>PUQB01000255.1:32142-349381 GCA_003024785.1 Selaginella tamariscina
CAAGGGTTTTGGGGTAGACACTCTAGGGAGACTTAGGCTAAACCCTAAGTCAACTAGGGTTATCCCTCAAGGGTTCTGGGGGCAGACATTCTAGGGAGACTTAGGCTAAACCCTAAGTCTCTGTCCACTTGGGCATTAGAGTCTAACCCTAGGGGTCGTTGGGGTTGTTCTGGGAAACTTAGCGTTGCTCACACAGGGTGATGACGCCGAATGGCCACCTGGCAGCCACGTGTTGCCACGTGTTGGCCCTTTGGGTTAAAACTCTGACAATTGGTATCGGAGCCTATTCTCTACGGTCAGTAGGACTACCTAAAGTGTAGTGTATTTTAGGGTTTAGTTAGTTCTAAATTCTTGAAGTACTCTATCACTTTCGGCTAATGTCTGAATTCTGCGTGGAGAGTTGGTCCTGAGATCTATAACTCTTCAGAGTACACCTACTTCATAAGTGGGTGTGGGTTATGGACTTAGAAGGTAGCACTTGGAAGTCAGCTTCCAAGTTGTATGCCAGGTTATTTTACCTTATGGTTGTCCAGGTTACTTTACCATTTACTTCCACAAGACAAGGCATGTTAGTTTGTTCTGGCTTACAAACTAAGTCTTGTGAGTGGGTTGTGATATCCTATTCTACACATTATTGAAAATTTTTCTTTTTCTTTAAGGTGTTTGAATTTGGGATAACACATGATTTGAGAACAGACTATGTCCATTGAGTTTTGGCTTAGGTCAAGATTCAATATCGTTTCCAGCAATAGTGTTCAAACGGGGAAAGACTTATGTTCAGAAGTGCATCTTTGACTTCGGGAGAAGGGGCATATTCAAACATAAGAATGAACACTACATTTTGACATAAAGTGTAAAATAAGCTTATTATAGTGCATGTTTCCGAGAGTGTAACTCTAGAAGCAGACTATGGTGATGAACTTATAATACAACGGAATGTCATATTAACATATGATGAATATGTTAAGCAGGGTTTGAAGATCCAATGTAATCAAAGTATTGTCGATGTTCGCAATATTTTGATGACGCTAGCTGCAAGTAACATTAGGTGAAATAGTTTACTAAGTTCAAGTCCCTTGATTTGAACAAAGTATAACTTGAAACCTTAGTTAGTTGTAAGCGCGCACTTGTATTCAAGTTAGCTAGCTCGACTAACTTGATTATGAAGTTGTCTCATATGGGATCATGAGAGAGAACTTGGATAATAGCTTGAGGATTTCGGTTTCTTATCGATATAGTTTTGGGATAGATGGCATGATCTATCAGAAAGAGTAATGTTGGAAACATACGTTTACATTTTCAGTTTACTGAGTAATGAAGGACTTGCATAGTGAAGGCGTTCGGCGCACACTTGTGCATTTTCATTGTTAACTCTTTAATCTTGAAATCTGTAACGTTGTTTGCAATGTGGGATAAGCTCTTGAACAAGGGTGATTCCTTGGTTAAGAAGAGCATGATTTGGGATTCTCACTTTGTTTATGACTAAGTAAGGAAACTTGCTAAGTTTGATAACTTATGTTGAGTTAAATGAGCAAGTTAGTCGGTATTTCCATTGGAGGTTTAAGTGCATGTACCTCCTCAGAGAGTCGGTGTTCGATGAATTGAAAGTTGATATTGATTTTCAATATCAATTTCATTTTAGAGTCGAATACGATTATTCAAAAGACGGTTTCTTGACTCTGCATCATGGTCGCAAATGTGGGCACTTAAAGAACAAATAAAGTATGTATCTTCATCTTTCGGAATATTGAAAAATAGAACTATTCTTGACTCAAGGTTTGATTGTATTCCTTGGGTTAGTTTTAGTTCTATCTCAAGGTTTGATGGTGTTCCTTGAGTTGGTTCAATATTCTTGTAAGTGATATGTAGGGATTAGCTCAAGAAGATGGTGTCCCTTCTTGATGATTGTAGTTCAAGGTTCGTCCAATATCCGGTTCGAGAATATGAGGTTTCCTATCACCTCATCTGTTGAGATATTTATATTTAAACTTTGAGAATTTGTGACAATCTTTTCAAGATTGGTTATAAATGACTTGTCAAAGTATATAGTATCTCTTCAATATTGAGTTTGGAGCGCTCAATATCAAACTTGGTTATGATCACATGAGGTGGCCGTAATCATATAATATAAAGACTCAAGGATTTGAGTCTGACACTTTGGTAAGGCACTACCTTAGTGTTATAACTTGAAACGTGTTTTCAAGTTAGTTGAGAAATGAGACATTTCTCAATACATTGCTTGAGGGGCAATGTATACTTTCTGGATTGCTAGGTGTCTAGAGTGAATAATGTATCTTAGTTCAATGTACTGAACTAGATATTTATTCATGTTTGGGGAGATCTATTGAATTATAAGGTATGACAAACATGAAGTTGATATAACACTTCAGTGTTATGATAACATTTATGTGGAGGTTGATATCTTACTAAATCAATTAGATGAACCAGACACTAGTTCATGATTCCTCTTAGTCTCTGAACAAAGTTCCTCGAATACTGTCATAACATTATATTCCTCTCAAAACTGAAGTTCGGTTCATGTAAACTAAGACCATGTCTATATTATAGTTGTAGCATTTGATAAATTGATATGATTGTAAGTTTATATCCACTAGTATAACAACTAGTTGATAAGCTTAGGATTTGAACGTTAAAACGATCATTATCCATTCGAGAGTATCAATATCGAAATTTGACTATTTATAGAATAAGGATTAGTTTTAAAAAGATGTTTATCAAAACACTATTGCTTCAATTAGTGAAAATGCTATACTTCGGTATAGTGTTGAGAAACATTTACGAAATCAGTTTAAGAGTTGGAAATAAATATAATGTTATGGAGGCGTGCAGTATTACGATTCAGAGAGACTCTTATCGTGGAAACTAAGTTTTAAAATTCGTATTTTGAACTTAGTACGATAAGGAGTTAGGAAGTATTGAATGGCATCTAGTATGTTGTGCTCTTTGGGAATGAGTACAATGAGGTACAATTAAGACAAAGATTTTGATTGAGGCATTAGAGATGGGTTGAATTTCCTGGTTTCCACATTGGTTTATAAGAAAGGTATGTTAGCTTATCTGGTCCCTGAACTGGTCGGTGTTATGAAAGAGTACAAAGTTGTTGTGAAAGACGAATGGTAGTGCTATCACACTTGGTTGCAAATTTGACTGAATTTGATTCCTATCGGGAATAAATTTATGTTAATAACACACCAAGTGGATGGCAGGTTGGCAAGACCTTGTTGTATACATGTGTACAGCCATGCGCCTCTGTGATCGCCTCTGGCCAGATTGACATGTTTACAAAGAACAGGGTTTTACGAATTGTACTCTTGTATCGGAAAAGAGCTTGATTCCGATAAAAGTCTCATACTTAGTCTGGCGTACTATATACTAACGAGAGATAGGTATAGTAGCAGACCCTTATGAAAAGGGGTAATGAGAAACACCGAGGGATGCAGAGATGTAAGCTATAATATCGTAACATGTGGGACCATTGGAAAATCAAAGAAATGCGAAGGTGTTTGGTCAAGCATTTGAGAAGTGCTTGTTGTGCGCTAGATGACAGAGGTCGTCAACAGCGTTTAATATTAAGGAATAAAGCAAGTCTTTATTTCTTGTTAACCAAGGGGCCGGCAACAACACTAACTAGAGGCCTCCAATATAAATTCTAGTTAAGTAAAGAAATTAACCAGTGTTGTGTGCGTCGGGTGACAGACTTTGCAGACGTGCAAAAGGTCTCCAAGTGACTTCATGTCGCAGGTGGTGCCTCCGGCAGCTGGGTTTACGACTCAGTGAACGACGGTTCTGAAGTACTTGGCTTCGCGTAATGCAAGGGGGGTAATGAAATTATGTGAACTTTTGGCTAACTCCGCATAGAGTGATATGTTAGTTTTGGTTAGTTTTTTCTAACATTATCTAGTCTTGGAGTTGGACGTCAACGAGGACGTTGACATTTTCAAAGGCGGGGAGTGTGTCATAGTTTTTACTATGACTCGACCCTTTACTTTGGACGTTGACTGTTGTTACCTACTGTACTATGTTGATGGACCCTAGATGTAGTAGAAACAGGCCCGCTTAGTGCACTTGGGTATCTGGTGATGGTCCGGCCGGGTGTCATTAGGTATTTGCAGGAAACTCTAAGCGAAGCTAGAACTTACCTTCTAGAAACCCACCCCCAATTTTGACGTCCCGAATAGGTTGATTGGTCTTTGCAATGAGTTGGCGTGTTAAGTAGGGTTAGGAACACCCCTAGGGTTGACCTAACCCTAGGGTTGCCCTAACCCACCCTAAAACCCCCACCCCCTTGGGTAGGGTTTAGGGGTAGGAGTAAGGGTGAGTTATAGGCTCATATTGCTAATTTATCTAAGGGGCTAGAATTCAGTGCCAGCCCACTAAACAAATAGGAAAAGAGGGGGGGGGGGGCTCCGTCACATAAATAAGGTAGAGTATACGTAGGAGAGCTCCTGGGTTCATGAATGAGTTCGTTGCTCTTCTGCCGGTGCAAGCTTCAGCTTGTGTCGTTAAGGTACAACCCTCTGTTGTGCCGCCCTAACTTCCAGATGCCAGGGGTACGTCCCACCTTCGGGGTAGCTTACCCTTAACGTTGGCGAATCCATGCCTGGGAGGTCTTGTCGGGATGCACGTTCCAAGAGGCAGAGGTTGAGGCTTGTCTCCAGCCTCCTCCTCCACGTCAAGCTAGGTGTAGCACTCACGGCCAAGCAAGGCACATCCGTGTCCTTGTCCAACTGTGGGCGTGGGATCTTGTTTGACAGGTTCACGTTACCTGGTTCCTGAGGGTTCATTGAGGGGTTCTAGAGTTGGCATTTAGGAACCACGTTTGTGGTACTTGGTGCAACTCTTGAATCTAAGGGCTATGGCATGATAGCCCACATCTTGGAAGGCAGTGTCACATGGGATGTGACACTGGGCTAAACGTCACATGGTACAACGCCGAGGCACGCCCTTTGGGGTTATGTCATGGGCTTGTCGCTAAGGGGTTGGATACTCTAGCAAACAGGCATGCTTGTGCTTGCACTAGGGTGCTAAGCCTTGGGCATCCGCTCAAGGGAGGTTAGGTCTCGTAACTAGGTGTGCTTTGGCACACTTGGCTAGGGGAGTGTTCTCCTTGGAATCCAGGGTTGAACAACCTAAGCTCATTAGCAGAAGCCCTTTCGTAAGGCACTCGCAAGGTCATGTGCTTAGGGTTATCCCAAACCTAGCCTTAGGGAGTTTGCTTAGCAGAACACTCGTGTCCTCACTACAGTCCTACTAGCCCTAGGTCTAGGGTATAACTTGGCCACTCAAACCCTTAGGGGTTAGTCGTGGTTCAGGGTACCCCTTGTCGCCCTAAAGGGGTTGTACTCCCGGATGAGGGTGATTCCTCAAGGGGTAAGTGACGATGCCTTAGCTCTGTCAGGGGTATGTGTGGAACACACGTCTCCTTGATGGGGGTTAGGGCATGAGCCTGTCTAGGTCTTCTAGGGCAAGACCCTAAGTCAACTAGGGTTATCCCTCAAGGGTTTTGGGGGTAGACACTCTAGGGAGACTTAGGCTAAACCCTAAGTCAACTAGGGTTATCCCTCAAGGGTTCTGGGGGCAGACATTCTAGGGAGACTTAGGCTAAACCCTAAGTCTCTGTCCACTTGGGCATTAGAGTCTAACCCTAGGGGTCGTTGGGGTTGTTCTGGGAAACTTAGCGTTGCTCACACAGGGTGATGACGCCGAATGGCCACCTGGCAGCCACGTGTTGCCACGTGTTGGCCCTTTGGGTTAAAACTCTGACACAACCCCAAGACACAACCCCAAAGGGCATGCCTCGGGCATTGTATCGCGTGACGTTTAGCCCAGTGTCACATCTTCATGTGACACTACCTTCCACGATGTGGGCTATCATGCCATAGCCCTTAGATTCAAGAGTTGCACCAAGTGCCACAAATATGGCTTTAAATGCCAATTCTAGAACCCCTCAATGAACCTCAGGAATTAGGCAACGTGAACCTGTCAAGCAAGATCTCACACCCACTGTTGGACAAGGACACGGATGTGCCTTGCTTGGCCATGAGTGCTACACCTAGCTTGACATGGAGGAGGAGGCTGAGACAAGCCTCAACCTCTGCCTTTTGGAACGTGCATTCCGACAAGACCTCCCAGGCATGCATTCACCAACATTAAGGGTAAGCTACCCTGAAGGTGGGACATCTGAAAGTTAGGGCACACAACTAAGGGTTGTGCCTTAACGACACAGCTAGAGCTTGCATTGGGAGAAGAGTAACGAGCTCAGTCATGAACCCATGAACCCTCACTCTTACATACTACCTTATTTATGTGACAGAGCCCCCCTCCCCTTGTTTTCCTGTTTACATAAGTGAGCTGGCACGAAATCTCATTCTTCAAAGGGAATATGCTTGGTGAGTCAAACCTAGGGGTATTTCTAAACATATTCGACATGCCAAAACTCACCAAACCAGGGTAAGAGTTTTCTAGAAGGTAAGTTCTAGCTTCGCCTAGAGTTTCCTGCAAATACCTAATGACACCCAGCCGGACCATCACAGATACCCAAGTGCACTAACCGGGCCTGTTTTCTACTACATCTAGAGCTTATCAACATAGTATAGTGGTAACAACAGTCAACGTCCAAAGTAAAGGGGACTCATAGTAAAAAACTATGATACACTCCCCGCCTTTGAAAATGTCAATGTCTCGTTGACGTCCAACTCCAAGACTAGGTAATGTTAGAGAAAACTAACCAAAACTAACATATCATTCTATATAGAGTTAGCTAAAAGCTCACATAATTTCATTTACCCCCTTGCATTACGCGAAGCCAAGTTACTTCATAACCGTCGTTCACTGAGTCATAACCCAGTTTCTGGAGGCACACCTGCGACATGAAGTCACTTGAAGACCTTTTGCATGTCTGCAAAGTCTGTCACCACACACACACAACAATGATTAATTTCTTATTTAACTAGAATTTATATTTGAGGCCTCTAGTTAGTGTTGCTTCCGGCCTCTTGGTTAATAAGAAATAAAGGCTTGCTTTATTTCCTTAATATCAAACGTTGTTGACGACCCTGTCGTCTTAGCACACAAACAAGCACTTTGACGTCCATCTTAAGTGCTTAACCAAACGCCTTCTTGTTTCTTTGATTTCCCAATGGTTCCACATTTCCATATGTTACGAATTATAGCTTCACATTTCTGCATTCCCTCAGTGTTTTCCATTACCGCCATTAGTATATAGTTACGTCAGATAGGTATGAGACTTTATCAAAATCAAGCTCTTTTTCGATACTAGAGTATATTTTCGAAACCCTGTTCTTTGTAAACATGTCAATCTGGCCAGAGGTGATCACAGAGCGCATGGTTGTACACATGTATACAACAAGGTCATGCCAACCTGCCAAATGCCATCCACTTGGTGTGTCATTAACATAATTTATTTCCAATAGAAATCAAATTTAGTCAAATCTACAACTAAGTGTGATAGCTCTAACCATTCGTCTTTCACAACCTAGCTTGTACTCTTTCATAACACCAACCAGTTCAGGGACCAAATAAGCCAAAATACCTTTCTTACAAATTAATGTGGAAACCAAGAAATTCAACCCATCTCTAGTGCCTCAATCGATGACCTTTAGATAACACGTCTCTTAATTGTCACTCTCATTGTACTCATTCCCCAAAGAGCACATCATACTAGATGCCGTTCAATACTTCCTAACTCTTTATCTCACTAAGTTTAAAAATACCGAATTTTAAAACTTAGTTTCCATGATAAGAGTCTCTATGAACTCAAAATACTACACGCCTTTGTAACATTATATTCATTTCCAACTCTCAAACTGAATATGTAAATGTCCCCTAACACTATACTAACGTATAGCATTTTCACTAATTCGAGCAACTAGTGTTTTTAACAAGCAACTTCAAACTAATCCTAAATCCATAAACAGTTGCAATTTTGATTTGATACTCTCGAACAGATAACGATTGTTTTAATGTTCAAATCCTAAGTTTACCAACTAGTTGTTATACTAGCGGATATAACCTTATAATCGTATCAATTTATCGAAATGCTACAACTATAATATAGACATGGTCTTAGTTTACATGAACCGAACTTCAGTTTTAAGATGGAAATATAATGTTACGATAGTATTCTGAGGAACTTGTTCAGAGACTAAAAGGAATCATGAACTAGTGTCTAGTTCATTTAGCTGATTTTAGTAAGATATTATTTCCACACTAATGTTATCATCATGACACCAAAGTGCCACAATAACTTCATGTTTTAGTTATATATTATACTATAGCAGATCCCCCAAACATGAATAAGATATCTAGTTCAGTACGTCGAACTAAGACACATTATCCATTTAAACACCTAGCAATTCACATTGCTCTTTAAGCACCGTATTGAGAAATGCCTCATTTCTTAACTAAAAGGATTACAAGGTTTTGGATGATTGGTTGTACGATATGGAAGCTATTTCGAGGCTGCTTCCGTGAGAAAGACAAAAAGGTTGCATGTGCCAAGCAATTTCTTAAAGAAGAAGTTAAGACTTGGTGGCGAATTGTTGAAGGTGAACGTGGTACGAAACAGTTGGAAAACATGAAAAAGGAGATCAAAAAGCAGTATATGCCGGATGATCTAGGTTTGCAATTACGTGCTGACCTAGCACTTTGTCAACAGGGAGTTCGGGGAAGTCCTAATGGACCACGTTTATCGATTCGAAAGTGTACGGCGATTGGTGCCAAATATGAGCGATGATGAAGCTCGAAGTTGCTTCATGACTAGCTTGAATGAGAAGACGCAAAGAGAAATCTTAAGGTACAAGTCAACAAGCTATCGGGAATGTCAAGAGGCAGCTCAAAAGGTTGCTTATGGCATGTCGTTAGAAGACTTGTACAAAGGGGAGGAAGCAAAACTTCCTTGATTTAGGTTTTGCTTCCTCCCCTTTGTAAGTTTCTTCTCCAAAGTCTGGGTTCAGAAGGTTTGATAGGCGACCAGATCAATCGCCATCAATTCGAAGTGCAAGTCCTTTGTCGGAGTTCCAAGTTTTTGGACACATCAAGACCACCGGATTTCGGAAACCATTGGCGTTACCACCACCTTAGCAGGCCAAAGGATCGGCTCCAAAGTCTGCTCCCCGCGTTCCGCAGGCGGGGTTGAAATGTTATAATTGTAACAAGCCTGGTCATTTTGCTAAAGAGTGTCAGGCACCCTCACAACAATCAGGACATTTCAAGGCGATGGTAGAAGAGGAAGTTGCTGAACCAGAAACGCTTGAAGATCCGGAAGATGAGTCAGAAGAGGTAATGTTGTGCCAGACACAACCTGCCTTATTCGCTATTCAAGACAAAACTGACCCTTTGCTATATTTGACAGGAAGGATACGAGGGGACCGAGTCCGAATGATGATCGATACTGGAGCAACATACAACTTCATATCGACTAGTCTAGCTCGTCGATTGAATTTGGATGTAATAAAGATGTGTGAAATAAAGATCAATTTTGGCAAAGGTTCTCAAAATACTAATAATATAGCAAGGGCAGTTCCTGTCCAAATCAAAGATTGGAAGGCTAAGCTAGACTTAGTTGTCTTGAATATGACGGGGTTTGACTTTGTTTTGGGTATGGAATGGTTCCATAAACATGTAATCGAAATGAGGGGTTTCGGAGATAATCGAATCACGCTTGCAGCAGATAAAGAGGACATTAGAAAGACCACGCTCAAATGGAAACGCTAACTGATAAGGATTGGAATCCTATGTTCCTTACCTTAACTCAGTTGCGTAAGGCAGTTAGACATCGGGAACGTGTGTTTCTTGCAATGGTTTTGGATACTGGTGAAGTCAAAATAGGAGATGGTCAAGAATCTGTTCCTGAACCTATTTTGGAAGTCTTGAACATGTTTAAGGATGTGTTGCCAGAAGACTTGGCCCGAGTTACCTCCACGTCGAGCTGTGGACCACAGATAGAGATTTTGCCAGGTTCGTCTCCACCGGCAAGAGCCCCATATCGGTTGAATCCTCAAGAGTTAGTAGAATTGAAGAGACAGCTGACAAATTGATTGGTCGAGGACACATTCGACCTAGTCGATCGCCGTATGGTGCACCTATCTTGTTTGTAATGAAAAAGGATGGTACGATGCGAATGTGTGTGGACTATCGAGCGCTGAACGCGATAACTATCAAAAATAAGTATCCTCTTCCACGAGTGGACGACTTATTTGATAGGCTATCAAAGCAAAGTATTTTCAAGAATAGACTTGAGATCGGGGTACCATCAGATTCGGGTAGCAGAGAATGACATTGAGAAGACCGCTTTTCGAACGCGTTATGGATCATTTGAGTTTCTAGTCTTGCCATTCGGGTTGTGCAATGCTCCAGCAACTTTTTGCACAATGATGGATGATGTGTTTAGAGACTATCTAGACGAGTTCGTAGTGGTGTATATTGATGACATTCTGATTTTCAGTTCGACAATTGAGGAACATGTGGAACACTTAGAAAAAGTGTTTCAGAGGTTGAGAGAGAACCAGTTGTATGCTAAAGAAAGCAAGTGCGCATTTGGTCAAACCAAGATAGATTTCTTGGGACACTTGATCTCAGGTGGGGAGGTTGCCATGGACCCAAAGAAAATTCAAGCTATTACCGAGTGGATGACTTTAAAAGACGTGCATGAAGTTAGATCATTTCTTGGTCTGACAGGGTATTACCGAAGATTCATAAAGGGTTACTCAAAATAGCGGCCCATTGACAGATCTTACGAAGAACATTCCATGGCATTGGACTCCAGAGTGCCAACGTGCGTTCGTCAAACTCAAAGAGGCTATCTCTTCTGAGCCAGTTTTGCAGTTGCCCATCTTTGAAGATCCCTTTGAAGTAGAATGTGACGCTTCCGACTTTGCAATTGGTGGTGTATTGCAACAGAAAGGACATCCAGTGTCCTTTTTCTCGAAGAAGTTAGATGCCGCGCAAACTCGATGGCCTACTCACGAAAAGGAGATGTATGCTATTGTTGCTTCCTTGGAGTATTGGCGTCATTATCTTCCAAGTCATGGCACTGTGGTTTGGACAGATAGTGTAACTCTAAGGTATTTTGAAACGCAGCCGAAGCTATCGCCAAAGTATGCTAGATGGCAGCAGAAGTTGGCACGATTTCAGCCTGAAATCAGACATAAGGCGGGAAAGGACAATGTGGTAGCTGATGCACTCAGTAGAAAGGGTCATCTTCGTTTATGTCAGCACCCGTGTCAACTTTGGTGGATGAATTTGTGACGGCGTATCCTCAGGACAAGTTTGCTAAGGAGGCTTTGAGCCTGGTGGCAAAGAGGAAACAAGTTCATCAGTTACGAAAGATGGTAATATTCCAGCAAATAGAAAGTCGAATGGATGCACTCAAACAGGCCATTTTGCGTACGAGATGGAGTTCTTTATTATAAAGAAAAGAGACTCTATGTTCCAGAAGGGACATGGAGGGAGAGGTTAAGAGAGCATCACGACGTTCCTTTGGCAGGACATGGTGGAAGGCATAAGACGTTGGCTTTGTTGAAACAGGGATTCTATTGGCCGGGTATGATAGATGATGTTGCCAATATGTCAAGACATGCCCCACATGTCAACAAGTAAAGAGTCGATCGCAAAAACGAGCTGGGAAGTTGCAGTATACCGATTCGAGCGGCCATTTCAAAGTGTTACTTTGGACTTTATCATGGGATTGCCAAAATCTTGTGGTTTTAACGCTCATGGTGGTAGTCGATCGGTTTTCAAAGGTTGCTCATTTCATTCCAACTGTAGAGACAGTGAATGCAATTCAAGCAGCGAAGTTGTTCTTCCACGAAGTCATAAGAGTGCGCGGCTACCGGAAACGATGATCTCAGATCGGGATCCTCGATTTACTGGCAAGTTTTGGGGAACGTTGTTTAAGCAGTTTGGTACGATGCTCAATTCAGTACGCCTACCATCCGCAAACTGATGGTCAAACGGAGAGGGTAACCGACAAGTCGAGGACTATCTCAGATGCTATGTTCAAGGTGATCAACTTGATTGGGCTGAACACTTGGATATGGCTGAGATATGTTACAATAACTCGACACACACTGCAATCGGATGTAGCCCGATGGAAGTGTTAACTGGGAATAAGGGTGGTATTCCTCAGAGTATGGTGTTACCGAAAGACGATAGCAATCGAGTTCCATCTGTAGCAGAGTTCACGGGACAATTGTATCGAACATGGGAAGCTGCTCGTCAAGCGATGGCTGCAGCACAGGAAAGGTATCGTCAGCAGTACGATAAACATCGACGGGATGTAGAGTATCAGGTTGGGGATATGGTATTGTTGAGTACCAAAACCTGAAGGTTCCAACACTCTTTCGAAGGAAGTTTCTATCGCACTACATAGGCCATACAAGGTGGTGAAGCAGTAGGGAAAGTGGCTTATGGGTTAGATCTTCCTCCAGAGTTGGGAACAATACACAATGTGTTTCATGTCAACTTGCTCGAGCCATTCCACAAGGATGAGAAACATCCATAGATATCATAGTTTACGTCCGCCTCCAGAGTTAGTTGGTGAGGAGAAAGAATTTGAAGTTGAGGCGATATTAAAGGGGCGAAACATTCATGGACGGAAAACGTAAACGTGAATATCTTGTTAAGTGGAAAGGGTACCCGGCATGCGAGTCGACATGGGAACCATTGGAGAATCTGCAGAACGCGATGGAGTTAGTGAATGAGTTTGAGGCGAGGTCTCAAACTGATTAAGAAATAAAGTTATTTCTTATTAACCTAGGGGCCGACAGACAACCTTAACTAGAGGCCTCCAATATAAATTCTAGTTAACTAAAGAAATTAACTAACTTGTTGTCTTGTCGGGTGACAGACTTTGCAGACGTGCAAAAGGTCTCCAAATGACTTCTTGTCGCAGGTGGTGCCTCCGGCAGCTGAGTTCTCGTCAGTGAACGACGGTTCTGAAGTATTTGGCTTCGCGTAATGCAAGGGGGGTAATAAAACTTGTGAACTTTTTGTGACTCCGCATAGAGTGATTAGGTTAGTTTTAGTTAATTTTTCTAACCTATCTAGTCTTGGAGTTAGACGTCAACGAGGACGTTGACATTTCAAAGGCGGGGAGTGTGTCATAGTTTTTACTATGACTCGACCCTTTACTTTGGGGTTTGACTGTTGTTACTTACCGAGTTGTGTGATGAACCCTAGATGTAGTAGGAAACAGGCCCGTTTAGTGCACTTGGGTATCTAGTGATGGTCCGGCCGGGTGTCATTAGGTATTTGCAGGAAACTCTAGGCGAAGCTAGAACTTACCTTCTAGAAACTCTCCCCCGTTTGACGTTCCAGGTTAGGGTTCTTTAAAGTATAGCTTGTCAAAATAAGGGTTAGGGACACCCTAGGGTTGCCCTAACTCCCTAACCCCGGGGTTAGGTTTAGGGTTAGGTTAGGACAACATTTTTCTCTAAGGGCTGGCATTTCCGTGCCAGCCCACTTACTCATTAGGTAAACAGGGGGGGGGGGGCCGTCACATAAATAAGGTAGAGTATATGTAGTGAGGCTTCCTGGGTTCAAAAGAGAGCTCGTTAACCTCCTACGCATGCAAGCTAAGCTTGTGTCGTCAAGGCGCAACCCTCTATTGTGCCGCCCAACTACACGACAGGGGACGTCCCACCTTTGGGTTAGACTATCCTTGTCATTGGCAGGATCATGCCTTTGTGACGAGAGTACATTACTTCCAAGGAGTCAGTCAGATTCCTTGGCCTGAAGACCTGCTTGCAAGCTCAAAGGTGTTGCCTGAGTTCATGTTCCGCAAAACTAGTGGTTGAGGCCTTGCTCCGCCGCCTCAACCATGCCAAGCTAGGAAAATACCCGTAGCTCGGCTAGTCCGTGTGTCCAGATTCACAAGGTGAGCCTTGTTCGTGGACTTGGTCAGTTAAGGGCTTAAGTTCCTAAGGGTCGGGTTCCTAATACGGGTTACTTTACCAGATTCCATGGGGTTTCCAGAGAAGGGATTCCAGGGTTGGCACTTGGCAAGCCGCCTTTGTGGCACCAAGTAAAAACTCTGACATAAACCTCCAAAATGTATACCTGACTAACTTTTAGCTCATTTGACATCCCCAAACATAACTTATCAAACTTAACAAGAAACTTACTTAGTTGATAAGCTGAGTGGAGAACCTTTTAACTAATGCTCTTTTTAAGCAAGGAATCACCCTTGTTCAAGAGCTTCTCCCCACATTGTAAACAACATTACAATGTTAAGCTTAAAGAGTTAAAAATGAAAATGCACAAGTGTGCGCTGAACGCCTTCACTATGCAAGTCCTTCATTACTCAGTAACTAAAAATGTAAACGTATGTTTTCAATATTACTCTTTCTAGTAGATCATGCCGTCTACCCAAAAGCTACCTTGATAGCGATGCAACATTAAATCCGTCTACTACCAACATCTATTATTCTATCCCATTCTTATGATCCCACATGAGATAACTTCATAATCAAGTTAGTCGAGCTAACTAACTTGAATACAAAGTATGTGCTTACAACTAACTAAAGTTTTAAGTTGTACTTTGTTCAAATCAGGTGACTTGAACTTAGTAAACTATTCCACCTAATATTATTTGTAGCTAGCGTCATCAAAATATTGCGAACATTAGACAATATTTTGATTACATTTGGATCTTCGAACCAACTACTTAACATATTCATCATATGTTAATATTTGATATTGTTGTATTATAAGTTAATCATCATAGTTTGCTTCTGGAGTTACACTCTCGAAAACATGCACTATAATGAGAGCTAATTCTACAACTTTTGTCAAAATGTAGTGTTAGGATCATAGTTAGACATTGATAGGATTTCTTGTTATTTCATGGGCAATATAATGGGAAAATACCAAAAACAATATATATTGTTGAAAACCGACAGTGGGAAGGATATATCGGAGTACAAGTTACTAATTTAATACCGCAATAGGAGTTATCATCGCAATACGATACTAGCAGAGTACGGCATGTTTGGATAAGGATAAGAAGGGTTACAGTAACTGAATGGATAAGGTTGAGAGGCAGTTGCGATAACTGCTAGTACGGGACCTAGAGTACGGGTATAAATAGACCAAATGAGGACTAGAAGAGTATCCCGAGTATACTGTTATTTTGTACCATGTGCCATGTGCGGACATAATATAAGTTTCATGCACGTTGTAACTAAAGTGGGCATGATACGTGAAAATGGGAATATAAAATAAATTACTAATTAATACTTAAGTTTTAATTATTAATTAATCATTTAATTAATATGTAATTAAGCCTTAAATATTAATTAATTAATTAATTAATCCTTCAATAACCTTACTTAGTAAGGAATATTCCTAAACTATCTTAGAATATTCATATTATTCTAAAAATAGTTTACAATAATGAAGAAATACTATCAAACATAATTACAAATGAAATCATTTTCTTATCAACATGTTAATTTATTTATAAATATTTTCTTCCTAACCATACAGAGAATCTCCTCATTTTGTCTAAATCATCACTCTCCGGATTAATCAAATCATTTTGGTCAATATCTTGATGTTGTTGCCACCACCTAACACTCTCACGAATGCAATTGGGAGTTGCCATCCTTGTTAATACATAAGATGTAATAAGACCAGGTCTGCATAAAGGCTCATCTAAAGAATGACGTTCCTTAAGAATAATATTATAAAGCGCCCGGTTGCTATCCTTCATTTTATAAAATTCAAAATCATGAGAAAGAAAGCTTTAGGAAATGTTTGATATGGTGGATACTGCTCACAAAATTTTTCGAGATTCTTCTTTCTGAGGCACGTATCCAAGTAATTCACTAGCTCATCCATAATATCAGTATCAGAATATGGATCGAAAGTGATTGATGAATACAAGCAATGTTTTGGTTGAGCATAGCCTTCTGAGGAGAGTCGTCTACTACTAAGATATGTGCATTCTTCATTATCCTTAAGCGACTGATCTCCCCACGAAGCCCAATTAATCTTTCATTCTTGAAGAAGTACGGCTTGCATGCATGACCAATCCCCACAAGCGCACCCATCTCCTTAAGCTTTTGAAAGAGACGATCCAACCCTGGATGAAAAATAATATCATATCGAAATTTACCATGACAAGGAATGAAATCTCCTTGTTTGATTTCTTTTTTCCTATCCTCGGGCCTTTGTCGATGAAGCAGAACACCATTGACATCCAACAATACAATATGGCCATGAGTAACATGGGATAGCGTTGCCTCTTGAATACTTTGCAAATCACTTGTTTGCTCCCTTTCACATTTATCCGTTGACACTATCTCGTTGCCTATCCCTTCATCATTTAATTGTACACATCCTTACAAGATTCAGAATTGCATGCCGAAGAAATTTGATTTCGGAACTGAAGCCAATAAAAATGATAGATGAAAAACTGAAGTGGCCCCCATGGTAACGATGTTTTGACCTGCATTATTATTCATTTTTTGCATGAACTCTGTCATTCTGACATGTGGCACAAGAAATTGTCGCCAAACCCCTCTCTTACCTCATGCCAATGCTGAAAATCCATGTTCTCAATTGTTCATTACATTTGCAAAATGATAATTAACTGACCTTAAAATTATCAAGGTATATTATTTACCTTGTTAATGTGTGACCCATGTTTGAACTAAAAGTTCTTAACAGAATCGTGCAGAACGCGAAGAACGACGGGGGGTTTTTTGGGGGGAAACAACACAACAAACGGGCGAGAAGCGAACCACCGGCCCGGCGGGCCCCCGGCCATCATCTCGGATAGCCGCCCGCCCGGCCCAACACAATCATGGACCGGGGGTGGTGCCTTGCCAACACTGACCGGCGGTAACACAACGCCATCGATGCGAGTCGGCTGGTGGCTGCTAGCTAAGAGGTGATGGAAGGAATGATGAAAGATGAATGAAAACCCATATCATGTTTGGGGGTCCCGCTCGCTTCGTGCTCCGTCCCCCGGATGTCGAAGAAGCGAACCCACCCGCGGGGGGCGCATTGTGATTAGTGCATGCCCCCCGATAATCTCCAACACCACCACCACCACCACTTATTACTCCCCCGTTCGACCCGATCGACTCCCCGCACCGATCATCGTATCGGTCGCTCGGCGTCCCACTCTTTGACTCCGTGAACGGCTCGGCGTGCGAACCGTGCTTGGGGTATCCCCTCGTGCGGCTCTCCGCCCATTGCTGCGGCCCCGAGATTTGATTTGGCAAAGCCAGGCAATCCCGGCGGGGGCGTGCGGTTGGTCTCCGCCGATCGATCGATCACGGACACCACCGAACAACGAAGAATGCGGAGAAGGAGGGACGGGTAAAGTCAGTCGGGGTTGGTTGGAAGGGGCAGCAGCAGCAGCATAATGTGGACGTCGAACCCCGCCGGCCGGTCTTCCCCCCTCCTCCTCCTCTCGGTTTTCGGGGGGGTTTTATGGGGGGGCCGCCTCCTTTTAGGCGAGGGGGGTAGAGCTAGCTGCTCTGCTGGTCCGCAAGGCGGCTGGCTCTCTTTCCAACCAAGCCTGCTGGTTGCGGCCTGGGTTGTGGAACACGGGGGTTTCCGGGTATTTTATCCCCCGGCCCGGTGCGATACCCCGAAAACCAAAGACGCGGGAGGGAGGGAGGAGGGAGGGAGGGAGGAGGGAGGACTAAATAAAGGCCGGCATTGCGGGTTGGCCAACCGGTGCCGGTGCATGGGACAGCAGGGTGCACCGCCAGAGGGTCTATCACCCCCACCGCGAGATCGTCTCGGCGAAACCCCGCTCGGGGGCCCGGGAATCCCCCACCGGCCGGTGTAATCCCCGCCCGCCGATCCTATTGATCGGACCCTAAACCAAACGACGAGCAGCGGGCGGCATGCCGGCGGCTTCTCTTGATGGATGATCAAAGCCTGGTGGAGCCCCCCGGGGCTGGTGGTATGGAATAAGATAGATAAGAGTAAGAATGGTTGGTTCTTTTGGTGGTATGGTATTGCGGCTATTATGGGGGGGGATCAAACCTAACTAATAGGTGGTCTGTATCCCCGGTCGGTGATCACCACCCTTCTTAAGTAAGGAAGCGGGCTCTTATCGCTCTGGCAAGGTATCCGATGAAGATGCTCCCGACGGCGAGGATGAGCGGGGGGATAGCCATGACGATAGACGCATCATGGGAGGAATGGACGAGCGAGCGGCCGCCATGCAATGGGCCGGATGCCCGGGGGTCGAGGGCGGGGAACGCCGGGGGTGGTAGGGGTCGGGGGTACGGAGACGCTTCCCAACCGGTAACCGGGTTTGCCATTCATCGTATAATCAGATAGCCGCACACGACCCCGCCGGGCATGCGCCGCCCCTATGCGAACCGGGCGTGCCGGTCTCCCCGCGTACGGCTCGGTGCAATGGGGCGCATCTCCCCGATGATCGCCCCAGGTTCATCAGGATTCAATCCCGCACCACGGTGGGCTCGGCCTTGGCGGATGGGTCGTCTATCCGGGATCGGCGGATCGATGAGATCCTTCCGGCCCCGTCCGGTGGGGAAAAGCGGGGATTCGGGGATGGGGCGATCCGGTTCACTGGCCCCGGGGATCGAGACAGCAGGATCGGGGTGGATGAAAACACATCGCCTCCCGGATCGCACAACATCGAAGATAATCGGGTTTCACGACGCGCCGCACCCTCTCGCCGAAACGGGCATTCCGCCTCTCCGTGCCGGTCGGGGGCCGGAGCAAGCCATACCCCGCCGGGTTCCCGCCGGTTCACAACGTGAGTATACGCCGGCTCCGGTATGACATCCTTGGGGGGAAATCCGGTTAGATGGGGGAATCCGATTGGAGATGGGCCGCCGATGAGCATCGCGGCGTGGGTCAACGGTGGGTGGGGTGCGGGCCCCGCCATCTTGCGCGGATCCTGCTCATCGCCCATCGAATGAATCACCGACCCCGCGCTCGGGGGCAGTGTTGCTTTAAAGCAGGCGTGATTCATTGAATGGGAGACGCTGACCGCATGGTGGGAAATCCCGACCGCGAGGATCATATAGCCTGATTGACTGCGGGTTGGAGACGCGATTACCCTCTTCGAATCGTGCTGTGAGCTCGCCGTGGAAGCGGCAGGGGATGAAGTCATGGCTCCCGGGAGGGTAATAACGATCGGGGCATTCGGCGCATATTCGTATAATGGGGCGCGTCTGGCTATCGTAAAAGCGCCAGCTGTGACCGTAGTAGCGGCATGGGTCAGAGCGGAAACGGGAGTGGGGCCCTCCGTGGCGTCGGCTAACCGGGTGTGTGATCCGATTTGTGCGGGTTTGCCCACCGCCCCAACGTGGGGTGGAGGACGGATGACCGTGATCGCATGATATCCGGTATCCGCCGAGAGGATGTAGGAAGAGCTGGCCAAGGGGTCGCAACAAGAAGAAATCGTGCGGGGGTCCACGGTATGATACACGGTAAAACGGGCCGGGATACCGATCGCGAATCCGAGGTCCCCCACTCTATTCACCGGCATGGCTTTCATCGCTGCGCGGCTCGCTCGCAGCCGGGTATACCAGGGATTGGTTGGCGGATATGGAGCGGGACCCGCGCCCTCCAACAAATACTTGCACGAGGTTCTCCCCGGTCACCAGGATCGGCATGAAAGGGGTAAACATGGATGGGAAACACATAAATCTGGAGCTGTGCGGGTCCCCGGCCATATATGCAATGGGATAGATGTGGGCCAAGCTACTCACAGACGTGACCACGACCGGCATTACGACCGTCAGACCATCGAGCAACGAGCCCCGGGTCGCATCGGGCATCTCCGGGGAGATCGGTGAACCGGTCGATGGATGGCGAGCACTCCCTCCCGGCCCAGCCTCGTGGTACGCGAGCGGCGGGGGAATGGGGGACCCCAGGGCGCACGTCGTGGTGGCTACGGCGGATCCCCGTGCCCCGGTGTGACGACCAATCGCGGCTGCGGCGATACCCGCCGGTGCGGGGGGGCGTACGATCGGTGGATGCGTAATGACGCCCTTGTGCTGCTACCACCCATTGATATCTGATCAGCGGTTGATCCCCACCCAAAACCCTACGATAGCGAGCTTGTTGGTGTTGGGGAGACCGGGGGCCCCACCACTTCCATAGCCTATCTCGAAGGCGGGTGCCGGTGTGCCGCCCCGGTCGGCGCCTATAAGAACGCGGGATGGGGATCCCCTGGGCGCACCGGTCTCTCGTCGATCGGCGGCTCGGGATCATCGCTGCGCTGCTCCCCGTTCGAGCCGGGGATCACCGGCGGGCGGCGATGGAAGGTTCGGTGCAACTTTGGCGATGGGCAGCCGGTCGACTCGCCGGTGGGTCGGTGATCTCCTTCCGTTCCCCCGGTGGCGGATGGGATGGCCGGATCGATCGGATCGGGTGGGGTTTGTTCATACTGATCAATCGCCGGGATCGGCGCTCGATCCGAATACCCATTAACCGCCGCATGAATGACCACGATTTGCCCCTCCATCGATATGGGGGTGTATTGAGGTTGTTTCAGGACCTCGGTAAGCCTCGCCCCACGATTCGACGGATACTGAGTCGCGGCGTCGGGGTCCGAGCCAGATTGGGCGGGAGCGGCGACTTCACGATATTGCGCCAGGTCTGGTTTCGAGCTACCGCGAGCTTGTTTCATCGCTTTCCACTGAGCCGCCGGACCCGCGCGAGGAACGGGTAATCCCGCGTTAATTGCCGGTCGGATTCCACGGGAAGGGAGTTCTGTTTCCAAAAGGGGTTGCCCATCCGTGGTGGGGATCACATTCGTGGGAATGTGAGCTGGCACGTCTCCAGCTTGTGTTTCAATCACCGGCGATGCCGTCAAGCTACCGGCCCCCATCCGCTCACTAGGCTTCGCCGCTCGTTCCGGTGAACGAGGATGCGGAATGAGGCACATCTCCCGGGGGCGCCTCACGGCCGGGTGGTCGACGTGGTAGTAAGGGCATTTGGCGATGTGCCACGGGTTGCTTACTCGGATCATCATATACGATTGAGGCGTGCATTCCCTTGTCGCGGGGAGATTCACCCATCGCACGACCCGAATATGGTGCCGGGGATTGCGGGGGGGCGGGATCGGGGGCGGTGGCTGCTGCAGCGATCGAATAGTCTTTTGCACCCCCTTCCCCGGGAATCCTAACCAATTGTGCGACGGTGGGGCGTTTCTGGCCAGTCGCCACATGCACGCGATACAATCTCTCCCGTTCTTCGGACATGCCCCCCGCGTTCGCTCGTTTCTGGTTCGGTGTCGTATCCACGGCGATCGCGGTTTTTCCGGTCTGTCTGTCCCCTATGATCGGTTCCCGCTGACCACGGCCAATCGGCACGAGGCTGTCCACCGCCTTTGATCCGGTCTGCATCGGTTCATTTGCCGCCGTGCGTGCAATTATCCCGGGAGCCTTCACCTCGACCCTCCCGCGTTCCCCCAACCCCACCGAGCGGCCCCCCCATCAATCGGCGCACCGAGCGCATCCACCACGCGGCCTAACGTAGCCGATCCCACCGGGGCATCGACTATCGATCCGGTGCGCCGGACCGTCTCTCCCTCCCGTATGGCGGTATCACTCCCGGATATAACAATCCCGACATTCCCCGTCTCCGAATTCAACGCCATCCCCGTAACACCCCGGGCGGATTCGACCGGTTCCCCAGCTTGAATCCGGGTCGATCCGTCCACACGTGCGGTCCCATCTCCCGCCGGCACCGCTCGACCCATCTCCTCGACCGGTGATCGGGTCTCCTCGGGGATCCGTCGCGAGGGCGTGGATAGGTCCGCTCCATTCGTGTCCGTGCGAATCGTCGTGTTCCCGCCTTTTATTGGATTGGGTCGTGGAGGAGTTCGTCGTACCCCACCAGACTCGTATTGGGCTTGGTTGCCGGCTGTGGGCGCGTCGTAACCGACCAAAGCACTCGAGGAGCGGCATAGGGAGCAGCCTTGACGACGATCATCGATGATCTCGGGGGTACACTAAAGACCGATACCGGGGTTTTCGGGTCGCTGCTGGGCGGGGCCGCCGCCAACGGCGATGTAGCAATCAAAAGCACCTTCCCCCGCGCCACTAGCCCGAGCCCCGCCAAACACGCATGAATTCTCGTATCCCCGGGCGGTTTAGCCGCCCTCGAGCGAGATCCACTGCTGGAGGAATCCCCCTACCTAACCTAAGAAACCCCCCCGTCCTGGGTCGTGCGAGTCTCCACCATTATTATTATTATTAAGAAGAAGAAGAAGAAGAAGAAGAAGAAGAAGAAGAAGAAGCCCCGCTGCGTGCGAACCCGCCCGCCCGCCGGCGAAAACCTAGTACTACGATGTAATAACCCCCTAACCTAATACCACCCCCCGAACACGAAACACACACCAATCATCTCCCGGTCCGCCCCCGCATCCGATATCGATGCTCCCCCCATGCGCACGGCATGGCCGCACTCACACGCCAAGAAGCATGCCCCCAACCCCCGGCATTTCACACCGTGCTGGACAACAAAAGCCCCATAATATCCATCTCATGTTGTGCCGCACCATTGCAGATCACTCACTAGTGATTAATGTGCACAGCTGCTGCTGCTGCTTCCCGCATAGAAGCCGAGAATGGATAGATGCGAAATGATGATGCCAACAACACATGATTGATGCCGCCGGCCGAATTCAAATGCACTGGTGCTGTCCCATCTTCAAAACCGGGGTGGCTAATGGTCTGCTGTGGTGCGATCGATCGATCGGCCGGCCCCCGATATGGGGGGGTCTCGTCGGTCATTAATCAGCATCCGAGGGTTGGCGGGGGTGGGGGTCGGGCCCGCGATCTTCGGATTGTGGGCCTGCTAGGTTTCCTATTTGCTCCGTCCCGCTTCGCTCTCCCCCGACCGCGAAGAAAACAACTTCTTCTTCTTGGTGTGTTGGTTTTTCGGTGAGAGCTACTAGTCCTCCAGAAAAACACTTATGGCTGGCTCTTGGAAAAGGACCGTTTTAAAACCCAAAACCCGAGGACACACACACCCGGCCGGCGGGGGCGCGGCGGCTTATTAGTAGCTTCACTCACAATAATGAGGAGCAGGAAGGAGCCAAAGAAAGGCTTCGAAGCCACCGGCGGTCCAATCGATCGAGACACCGGTTCGGTTGGTTAACTCATCAACCTTCCACCGTTTCGGTTGGGCAGTAGTGCCCCCCGGGAAGGCCGCGCCCCATCACAGCAGTGCCAACTAACTGCCGGTGCGGCGGGGCAACAAGCACGACCGAACCAAAAGCAAGCAGCACACCGCTACGAACCACGACGTACTCGAGCGGAGAGGCCCACAGCAGGCCCAGCAGACCCACCAATCGAGCAGTAAGCAGTGCTGCACGCCGGCCACTACTCCGAGAAGCTCCTCCGGCTGGGCAGCATGCCGAATCGATCCTCCCGCACGGGGTCGGGGTGTGCACGACGGTTTTGGGGGGTTGTTTCTTTCCCCCCGTACCCCCACCCAAACCGAAAGAGACAAGAAGCCTAGCCGCCCCCCTACTAGCCCCCCCTAATAAGCGGGGGAGGGATCGGCGCGCCGGCTCGCCCCGCCGCCGCCGCCCTCGAGTACGTGGATCATCGATGCTTCTGCTAGAAAGAGGAGCAGTGGCTTGTTGTGCCCCCCGGCCACCCCCCCGCAGCGGCGGGGCGGCATGATGGTCTCGTTGGGTTCGGTAGCAGCGGTTTCCCGGGGTTCTACTATTTTGCGGCGAAGATCGGTTGTTCGGGGGTTTGCGGGGAATAATGATGGGTTGTTGGGCAGCAAGAAGGGGCGGTGGTGCCGGCGCGAAGGGAGAAGATCCTTTTCTTCTTCTTCTTCTTCTTCTTCTTCTTCTTCTTCGTCTCCGTTCTTCGGGGGATGGGGGGCGTTGCTGCTCGGGGAGCGGATTCGATATTCGATACTGATGATGATGCGTCAAGAGACACGCTTTCTCACTCATCATGGGTTTTCGGGGGCTGGTCGGGGGCAAATAATGAGACCGCCGAGAACGGGAGAGGATCGACACAGCTAGCTGCTAGCAGCTGTGATGAAAAAAGGAGATAGATGGATCGCCGCTCTGCTCCGAAGAGCTTCTTTCTAGCAGCAGCAGCAGCAGCAGCAGCAGCAGTTGCTCCTCTTCTTAGTTAGTGATTGATATCAATCAAAAAGAAAAAAGAAGATGGGGGCGGGGATGCCCCTGCCCGAGCACCGCCGGCCAAAAGGAAGGCGGGGGGTTTTGGCAATATCGTCGAGATCGTGGGAGGAATCATGTTGCGGGGGCGGGCTTTCATTAATAAGCGAAGCGAAAGCGAGAAGCGGCGGGCCTTATTAATATAATTAATAAGCTATTAATAAGCTGTGTGCTTTTTGTTGGGGGCTTCTTGGAGCTGTGAGCCACAGCTCTTATTAAGATTGCTCTTTAGGAACCAGCGGCGCTAGCACGCACCAGAAGAGAAGGCGGGGGGTTTTGGCAAGCACACTGCACTCCGCCGGCCCGACGAAGCGCGAAAGGCCACCACAACCAACCCGCCAAACCCCCCCAGCCCCGGGGTGCCGAAGAACGGTCCCCAGCCGCGGGCGGCTAATCGAACCCACCGGCCCGGCGGGGCAGCTCATGACACGCCAACAAACCCACCAGCCCGGCAGCAAATGCCGCCCGGGGACACGGTGCTAATAATAAGTGTATTATTACTAACAGTGATTAGCAGCCAGCAGACTGCCGACCCGGCGGTCTGCACGATCGGCAAACCCCGACCGGTGCAGAGATCGGCGGGGATCGAATAATCGATCGGGGGTTGCGCGGGTGGTTTTCGCTCCTTCGATGCGGAGGAGGGGGGGTGAGAAGAAGCGGCAACAACCCCCGGGCTGCTTCTTGATGCGCCCGCCGGGGATCAATCAACAAGCAAGGAGGCTAATAAGTAGTAGTAATAAGGCTAATAATAATAATAATAATAATAATAAAATAAATAATAATAATAACAAATTAAAATCCATCCCGACCGAGAACGGAAAGGAACAGAACATGTGTATGTGTCTCATGATGCCAATAAGCTACTGCTGGACCGTTCCGGGGATCCACTCCGGTGGTCCGCGCGGAGAGATCGCCGGCGGCGCGCCCGCCGGAACGGTGGTTGGTTCTCTTCTGCGGTGCGGGACTACTTGTTGCTGATGCTGTGATTATTGATGAAGAGCCGGGTGGGGTGAGCTGCTGGCTGGGCTTCTAGAAGAGCAGGAGGCGCGGGGATGCCCGGCATGGCGGGCGCACCCTAAAACCCCCCACCCTGGCCCAGGGTGGCAGGGGGGTGGGGTTTATTAGTGAGGAGTAAGAGACACCAATCTTCTCTTTCCCCCGGAAAGATGGAAGGGGAGGAGCAACAAACAACAGCCGGGGAACAAAGAAAGAGGTGGCCAAGACGGTTTTCCCGGCGCGGGGCAACCAGCAAGATCGTAGGGCCGGATGAGCCAACGCGCATGTGATATGTTATTACTAATCCAATCCAAGCAAGCATCGGTCCAACGAAGACACCGACCGAACACACCGAAGGGGGGGCCCCCCCGATCACCGCGTGGTGCGGCGGGGCTTTCGGCTCCAAACGACCTTATTAGCAACACCAAACGGGGGTGGGGTTTCTTCTTCTTCTTCTTCTTCTTCTTCTTCTTCCTCGATGATCCACCAGCGGTGTTGGGGGGGTTGGCTCCTGCTGGGTGGCGGTCGGCCCCGGGGGGTTTTGGGCGGCGCTTACTCATTAGTTAGTGATCGATCTTTCTTCCCCGTCCGTCACCACGCACGTAAGGCCGCCCCGCCGGTGACTCGGCACCGGCACGGAGGGGAGCAAGAAGGGGGGCGGCGGGTGACTCAAGCAAGGCGGGGGAGGCTGTGGCCGGGAGACTAATGAGGCAGGAGGGCGGGGCGTAGCGTCTCATCCCCATCGTATTATAGGTTGGGTTTTGGGGTTGGTGGGCAAGAAGGGGGGGAAGCGAGTCCATCCCCCGGGGCGGGTTAGCACCGCTGCTCCGGTACGGGGGGTCCTCCGGCGGGGGGGGTAAGCCGCCCCCGGCTAGGCGGGAAGGCACGATCGCCGGGTGGGTTTTAGGCGGGGAGAAGAGATGTGAAGATGATCGGTGTTTCGGGGGGGAGCGGGGATGCGCTGCGCATGCCCCCGATCGTGGTGCCGGGATCGACGAGGATGGATGCTAGTAGAGCTCCACAAACCCGAACGAGTGGGCCATCATTCATGGTTTTGGATGGAGCAGGAAGAAGGAAGGCGTGTGGCGGCTTGTTGCTTATGATGGTTCTTCTCGTTCGGGGGGCACGAACAAGAGAGAGAGAGAGAGAGAGAGAGAGAGAGAGAGAGAGAGGGTTTTGAGAGATCCACAAGTCGGGGCGGGGATCGAGCAGCCGCCGGGGCTAGGGGCGGCAGGAAGGAGCAGGAGGGTTGGTTGTTTGGGAGTGCAGCACCAAACCCCGCTCGGTGCCGGTACGGTGGTGTAGCGGCCCCGCCGGGGGGTTCCATCCAAACAAGCCCAGCCAGCAGCTGACCCACCCCCTCCTCCTCCTATGGGGGCTATAGGAGGGGGTAGCAGGCACCCGCCCCCCCCAAAGCTTATTGTTGGAGCAACAAGCCCAGCCGAACCACCCGCCGCTCGACGGACGAATCATCGATGATGGGGTGTCTGCCCCCCCGCATTCCCCCCTACTAATAAACCATCATCCAACTTCCTTCTAACCGCTCCCCCCTTGCTGCTTGCCCGCCGCGTCCCCTCCTGCCGCCGGAGCGCAAGGGCATGATGCATGATGGAGACGGGGGGCCGAGCCCGACACCGAGGTGGGGGGCAACAAAGACCCATCTCTTCTCCCTCCGAAACCTTTTTCCCTCCTCCTGCTTGCTTTTCGCTGCTTGGTGCGCCTTCCAACCCCCGCCCGGAAGCGCTTCCGGTGTGGGTTCGTTACCGGCGGCGGCCCCCGCAAACCACCCACTCACTACCTGCTTGCTAGCCGCCCCGAAGCCGCTCTACCGCGCCAAAAACCCCCCGCATCTGTTGTGGTGCCATGCTTTGGTGGGCGGTTAGCCCCCCCCCAAGCTCGGCCGGGCGGCTCGGCCGAGTAGCACGCCGCGCAGCCCCGCCACTCGGGGGTGGGGTATACCCCCCATCATTAGGCTTGCAAGCGGCGCGGGGAGCTAGCGGGCACGCACGGGGGGCGGTCCTCTCGGCTGGGTTCGGACAGTGGTTCGGGGGGTTGTGGTGTATTGCGGGCGGGTAATGGAGGAAGGATCCTGCTGACTACTAATAAACCACTAACAACTATATCGACTCTCGGCGACGAGCGGTCCCCGGGCCCCCCGCGTGGTGTACCACCCACCGGTGGTGCACAACATTGACTGGCACGAACCCAAAACCACCCCCGGAAACGACCGAATCCGGCCCGGCGGGTTAGCCCGATCTCGTGCTAGATCGGCGGACACCGCACCACCACACCACCACCACCACCACCCTAATGCCGGCTACGGGGCCATGATGCCCACCAACAATGAATTGAATGCGTGGTGCCGCCGGTGGTTGTCGCACGACGCTCGGGATGGAATACTGACTGGGCCGGCCGAGGCCGGTCGAAGGGCCATGGGGGGATCATCAGATCGTGGTGTCGGTTATGTGCTTGCTGCTTGGGGGGGAAAGGGGGCGCATCTTCTATCCTTGCCCGACGGGGGAGGCTGCTGCTGCTCCCGCCCCCCGTCGTTGCCCGCCTCCTGCCCCGGTCGAGGAGTTCTTCCGCCCGACGAGATCGCCGATTCTTGGTGACGACCGCAACCAGTCGATCGTGCCCGCCGGAGGCAGGCCGCGCAGGCAGGCAGGCAGGCGGGCCATCGCTGGGCTGGAGCAGCAGGAAGCGATGCGCATTGGCACGAAGAAGAGGTTTTGCGGGGTGGCGGCCCACTAATAAGGCTTCGCCGCGTTCTTCGTCCCGCCTTCGGTGGGGGGTTTCACTCCCAATCTCGAATGGGCATCCCGGGGCATTCCGGATCATCTCGGCCCCCGTAGCCGCAACCCGACCGAGATGATATCACCGCTCCCGGGGACCAAGACCAACAAGAAGCGCAGGGGTGGTGGTGGTGGTGGTGGTGTGTGTGTGGTGGTGTCCTTCTGGTAGTTAGAAGCAGAAGACCCCACCGGTGCCGAAGCGCGTGCTCCGTGCTGGGAGCAGTGGCGCTCTGGCGCCGCATCGCCGCTCGCATCCATCCCTCTTCGCCGATACCGGTTACCGGTCGGATGCCGTCATTAAGGCCGGCGGTGCATGGGTTGTGCGGCAGGGAGCCGGGGACGGCCGGCCGATGCGATCGAGTCTCCGGCGGGGCACGCACCGAGTCCCACGGTGCGGGGTTATGGGCATGGTTGATCCGATGGGCATGACAATGGCGCTCCGGTCGACCCATCCACTGTGCGCCGTACCGTACTGGGCGGCCAGCCGCCTAATGGTCCGGCCGATCCCCGCCGGCCCCGGGAGATCGATTGCCCCAGCGTCCGGGCCGGTCAGGGGGACGTGATACCCGGGGCGTGGGACCGGTCTCATCGCGAGGTAACGGGGAACTTGATCGGGGGACCGGCGATTTGGTGACCAATACAGTCGATTTGCCGCCCCCACCGGCGACCGTATCCACCGATCAAAGTCGCGAATGAACCCCTGCTGCACCGAACGGAATGGGGATCGGTTTGGTCATGGTGGGGGACGGGGATTCGGATTCGGCAGTGATCTCGTGGTGGGGTGGGGCCCGGGCGGATTAGCCCGGGGACTGGGTTGGGGTCAGTCATGGGTCGTGGGCTTTGCTGCGGTGTGGCCGCGCTCGCTGCTCGAGGAGACCTACCTTTTGCGGGGGTATCCAACCAAACCCTCCGGACCGGGCGGGGGTGGGCATCCGGCGGGCCCATCACACGGCTCACCACCGACCTAAGTAAGCTCGCTCACAGCCCGCCCCCCAACCAAAACCAAGAAGACCCGACAACGGGCTGGCGGCTAACCACCCCCCGATCTTACTCCAAACAACCATCGCACCGATGAGATCGTCGGTGGTGCTAAGTTGTGTGCCTTATGATGATGATATGATGATGATGATGTCCTAATAAACCACCCTTAGAGCAAAATGGGCTGCAGCCGAGCGCATCGCCCTCGGCGGGCTGGTCGCACCCACTGTGGTTGGTGTCTCGGCCGGCGGGTGGGTGCTCTAAACCCGACCCGGGGCAACGATCACCGCCGGGTGCCGGCGGTGCCTTCGGTAGCGCTTTAGCGGGGGTTGATGGGGCGGCGGCCGGTAAGCCAGCCCCCACCGCCCCCACAGCGGGGCACTGCTTGTTGCGCTTCCAGTCGTCCATCAACACAAGCCGCCAACAGAGGGGGCGAAGCCAAGCCAACACCCAAACCCCCTCCCTGCATGACGACCCCCACCAACCTCCTTTCTTTTCTCGCGGATCCCCGGCCCGCCCCGGCGCCGTAAGGCGGGTTGGAGCGCTGGTTGGTGCCGGCGGACCAAACACCATCTATCTCCCAAACAAATAAGCTCGAGAGCCCCAACCACGATCGAGAGGTACAACGACGGGGGAATAATGGTTGGTGGTGCGCCGCATCACACCGAGCCCCAGGGGGGTCCATGTCTGAGCGGCGGGGTAGAGCATCGGGTGAGTGCATGGGGGTTGGTCTTCGATCGACGAGCCGATCGGAGGGGGCGGCCCGCGGCGACTAGGGTTTGCGGGGATGTCTCGGCGGGGTTTTGCGGGTCTGATGTAAGATCAATAATCATCAGAAAGAGCAGCTATCCCGCGCTTACTACGCGATTCCTTATCAGCAGTGTATGTGTGGTGGCATGCATTGCCACCCAATAATGAATTGTCACCGAATCCGACGACACCGACCACCGGTCTCGCTGGCTGGGGATGCGCCGGTGCTCTACCCCCCCGGCCCCCGGGGGGCGGCCTAATGATGCGGGGGTTATGAGTGAATGGGTGGGGGATTGAAGAAGGATGATAAGTAAGGCCGGGCCTGGGGCTGGTGGGTTTTCGTTCGCCTCTGATGGGGTCCGGCTCATCCAGAACCTCGGGAGTCAGTCGGGGCGGGGCGGGGCGGGGCGGGGCGGGGAGCACCAACCAAGGAGAAGGGGGGGTTGTTAGTTAGGGTGTTGTATCCCGCCTCCGGTGTTGTATCCCGCCTCCGGGGGGCGGCGGCGGCATCGGGGGGAGGGAATAACGTGCACTGACTGGTTCGAAAGCCCCCCGCCGGGTCGGTCTTCTGCCGAACGAACGAACGAACCAAGCAGTATCCGGCACGACCCACCGGGGGGTCCATAGAGATGAGAATACCCCCCTACTACCCAACCGAAGAAAACCTAATAACCCCCCCAAACCCCATGCTTGCTCGACCAAGCAGCGGATCATCGGCTCCAGCGCAGCGAATAATCCCCCACCCTGGCGGCGAGAGAAGCCGCCAAAAACCCACCAATCCCCCCCCCACCAAAACCCATTCATCATCAATCATCATCATCATCATCATCATCATCATCATCATCATCATCCGTGCGACGATCGGGGCTCTAGCGCAGCGAATCAATCCCGCCGGACACTGATGAGCAACCCCGTGTGGTTTTTTGGTGTCGAGCTTCTCTTTCGGGGAGCATCGATCGACGAGCATCCGCGACGATCCCCCCGAAGTGTGGTCGACCGTCGTGGTCGACCGTCGGTGGTCGTGGTCTTACTCTTATTAGGGTGGGTGCGGCTAACTAATCCCCCCCGAGTGGGGTTTGGGTGTTGGTGGGCCCCCGGGGCGGCATGCGCCCGGGGGGATGCGGGCCGGGGGGGCGTGTGCACCAACCCAAGGCCGAACCGATCCCCGCCCCGATGCCCGCCGACCCTTCGCACCGCACACGACTGACTCGATGATCGTGCTGCGGGGGGCATTTCGATTGGTCTCGATCTCGGTGGATACGAACAACGGGTCGGTGCAGTGACACTGATGGCGATCCAACGGGCGGGAGATGGGGGTTTCATCGATGATCTTAGATCATCGTAGAAATAGGAAGATCGTGCCCGCCGGATCGATGATGCTCATCACCGCCGGGCGGGGGGCGGCCATCATGCTGCACCGATGATTGTGGAGATCCTTCTGTTTGTTGGACAAATTGTTGCTTCGATCGATGATCGTGTGCTTTATTAGCTTATTAGTAGGTGGTCGTCGGGGGGTCCACTGACTGGGTGCTTTTCTGCTGGGTTGGCCACGGCATCCATCCCCCCTTTGGGGATCGAAGGAAGAACCATCCCGGCCTCCGGGGGGCCGGGGTTCTCGTCCCCCAAAAACCCGTCTCGATCATAATATCACCCGCACCCGTCATCACCGTAGCCGGCGATCAACGATCAACAACCCCCAGGGGGAATGAATCGTGCCAGCAAAAACCAAAGCAGCCATCCCGCTCTCCGCCTTCGATGATCCGCAGCACTCCGCTGCGCTGGCGGGGACTACTCTGCCAGGCCGAACCCTCGGGCCTGGCCACCGGGGAGACGATCCCGTGCCGGGGGAACGGCCGGTTTGGGAGCGAATTCCTTCGGTTTCGGACCTTATAGCCGTATGTGCCCGGATCTTCTCGTAATGAGGATCGTCTCTTCTCTCCACTAGCAGCCGCCCGTCGTAACCGGGCCGGCGGTGAGACACCGACCATGATGTGCCTACGCTGTGGCGGTTGGGCAACCCCCGCCCTATGATCGTCGCAGAACCCGACCAACCATGCGACTCGGACCGAGAAGAGCGATCCGCCGGCACCCGGCGCGGGGTCCGACGGGGATCTCCGGGAGACGGGCTGGACTCCGGTGGGACTCTGGGTTCGCGTCGTTAGGGTGGTGGTCTGGGTGCTTGTTGCTCCCCGCCGACCCGGGGCTGCGCCGCACCAACAAGCACATCGGGGGTGGCTTATGAATGTGCTTGGTGCTTGCTCCCAACAAAACCACCCGTGAACTCGGTCTCGAGCAGCGGGAGCACCCCCGCAAGGCGGGAAAGGGTGGTCGATATAAGACGAAACCGACGAAGAAACCCCCATCGGGGGGCGGATGCCCCGGGGCCGCCCGCCCTTACGCAACCACTGTGAGGAATGACCCCGATCACAAACCAACACCAACAGGTGCGGCCGGGGGGTAAAAAAACACACCTAATAAACAGTATAGGCGCCTGCCTCTCTTATTGTTGTATTGGGCGGCGGCGGCCTGGTGGCCTAGCACTAATTGTGACCCAACCAGCAAGCAGACCCACCCCTGACGCCGGTCGCCGAACACGAATCCCTTATTCGTCTCGGCTTCGGGTCTCGGACCGATGCCGACTTCTCCCCCAAACCGGTGATGCCGCACCACGGTGGGTGCACCGCTCGCTCCCCGAACCTCCATCACACCCCGATCTGCACCCGGTGGACCGGGTCGGATGCGCTCGTGTCGAAGCCGAGGCCCCGCCTTTTGGGGGATCAAATGCCATGCCCCACTGCTTCGACCAAAGCCGACCGGACCCCGCAGCCGGGGCGGGGTCGGTGGTCCGGGGCGCATCCAAACCACGATCAGTGGACACCGGGTGACCGGGCACGGGGCGTCGAATCGTTTGCCCACCACGTCTCCCTCCCCCTTCCGCACCCACCGCTCTCCCCATGCGCGGTCAAACCCCCCACGACTCGGCACCGAATCGACGGTGCTTCCCCCACCCGCCTCTCCACCATTCCCATCCTGATTCGGGGAGCCCGGAGTGTTCGATCCGGGCGGCGGTGAGCACCTTGAGAATTTATTTTCTGTACAAATATAAACGAAATATACAAAAATGCCTTATGTTACACTCATTTACAACTATTCGTCACTCTAACAATTCATTAACAATTCTTCTTCGCTATTACCTTCTGAGTGAGGCGAAGAAGGTCTAAGCCGCTTGTGAGATGGTTCAAGATCTTCTCATCTTCTATTGATGTTTCCATGGGTAATGGAGTGTGCAAATGTTCTGTACTCCTCGAGATAACTTCCGGTCTAATATCTGATTGAAGTTCGTCCTCAGACTCCGACATTGAACCAGATTCGTCTTCAGAGCTATCGCACTTATCTGGAGGGAACTTTCTCAAATACTCCTTTATGGATTCGTTGGGGTAGTCAGTTGAGAACCTATCTATCCACTTGTTCAGGTCCTCAACCATGGTCTTATCCTTTTCAACGGCAAATACACATGTATGCCGAAGGTAACACTCCTTCAAGACGGACCCCCTAGTGCAGTAGTCAAAAACCCACGCATCACTGTGAGGACCCCTGATCAAGTTGACGATGCTCCGTGCCGCTTGACTTGTGATGTTTGGATAACGTACATTGCCGAATACGTCACTCTCACCTATCGGTGTATCGGATGGAGGTTCAGGGCCGTTGGAGTGCAAACAGATGCCTGGCCAGTCATTTGGAAGTTTGAAACTGTTTGGCGCATTCCTAACAACCAAGTGAACAACCGAATCAATGCACTTCGGATCAGCATCATTCATATAAAATCCTGTCCAACGATGTTTATTCCTCTTGGCAAAGGAGAAGGCAAAGGTATCGGTGACATGAGCAAGAATCAAGAAATAAATACCTGAAAACGTAGATATCAGTCAAGAGTGCAAGTATGAATTCAATAATAAATACCTTCTTTGTACATGCTTGCACGGCTAAGTTTCTCCACCAAATCCTCTAGTGTCCTGTCTGTCGAAGGATTTTTTGACACCCGCCGATCCATCACGAACAATTGAAACGGTTTCCTACAAGCAGTGATGGTACCCCATAAAGTCTCCGAATCCAACAACAAACATCTGTAGGGCTTGTCGTGATTCGTAGCATCCTCCTTTATAAGGTTCAACTCGGTTCTCCGCTGCTGAAGGACTGCCATAAGAGAAGGCGTCATCGCAATGTTCTCCTTTTTGGCGTTGGCGTGCAATAGATTCTTGCCCAGATCTTCCGATTGATTCACCCATTCGACAAGCATATCATCATTTGTCACATGCAAATATTTGCTGACCTCTTCGTATGTTGAAGCCGAAATCCAACCCAGTTTGTGGCAGTGTATTCCCAACCACTCCTTGAAGTGCCTGACCGTCTTCAACTCCATTGCCTTGAGATGAAAAGGAGAGGTGGGGCTGCTGTTGTTAATCTGTAATTTGCCATCAATCACCAAATCAGCCAAGACTTCCATCTCCTCCATCGTTGTTCCATTTAAAGGCTTCAACCATGTGAGCTTGAAATCGTTGTCTACATCCTTTATAGATTGAACAGACTTAGCCTTCGGCGTCTTACTGGGTTTCTTTGCAGACTTCTCTGAGGGCTCCACTTCACTTGTCTGCTTCTTCTTCAGTGTTCCTTTTGCAAAGGATTCCATAATCCCCAACCATTTGGCAAAGATCCTATCCTCGGGACAAGAAATCAACATCATCAAAAGGATGTTTCCTTCCCGCCCACCTGGGCAAAATCAACTGCTACAATTAATATACCGCGAGATAAATCCCGCCCAAACAATTTGCTTACCCGGTAGTCCGCAGATTGTGTATTCCCTGGTAGCTCTTTGTGGTCGCTGAAGAGATTCCCACACGGCTCGCGTGTGTTTGAACTTCTCCCATATTTTGCTGTTGTAGTGGTTGGTGTCTGCAGCGTCCCATTCCGCCGATAACTTATGGTACTGCTCGATTGTGAGATTCGGCTTCGCTAAAAACGCCGATCTTTTCGTCAGCTTCTCACGGGTATGCTCGGAAAGTTTTGTTGCCATCGTTCCTTTGTTGTGTTCGTCGAGAAGTCGTTGGGCTGCCGTTATTGTGTGCTGGCCACTAATGATGTAGTACTTGATGATTTTCTATTCTCCGTCTGAACCTTCCTCATTTGTTCCGGTGTTGTGATCCACACTTTGTCAGCGCCTTTGTTTCTCTCGTAGTATGCGCACAAAACAGCATTATGTGGAACGGTGTAAGAATTGTCGTCCTTCATCTTCTCCATGAGCTCAGCTACACGTTCCTGATTGAGTGGCCTGTAATTGAAGTTTGGGTTGACGCTGCAATACTTAACCCTACACGTAAATCCTATCATCCAACATCATTTCCTTGTGGCTTATTGCAGCATGGGACGCCACAGGTGCAGCTGACAAAACGACTAATGATTTTCTTCTACGATCCGAATCAACATGTGTGATCCCCGATTGATGCTGTTCTAATGTTCTCGGCACACTCTTCCAGCTCCCGAAATTTCTAAGCAAATTGAACGTGATCTAAAGAACCTGAGACCAAGCCACCCTCTCAATCTCCTTATGATGTCGCTGTGTTCTTCTTCAATGTGAAGAGGGACGATTGCTCCACTTGTGATTTTCTGTATTGTGAAGCAATCTCTGCTGATACACCTACTCGATGAGTCTGAAGATCTTCGAAGTAGACATCCAGTTGGATCCCCTCCATAGATGGGCTTTCGTTGAGTTGAAGAAGAACTCCACAGTCAACATCATTAGTGAACACGTGAACGTCATTATCCACAAGTCGACAAAACCACCCGAAATTAATGTTGTAACTGGCGACCTCTGGATCCGAGAACGTGACATTGGATGGAACAAGGCATATGTCGAGCATCGCTCAATCTGGGTTCAGCATGCTTTCGGATGCTTGACTAGCACACCCACTTTCCATTGTTTTGCTTGTCCATGCGATGTGATAAAGGTTAGTTTGACAGCAACCATGGTTGTTCCAATGCGCTTCCCGTTTAGTTTGAAATATGGCCAAGTTGATTCCAGAATCCCCCTGCCCATTCTTCTCCTGCTCTCGTTTAATGTCACCTCAATTCCACATCTGAATACAAAAATGATTATTCAAGCAATATCCGAGTATAACAGATTTTATTTTAATTCTTACCCAGAATTTGACGACGACTCCATACTAATGACTAATCTCCTTGTTTAATTAAATCGTCCAGGCATGGATTTGCCAACATTAAGGGTAAACTACCCCGAAGGTGAGACGTACCCCTGTCATATGGAAGTTAGGGCGGCGCAACTGAGGGTTGTGCCTTAATGACACAAGCTAGAGCTTGCACCGGAGGAGTAACGAGATCAGTCATGAACCCATAAACCTCACTCCTACATACTACCTTATTTATGTGATAGAGCCCCCCCCCCCCCCCCCCCTGTTTCCTTTTTACATAAGTGGGCTGGCACGAAATCTCATTCCGAGAGGGAATATACTTGGTGAGTTATCCATCGATCCCTAAACCCTAACCTATCAAACCTAGGGGTATTTCTAAACATATCCGACATGCCAAACTCACCAGAACTAACCATTAACCAATGACACCCAGCCGGACCATCACTAGATACCCAAGTGCACTAAGCGGGCCTGTTTCCTACTACATTTAAAGCTTATCAACATAGTATAGTAGGTAATAATAGTCAACGTCCAAAGTAAAGGGGAGTCATAGTAAAAACTATGACAATTTATATCATGATCCACTTATCGGCGTGTATATATGTGTGCATTTAAAGCGTACTATGGGATGTTTTTAATACATGTGTTGTGTGCATGTGGAAGTCTAATATAAATATTTCGTGTGTGTATAGGTAAGCCCCAGTGTAGAGTGTGTAACGATAAATGTTTAGTTTGGGGTTTAAACCCTAAACACTAAACACAAAGCTCCCTTAAACAATATTTATATTGTGATCCACTTATTGGCGTGTGTATGTGTGTGCATATGTGTCTCTATGGGTGCATTTAATGCGTAATGTGGAATATTTTTAACGCATGTGTTGTGTGCATGTGGAAGTCTATAAATATTTCGTGTATATATATGTAAGCCCCAATGTAGAGTGTGTGTAACGATAAATGCTTGGTTTGGGATTTAACCCTAAACCCTAAACACAAAGCTAGATGCTAGACCCTAAACATTATTTATATCGTGATCCACTCAGTGGTGTGTGTATGTGTGTGCATGTGTCTCTATGAGTGCTTTTAATGTGTGTGCATGTATATGTAAATTTTTATTGTGTCTATATATGTGTGCAAAAGAAACATTTAGTAATATACACACTATGAATATATTTTAAATGATAAATAAATATATCATTTTATTTATTGTATAATTATGTATAGTTATAATAATATATACATATTTAATATTGATAATAAGGTTTAATATTGGAATATTTAAGAAAATCTCATTATAAACAAATGTAGAATTACTTGAATTTCATATAATTATATAGCTTGAAACTTGCTAATGTTAAATGTATTAAATATATTTTAAAAACATTGGAATTGTGTGCAATATTGTTAGAAAGTTGGTCACTTATATTAATTCATCTCAAATTTCTTTATCATATCAGAATGTTAGAAATTTTAATTCTAACATAATTATTGTTAGTTTAACATGTAAATTTGAAAACACTTTTTAATTTCCTACAGAGTTTCTTTATTTGTATCATTTTTTCTCTTTAGAATAGTGTTTAAATCAAGAACAATACTAAATTGGATGTTATCGTTAATAAAAAAGCACAATGCCCTTTGTGCTGTTTACAAATAAGTATTATGAATAAATTTAAAACCACTTAAAACTCAATTTCTTACATTCTCTATCAAAATAAAAATTTAGGGTTTACATAAACAAATTTACATTTTTTCTTGAAATGCATAGTACTTATACGATTTAGGAATTCATTAAGATCACACTAAAATCTATTAAGGATTTATCCTGTTCACACATTCCATTTACCTAGAATTCTCAGTTAGTCAATATCTTAAAGAGAACAGAGAAGGGGTGGCGGGATTACATATGTACTATGTGTGTATATATTATGTGTATGTATGTATTATGTGTACACTGAAACTTAACACACTCACAAACACACATATGTTAAACCATGCATGATCTATATTATATTTGTGTGTATGTGATACCACCCACACCTATACACACAAACACAATAAAACTTATTAATATAACTAAAGAATATTAGTTTAGGGTCAATATAGATATTATTAATTTTAGGGTTTAGGTATATTTCTTGTTACGAACCACTACGTACAAACTAGAGACCCTCACAAACCACCTGACCTCCCGAGCTGTCTCTAGTCTCCACACGCCTCTGGGCTTCAATATTAGTGTGCCCTTAATTCTCTTAGATCTAGGTATAGCTCTTTAGGAATATTTTAACTTATACCTTTTTGGGGAATATTTTTGATTCGTTATACGGGTCGTAACAATCCTCCCCCATTAGCAAGTCCTTGTCCTCAAGGGCAGTATAACTTACTCAACTGGTCCTGTATCATTAGCCTCGTACATTCACAAAGAATCTACCCGGGACTTGTTCCTTGTGAGTACTCTCTTTAACTAGCTAACATGAAACATTGGGTGCACCCTCACTCCTTCTAGTAGCCTTAGTCAATTGCACCTTATCAATACGCTCCAGAATCTCATAAGGACCTGAGTACCTGGAGACAACTTATCATTGTGTCCCTTCCGTAAGGCCACAACAATGTTCCGCCTTACATGTGTGGCAAATACCACTTGGAGATATACATAGTCTCCCACTTGGAACTCTTGGAAGCTTCTGTGCTCATTAACAAACTTAATAGCTCGGCTTTGAGCTGCTTGTAAGTTCTTCTTGCACAAACTCTAAATGTTTCTAAGCTCAACACTCAGATCTTTAGCTTCCTCATCCATGTTACCTTGAGCTTTCTTACTTGCTAAACCCAGCTCAAAAGCTGTTTTGGAATGCTGTCCAAACATAGCACAACATGGACTCATTCCAATGCCATTGTATCCTTGGCAAATGGGTGACAAAGTCCATAGAGATACTGCCCCATCGCCTGTCTGGAATAGGCAATGGTACTAATAGCCCACTTGGTTTTTCCCTGGGCACCCTTACTTGCTGACACTTGTCACAAGTCCTACAATACTCTATAATATTAGCTTTCATATTTCTCCAATAGAACCTTCTCTTGATCAACTCATACGTTTTTTCCCCCCAAAATGACCAGTCTCTAGGTGATCATGATGGAAATATAGTACCTGGTTGATCAAATGGTCCACACGAGGAAGATACACACGGCCATTGTAGTACAAAACTCCATCCTAAAATGAGAATGGTGGCTCTAGCTGTCCTCTGAGCTCTTGCACCTCAGCGTCTTGTGCTTGAGCATGTTGAACTACCTGGCTAAACTCACTGACCATCCTTGTTAATGCATTACATAAGCGTGTTTGGAATTCTCTAACCATTGTGGCTCTCCTAACGCGTGACAAAGCATCTACCACCATGTTAGCCTTTCCCACGCAATGCTCAATAGAAATTTGCCAAACTCCATGAGCTTAACCATTGAGCGAGCTTGTGAGAGTTTAACTCTTTCTGTTTGAATAGATACACCAAAGTCTTGTGATCTGTAAACACTTTGAAACTTGCACCATAAAGATAGTGCCTCCAAACTCATAATGCATTAACAATAGTCAATAGTTCTTGCTCATATGTTGAGTATTGTTGCTCTACAGATTCAAGTACGGCTCTTATAAGGCCTTCCCTCTTGCATAAGTACAACTCCAATGGCCACTCCACTTGCATCACACGATACCTCATAAGGCTTAGAGGGATCTGCAATACATAAAACTGTGCATGTACAAAGCTTGTTTCAAAGCTTGGAAACTGCTCTTCTCTGAAGCACTTCATGCAAAGGGAACGTCCTTCCTCAGCAACCTAGTTAACGGAGAAGCTTTCTTGGCATAATCCTTGACATACCGCCGGTAATAACCAGCCATGCCCAAAAACTCCGTAACTCTTCTGCATTGCTAGGAACTGGCCATTGCTCCACCACTGCCACCTTCTGTGGATCAGTCTTCACTCCACTTGGCATCACAATGTGACCCAAATACTCCACTTTGCACTGAGAAATGCACATTTGCTCTTCTTTGCATAGAGCTTGTTCTCCCTCAACAACTAAAGAACTCTTCACAAATGCTGCACATGCTCCTTTATTCTTACTGTAAATAAGAATATCGTTGAGGAAGATCTCCACAAAGTCATGCAAGTAGTCACCAAACACCTCAGTCGTCAACGCAGTGAATGTGACTGAGGCATTTGTTAAGCCGAATGGCATAACAGTGAACTCGAAATGCCCAACTATCTTGGTGAACACTCTGGCTCCACCGAGATGATCCATGATAGTATCCACACATGGCATGGGCATCCTGTCCTTCACTATTTGCTTGTTGAGAGCTCTGTAGTCTATGCACATCCTCATGGTGCCATCCTTCTTCCTGACAAGCAATACTGGTGCACCAAATGGAGACTTGCTCAGTTGTATGAAGCCATATTCCAATAGCTCCATCACTTGTCTCTTAACCTCTTGCTCCTTAGCATGGCTCAGTCGGAATGGCTTACGGTAAATGGCTTTTGTACCCTATTCCAGCTCCACACCTCTTGCATGTGGTAAGCCATGAGGTAGCTTGGGAGGGAAGACGTCAGCAAACTCCTCGCACAACAGCTTTGCTCAAGGTGATAGTAAAAGAACTTGTTTGGAGACTCAAGCTTTGTTCCAAACCAAGTGTCTTTCACTTCACTATACTCAAGCTTCATGTGCTTGGTGCTCCACTAGATCTTAGGATCCACACGCACTAGCTTCGCAAGAAAGAAAGTCTCCACTAGCTGGGTTTTGCCAACCTCTAGTTATAACTCCTCCACACAAGCAATTTAGCTCTATGTGACAAATAAGCCCTCAATCTCGTATTAAGGCACAGTCTTTGTGCAGCTCCACCAGTTGGGTTTTGCCAACCTACAGCTATAACTCCTCCACACAAGCACTATAGCTTTGTGTGATAGCTTGAGCCCTCAATCTCGTATTGAGGCACAGTCTTCGTGCAACTCCACCAGCTGGGTTTTGCCAACCTACAGCTGTAACTCCTCACACAAGCACTATAGCTTTATGTGATAGCTGAGCCCTCAATCTCGTATTGAGGCACATCTTCGTGCAGCTCCACCAGCTGGGTTTTGCCAACCTACAGCTGTAACTCCTCCACACAAGCACTGCAGCTCTGTGTGATAGCTAAGCCCTCAATCTCGTATTGAGGCACAGTCTTCGTGCAGCTCCACCAGCTGGGTTTTGCCAACCTATAGTTGTAACTCCTCCACACAGCACTGTAGCTCTTGTGTGATAGTGAGCCCTTAATCTCGTATTGAGGCTCTTTGCGCAGCTCCACAAGTTGGGTTTTGCCAACCTCCAGCTGTAACTCCTCCACACAAGCACTGTAGCTTTGTGTGATAGTTGAGCCCTCAATCTCGTATTGAGGCTCTTTGCGCAGCTCCACAAGTTGGGTTTTGCCAACCTCCAGCTGTAACTCCTCCACACAAGCACTGTAGCTCTGTGTGATAGCTGAGCCCTCAATCTTGTATTGAGGCTGTTCGTGCAACTCCACTAGTTGGGTTTTGCCAACCTCTAACTATAACTCCTCCACACAAGCACTATAGCTCTATGTGATAGCTGAGCCTTCAAATTCGTATTGAGGCACAGTCTTTGTGGGCAAGCTGCACTCCTCCACTAACTTTGTTGACACAAAGTTATCACTACTCATGTTATCCATAAGGACTCGCACTGGACGCTCACCTAGTCGTCCCTCCACCACAATAGCACGTGTGTGTGGCTCCTCCTTGTGGTTTAGAGAAGTCTCCTTTGTGCTCCTCTCCACGCTCCATCTCCTGAAGCTTCTTAGGCATCTACTTGTCCTTGCCACTAATGAAACCCTTCCTTAGACAATTTGCCTTTCAGTGTCCAACATCTTCACACAGGTGGTATTATCCTCTCCTTCCCACTAGGCACTCATCTTGAACCTTGCTCCGATACCAATTGTTAGGAACCACTACGTACAAACTAGAGACCCTCACAAAACCACCCGACCTCCCCGAGTTGTCTCTAGTCTCCACACGCTGTTCTCCAAAAAGGCTTCCAATATTAGTGTGCCCTTAATTCTCTTAGATCTAGGTATAGCTCTTTAGGAATATTCTAGCTTATACCTTTTTGGGGAATATTCTTTGATTCGTTATATGGGTCGTAACAATTCTTAGGGTTTCAGAACGGTGGAGGAGAGAGGCAGCGAAAGATTTGAGAGCAGCGATACCACAGATTCATAGATCCACTCTCACAAGAAGGCAAGAAGGTGTGGCAGTGTAAAAAGGCACGGCGGTGCAAATAGGGTTTAAAGGCGGCGATGCAAATAGGGTTTAAAGGTGGCAGTGCAGCAAGGTTAAATCTCTCTCTCACACACACACTCCTTTATATACATATACATATACATGTGTGTGTATCTATATTATTTAATTTATTTATTTATCTCTTACACACCCCCCCTGTATATACATATACAGTATCTATATATTATAATTTATTATCTATCTCTCGCACACACACACATGTATATACATATACATATATATGTGTGTGTATGTATATTATATTTTATTTATCTATCTCTCGCGCACACACAGACACCTGTATATATATATACATATATATGTATTTGTATCTGTATAATTTAATTTATTTATTATCTCTCACACACACTTGTATATACATATACATATATATATACATACATATATTTGTGTTTATATATGTATAATTTACTTTATTTATTTATCTCTCACACACACATGCACACACCTGTATATACATATACATATATATGTGTGTATCTGTATAATATAACTTATTTATTTATTTCTTACACACACAATTGTATGTGTATGTACCTATGTATTTGTATATATAATTACTTTATATGTTTCTTCAAACACACACTATTGAATGTATATGTATGTGTGTATTTGTATATATGTAATTTCTTTATCTCTCTTTGGCAAACACACACACTGTATGTATATGTATGTGTTTATCTGTATTTTATAAGTTCTTTATATCTCTCTTTTTGTCACACACACATGCTTGAGGCAGTCCCACCACCCCTTCCCCACCTCCTAGAATGGTGGGTGGGATTAATCCTATCACCCCTTCACTGCTTTTAAAATGGTGGGCGGGATTAATCTTGCCCATGAGACGGAGAATTGTGGCAGGATTAATCCCGCCACCCTTTCCTTACCTAGTGGATGGAATAAATCCCGCCCACCACTCTATGAGATGAAAAGGGTGGTGAGATTAATCCCACCACACTATATGTGAATGTAATATGTATTAGTATATTTAAGTTCTTTATCTCTCTCACTCACACATGTATTTATATGTGCATGTGTATCTATATATTATAATTCATTTATCTCTCTTTCACACACACACACACCTGTATTTATATGTACATGTGTATCTATATATTATAATTCATTTATCTCTCTCTCACACACACATGTATTTATATATACATGTGTATTGTATATTATAATTTCTATATATATATATCTCAAACACAAATTCTAGGAGGCAGAGAAGCAATGGCGGGATTAATCCCGCCCACCACTTTATGAAATGGAGAAGGGTGGCGAGATTAATCCCACCACACTATATGTGAATGTACCTGCATATTAGTATATATAAATTCTTTATCTATTTCTCACTCACACATGTATTTATATGTGCATGTATATTTGTACATTATAATTCCTTTATCTCTCTCTTTCACACACACACATTCTAGGAGGCAGGGTTGTGGTGGCATGATTAATCCCGTCACTCCTTCCATGTCTCCTAAAATGGTGAACGAGATTAATCCTGCCAACTTCTTTCCGAGACGGAAAAGGGTGGCATGATTAAATTGAATGTACCTGTGTATAAGTATATATAAGTTCTTTATATCTCTCTCACAAACACATCTGTATTTATACGTACATGTGTATCTATATATTATAATTCATTTATCTCTCTCTTTCACACACACATGTATTTATATATACGTGTGTATCTATATATTATAATTCATTTCTCTCTCTCACACACATACATGTATTTATATATACATGTGTATCTATATATTATAATTTCTATATATTTTTCCACCACACAACAAATTCTAGGAGTAAGGAAGGGGTGGCAAGATTAATCCCGCCACCCCTTCCCTGCCTCCTAGAATGGTGGACGAGATTAATCCCGCCACCCTATATGTGAATGTACTTGTGTATTAGTATACATAAGTTCTTTTTTTCTTTTTATTTACTTTTATAATCTTATTATGATATTTTGAGTAAAAGCCAGTAAACCCTATAAAATTGTCCAAAGCTCACATTTGTGGTGGTGCTAGAATGATGTGCGTTTTTTGCACTATTACAGGCATGAGCTTTGAACATTTAATCCCGCCACTTCTCTTTGAGACGACGAAGGGTGTATGTGAATGTACCAGTATATTAGTATATAGAAGTTCTTTATCTCTCTCTCACACACACATCTTTATTTATATACATATGTTTATCTGTATATTATAATTCCTCCTCTTTTCGGGCTTGGCAAGATTAATCCCGCTAAGATGATTACTCTTCTAATTGGGTGTGGCAGGATTAATCCCATCATCTAATTAGTCTGACCACTTCAAAGAAAAATATTTATAGACCCTGTAAAGTTTTAATAGTGTATTTGTATATTCGGGTTATATAAGTGTGTGTGCATTTTTATAAAATTGTTCATAATGTTATTGTGTAGAAAGGCGGCTTGATTAAACAAAATGATTTAGCCATTAGTATGGAGTCGTCTTCAGATTCTGGGTAAGAATTAAAATAAAATATGATATACTCAGACATCGAGAACTTATGATTTTTGTATTTAAATGTGGCATTGAGGTGACATTAAAGACAAGAGGAGAAGATGAGATGGGCAAGGAGATTCTGGAATTAACTTGGCCATATTTCAAAATAAACGGGAAGCACATTGGATTAACCATAGTTGCTGTCAAATTAATCTCTGTCACATCACGTGAACAAATAAAATAATGGAAAATAGATTCAATAATCAAGGCACCCAAGGGCAAACTGCGAACTGAGATTGAATGATGCTCAAAATATATATCTCATTCTATTTAATATAACGTTCTCAAATCCAGAGAAGGCCAGATACGACTCGAATCCTTAAATGGTTATGCCAGTTTGTTGATTATGACGTTCACGTTTTCACTAATGATGTCAATCTTGGAGTTCTTCTTCAATTAAACGAAAGCCCATCTATGGAGGTGATCCGGTTAAATGTCTTTTTTTAGGATTTGAATACCCATTGAGTAGGTGTATTCACAGCAAATATTTCTTCATAATACAAAAGATTCACAAATGAAACAATCATCCCAACTATTATTAAAGAAGAACACAACAACATTACTAGGGAGATTGAGAGAATACTAGAACAACTACAGTCGGGATTCACACATGTTAATTCTGACGTAAACAAAAGTCTTATGTCATTTTGTCAGCTGCACCAGTGACATCCTATGCTGTGATAAGATGTTGGATGATAAGATTTACGAGTGTAGGGTTAAGTATTGCAGTGTTAACCCCAACTTTAATTATAGGCCACTCAACCAAGAATGTGTAGCTGAAGGACAATTCGTACACCGTTCCACATAATACTGTTTTGTGCCCATACTATAAAAGAAAGAAAGGGACTGAGATAGTGTGGGTGACAACACCAAAATTCGCAAGATCCAAATGGAGTGTAAAAAACCAATAAAGTATTATATCATAATATCAAGCAAGAAATTCTTGGTGGGATTTATCCCACCAGAATAATAATCTTTTAATTAATCCATGTGTAGAGAGCTGAAGAAATTCCAACAATTGATTTTGCCCAGGTGGGTAGGAAGAAAACATCCTTCCTGATGATGCTATTTCTGCCCAAGAACAAGGGGGATCCCGTATATAGTGTACCAAGTTTAAAGTAAATGGTCACCTTATTAAATACCATGGATGTACTTTGATAACCTGTGTTCCAAGGCCATTCCATCAATACACCCAGTTAGTGCAGCATATATAAATTCATGCCTTTGCTTTTGGGTGAGCATACGAAAGGCATGTCTACATTGGGTATCATTTCGGTTTGCCATCTAACAACACTTTTTCTTGCAACAGTCAATCGTAAAGATGCTAACAACGCTTGCTGAAGATGTGGGATCCATCTTGACCCTCTTGCTAGAACTTGTTAGGGTAGATTTGCAGTCCATGAATCGCCTTTTTCTTACTATAGACTAATGCAAAGAACCTTTTCAAACATGGGTTGCCCTTCCGGGTTATTATTATGTTGAACCATCTAGCCATTTTAATTCAGATGTTCACCACACTCACGAGAGATCCAGAATGCAATGTGCCATTAGGTGAAACCTCTGTCACAACAAAACCCATGAAGTAGGCCCCTAGTTTTCTCTTCTGATACGGCTTCCATTAGATTGATAGCTAAGATGATGCCCTCCCAACCTCGATCTTATGAAGAAAAAGAATCACCTCATCCATCATAGCAGGTAAGCCATCATTTTGTGAACTCGTACTAATATTTTTTGTGACTTTGCATTTTTTGTGTCAGCCTGACTTCATCCACATTCCACAATACAAAAGAACCCTCTTCAAATTCTATTTCAGGAACCTCAACGTACTTGCAAATGGTGTTCACCCATACATACACACAAGACCCTTGGGCAATATTGTGACATGACGCATTATCGAACTTCCATGGTTCTAATGCCAACTATCTCGTTTTTTTCGAAGAAGATATACTTTATCTCCAATATTAAACATATTGTCCTTGCACAAAAATAATTGTGTCATTTATGATATGTTTATGCAATTAAGGGTACTTAATATATATGCGTGTGCAATGACATATAATTATGTATAAGGATAAATTTTCATGCTTGATTAATACAAGTGGTGGCGGGATTAATCCCGCCACCCCTTCCCCGCCTCCTAGAATGACAGGTGGGATTAATCTCGCCATAAGTCTCTCCTACGGAAAAGAGGTGGCCTCCGACGAGGAAGAGTTGGGTGGGATTAATCCAGCCCACAATTCTCTCCGATAGGGAAGAGGTGGCAGGATTAATCTCGCCAATGCTTCCTTGCCTCCTAGAATTAGGGGTGAGATTAATCCCGCCCACCATTTAGGAGGCATGAAAGCATTGGCAGGATTAATTCCTCGCCTCCTAAAATTGGGGTCAGAATTAATACCGCCCACCATTTAGGAGATAAGGAAGTATTGGCGGGATTAATTCACCTCTTAAAATGGTGGGTGTGATTATATATTGGCTTATTGTGATGTGCCATTTGGTGAAACTACTTCAAAGGTTTAGGATCCATTAAGACTGCATTAGAATCCGTTAAGGATTTATTCCGTTCACATATCCTCTTTACTTAGAATTCTTAGTTAGTCGAGATTTCAATACAGTTTTCGATGGGGTGGCGAGATTAATCCCACCAATGCTTCCCTGCCTCCTAAATTGGTGGGTGAGATAAATCCCAAACACTCTCTAAAATAGGGAAGGGGTGGCGAGATTAGTCCCGCTGCCCATTCTAGAAGGTGGGGAAGCATTGGCCAGATTAATCCCGCCACCCCTTCCCCGTTTTAGAGAGTTGTGAGTAGGATTAATCTCGCTAATCATTCTAGAGGCGGGAAAGGACTAGCCGAATTAATCCTGACACCTCATCGATAACTCTTTAAGATCTTGATTAAACTGAGAATTTAAGTAAAAGGGATGTGTAAACAGGATAAATCCTGAAGGGAATTTAGTGCAATCCTAATGAATTCCTAAACTCTAAATTTTAATTTTTAAAAAAGAGTGTAAGAGAGTGAGTCTTTATAAGTAGTTTTAAATTTGTATATAATACTTATTTGTAAACAATTCAGATATTGCAGGCGCTGAAGAAAGTGATTTCGGAACTGAAGCCAATAGAAATGGTGATGAAAAAACTAAAGTGGTCCCATGGTAATGATATTTTAAGCTGCATTATTATCCATTTCCTGCATGAACTCTGTTCTCAACTGTTTCATTACATCTGCAAAATGATAGTTAGCTGACCTTATAATTATCAAGGTATATTATTTACCTTGTTAATGTGTGACCCATGTTTGAACTAAAAGCTTCATTAATCCTTGAGAATTTATTTTCTGTACAAATATAAACGAAATATACAAAAATGCCTTATGTTACACTCATTTACAACTATTCGTCACTCTAAGAACTTATTAACAATTCTTCTTCGCTATTACCTTCTGAGTGAGGCGAAGAAGGTCTAGGCCGCTTGTGAGATGGTTCATGATCTTCCGTATCTTCTGTTGATGTTTCCATGGGTAATGGAGTGTGTGAATGTTCTGTACTCCTCGAGATAACTTCCGGTCTAATATCTGATTGAAGTTCGTCCTCAGACTCCGACATTGAACCAGATTCGTCTTCAGAGCTATCGCACTTCTCGGGGGGAACTTTCCAAATACTCCTGTATGGGTTTGTTGGGGTAGTCAGTTGAGAACCTCTATCCACTTGTTCAGGTCCTCAACCATGGTCTTATCCTTTTCAACGGCAAACACACATGTATCCCGAAGGTAACACTCCTTCAAGACGGACCCCCTAGTGCAGTAGTCAAAAACCCACGCATCACTGTGAGGACCCCTGATCAAGTTGACGATGCTCCGTGCCGCTTGACTTGTAATGTTTGGATAACGTACATTGCCGAATACGTCCTCTCAGCTATCGGTGTATCGGATGGAGGTTCAGGCCCGTTGGAGTGCAAACAGATGCCTGGCCAGTCATTTGGAAGTTTGAAATTGTTTGGCGCATTCCTAACAACCAAGTGAACAACCGTATCAATGCACTTCGGATCAGCATCATTCATATAAAATCCTGTCCAACGATGTTTATTCTTTTGGCGAAGGCGAAGGCAAAAGTATCGGTGACATGAGCAAGAATCAAGAAATAAATACCTGAAAACGTAGGTATCAGTCAAGAGTGCAAGCATGAATTCAATAATAAATACCTTCTTTGTACATGCTTGCACGGCTAAGTTTCTCCACCAAATCCTCTAGTGTCCTGTCTGTCGAAGGATTTTTTGACACCCGCCGATCCATCACGAACAATTGAAACGGTTTCCTACAAGCAGTGATGTTACCCCATAAAGTCTCCGAATCCAACAACAAACATCTGTAGGGCTTGTTGTGATTCGTAGCATCCTCCTTTATAAGGTTCAACTCGGTTCTCCGCTGCCATAAAAAGAAGGCGTCATCGCAATGTTCTCCTTTTTGGCGTTGGCGTGCAATAGATTCTTGCCCAGATCTTCCGATTGATTCACCCATTCGACAAGCATATCATCGTTTGTCACATGCAAATATTTGCTACCTCTTCGTATGTTGAAGCCGAGGTCCAACCCAGTTTGTGGCAGTGTATTCCCAACCACTCCTTGAAGTGCCTGACCGTCTTCAACTCCATTGCCTTGAGATGAAAAGGAGAGGTGGGGCTGCTGTTGTTAATCTGTAGTTTGCCATCAATCACCAAATCAGCCAAGACTTCCATCTCCTCCATCGTTGTTCCATTTAAAGGCTTCAACCATGTGAGCTTGAAATCGTTGTCTACATCCTTTGTAGATTGAACAGACTTAGCCTTCGGCGTCTTACTGGGTTTCTTTGCAGACTTCTCTGAGGGCTCCCTTCACTTGTCTGCTTCTTCTTCAGTGTTCCTTTTGCAAAAGGATTCCATAATCCCCAACCATTTGGCAAAGATCCTATCCTCGGGACAAGAAATCAACATCATCAAAAAGGATGTTTCCTTCCCGCCCACCTGGGCAAAATCAACTGCTACAATTTCTTCAACTCTCTGAAAAAAAGAGACAGATTAATATACCGGCGAGATAAATCCCGCCCAGACAATTTACTTACCCGGTACATCCACATTGTGTATTCCCTGCAGTAGCTCTTTGTGGTCGCTGAAGAGATTCCCACACGGCTCGTGTGTTTGAACTTCTCCCATATTTTGCTGTTGTAGTGGTTGGTGTCTAGCGTCCCATTCCGCCGATAACTTATGGTACTGCTCGATTGTGAGATTCGGCTTAGCTAAAAACGCCATCTTTTTGTCAGCTTCTCACGGGTATGCTCGGAAAGTTTTGTTGCCATCGTTCCTTTGTTGTGTTCATCGAGAAGTCGTTGGGTGCCGTTATTGTGTGCTGGCCACTAATGATAGTACTTGATTGATTTTCTATTCTTCGTCTGAATCTTCTGATTTGTTCTGGTGTTGTGATCCACACTTTGTCAGCGCCTTTCTTTCTTTCGTAGTATGGGCACAAAACAGCATTATGTGGAACGGTGTAAGAATTGTCGTCCTTCATCTTCTCCATGAGCTCAGCTACACGTTCCTGGTTGAGTGGCCTGTAATTGAAGTTTGGGTTGACGCTGCAATACTTAACCCTACACTCGTAAATCCTATCATCCAACATCATTTCCTTGTGGCTTATTGCAGCATGGGATGCCACAGGTGCAGCTGACAAAACGACTGATGATTTTCTTTTACGATCCGAATCAACATGTGTGATCCCCGATTGATGCTGTTCTAATGTTCTCGGCACACTCTTCCAGCTCCCGAAGTTTTCTAAGCAAATTGAACGTGATCTGTAAAGAACCTGAGACCGAGCCACCCTCTCAATCTCCCTTATGATGTCGCTGTGTTCTTCTTCAATGTGAAGAGGGACGATTGCTCCACTTGTGGATGTTCTGTATTGTGAAGCAATCTCTGACGAATACACCTACTCGATGAGTCTGAAGATCTTCGAAGTAGACATCTAATTGGATCCCTCCATAGATGGGCTTTCGTTGAGTTGAAGAAGAACTCCACGGTCAACATCATTAGTGAACACGTGAACATCATTATCCACAAGTCGACAAGACCACCCGAAATTAATGTTGTAACTGGCGACCTCTGGATCCGAGAACGTGACATTGGATGGAACAAGGCATATGTGTCGAGCATCGTTCAATCTGGGTTCGCAGCATGCTTTCGGATGCTTGACTAGCAATCTACTTTCCATTGTTTTGCTTGTCCATGCGATGTGACAGAGGTTAGTTTGACAGCAACCATGGTTGTCCAATGCGCTTCCCGTTTAGTTTGAAATATGGCCAAGTTGATTCCAGAATCCCCCTGCCCATCTCTTCTCCTCTCTCGTCTTCAATGTCACCTCAATTCCACATCTGAATACAAAAATGATTAGTTCTTCAAGCACATATCCAATATAACAGATTTTATTTTAATTCTTACCCAGAATTTGACGACGACTCCATACTAATGACTGAATCTCCTTGTTTGATCAAATCGTCCTTCTGCAAAATAATACACTATGAATACAATCATATAAAAACGCACACACACTTGTATAAACCCGAATAACAAAAATTAATACACAGATAAATTCACATACACCCTTTTGTCTCAGAGAGAAGTGGATGGATTAACTGTCCAAAGCTCACATTTGTGCTAGTGCAAAAGACAGATAACATTTGGTTTTAGAACCACCACAAATGTGAGCTTTGGACAGTTTTACATAGTTTCCTATCTTTTACTCGAAATATTATGATAAGATGATAAAAGTAAATAAAATGAGATATGCAACTTATATATACTAATACACATATATATTCACATGGAAGGTGCGGGGGATTAATCTCGCCACCCCTTCAATGCCTCCTGAAAGGTGGGCGGGATTAATCTGCCACCTTTCTGGAGGCCTTGAACGGGTGTGCGGATTAATCCCGCCACCCTTCTCAGTCTTAGAGAGAACTGGGAGGATTTATTTGGCACACCCCTTCAGGGCTCCAAAAGGCGGCGGGATTAATCTCGCCCACCATGTAAGGGATGGTGAAATGAATCTCGCCACCCTTCTCAGTCCCCTCCATTGGTATGTTGTAAACCTTCTACGTCTCAGACAGAGACGTTTGGGATTGGTTCGACTCACCAATGAAGGAAAAAAGAAGAGTGGCGATTCATCCCTCCACCAGGCATTGAAGGCTCGGCGGGATTAATCCCGCCGCCCAGGCCCTTGCCACAGGCCATTTTTGCGGGATTAATTCTGCCGCACGCCCATGCCCTGCGCAGAATCCGACGGGATTAATCCCGCCGCCTAGGCCCTTCATGCAGGCCATGGGCGGTGGGATTAATCCCATCGCACGCCCATGCCTTGTGCAGAATCTGGCCGGATTAATCCCGCCGCCTAGGCCCTTCAGATAGGCCATTGGCAGTGGGATAAATCCCACCGGATTTTGCGCATGGCATGCGTAGGCGGCAAGATTAATCCCGCTGCCTAGGCCCAGCACGCAGGCCATGGGCGGCATGATTAATCCCACCGCTCTTCGGTTAGCCTCATGGGCGGCGTGATTAATCCTGCCACTCATGAGGCTAACCGAATAGCCGGCAGGCGGCGGGATTAATCCCGCCGCTCATGAGGGCCTTGGCGACAAGATTAATCCCGCCGCCGAGGCTCTAACCATATAGCGACAGGATTAATCCCGCCGCTCGCAGGGCTAACCATATAGTGGCGGGATTAATCCCGCCACTCGTGGGGCTAACCAATGAGCGGTAGGATTAATCCCACCGCTACACATATATATATATATATATATATGTATATGTATATGTGTGTAGGAGAGTGCGTGTGTGTGCCAGAGATAGACAAATTAGATAAAATTATACTGATACACACACACATATGTATATGTATATGTATATCATATGTGTGTGCTAAATAAATTAAATTATACAGATACACACACACACACACACATATATATGTCTATATATGTATATGTATATGTATATTTATGTATATGTATATGTATATACAGGAGTGTGAGTGTGTGTGCGAGAGATAGATAAAGAAATAAAATTTACAGATACTGGTACACAATATATGTATGTATATATGTACATAGGTATATATATATGTGTATTGTATATCGTGTGTATGCGTGTGTGAGCAAAACAAATAAAATCATACAGATAAACACACACACACACACACACACACACACATATATATATATATATATATATACAGGAGTGTGCGTGTGTGAGAGAGAGATAAAATTAACAATCAATAAAATTATATAGATAACACACACACACACACACACATATATATATATATATATATATATATATGTGTGTGTGTGTGTGTGTGTGTGTGTGTGTATAGGAGTGTGTGTGTGTATGTGCGAGAGATAGATAAATAAATAGAATTATACAGATACTGGTATACATAATATTATATGTATATAGGTATATATATATATGTGTGTATATGTATATTGTGTGTATGCATGTGTAAGCGAAACAAATAAAATCATACAGATAAACGGGAGTGTGCGGTGTGTGCAAGAGATAAAATTAATAAATTAATAAAATTATACAGATACACAAACACACACACACACAGATTATATATATATATATGTGTGTGTGTGTGTGTGTGTGTGTGTACATATATATGTATGTATATATGTATAGGAGTGTGTGTGTGTGCGAGAGATAGATAAATAAATTCTATTATTAAGATACACACTGTATATGTGAATAAAAATAAATAAATAAACTCAGGAGTGTGCGTGTGAGAGAGAGAGAGAGAGATCTCACCTGTGTGTGAGAGAGCGGGAGATTTCATAGCCGCTGCCTCTGCCGCCTTGCTTCTTGAAACCGTAAGAATATACCTAAACCCTAAAAGGAAAGAATATATATTAACCCTAATTGAATATTCCTTTTAAGAATATACTTAAACCCTAAAAAAAAAAAAGATAGATTCGCCCTAAACGAATATTCTTTCATTATATTATCAGCGTGTGTGTGTGCATGGGTGTATCACATACACCCCAAGAATAAAAATCATGCAGGGGTTTAACATGTGTGTGTCCATGAGAGTGTTAAAGTTTCACATGTAGCAATACATATATACACACATAAACTATATACATATTAGTACATAATATTAGAGAGACAGAGTACATATTATGGATCATGCATGGTGTGTATGTATGAGAGAAGAGAGACAGTACATATTATGGATCATGCATGGTGTGTATGTATGAGAGAAGAGAGACAGTACATATTATGGATCATGCATGGTGTGTATGTTTGAGAGAAGAGAGACAGTACATATTAACATAGATCATGCATGGTGTGTATGTATGATAGAAGAGATAGAGTGTTAACAAATTAAATTCATACACATTGCATATATTAGTACACATATATACATACACATGTGTATACACACAGACATACATACATATTACATGTGTAAATTCAATGTGTTATATAGGGTTTAGGGTTTAGGTTTAGGATGGATCGTGCATGGTGTGTATGTATGAAAGAAGAGAAAGTGTTAAAAAATTAATTTTGTACGCATTGCATATATTAATACACATATATACATACACATATTATACACAGATATACATACATAGTACATAATATTGTAACATCAGTACATATTATGGATCATGCATAGTGTGTATGTATAAGAGAAGAGGGACATGCTACATATTATGGATCATGATCATGCATGGTGTGTATGTATGAGAGAAGAGATTATGCATGGTGACACTGTGTATGTATGAGAGAAGAGAGAGAGTGTTAACAAATTAAAATCGTACACATTGCATATATTAGTACACATATATACATACACATGTGTATACACACAGACATACATATATATTACATATGTAAATTCAATGTGTTACATACACACAGATTAAGTACATATAGATCATACATGCGTTGAACATGATGTTTTTTAATAAAGAAGCAACATATAATTTCTCAAGTTTGGTTTAGGGCAATGTGCATGTGTGTGCATATGTGTCTCTGTAAGTGCTTCTAATGCGTGTGCACGTGTATATATAAATTTATGATTGTGTTTATATGTGTGCAAAATAAACATCGAATAATTAAGAAAATAATATAATAAACACACTATGAACATATTTTAAATTATACATAATAATATATGATTTTATCTAATATATAGCCATATATAGTTTTAATAATATATATTAATTTAATATTGATAATAAGGTTTAACATTGGAATATTCTTGAAATAATAGAATTTAATTGAGAAAATCCCATTAATATATACAAATGTAGATCAAGTACTAAAAAATTAATTAAATTAATTATGATAATTAATTAAATTAATTATGATAATTAATCATGTTTAATATTGGAATATTCTTGGAATAATAAGAAAATAATAAAGAATATCCCATTAATATAAAGAAGATTAATTACTCGAGTAATTAAGAAAATGATATTAATATACACACTATGAACATATTTTAAATTATACATAATAATACATCATTTTATCTAATATATAGCCATATATAGTTTTAAATATATATATTGATTTAATATTGATAATAAGGTTTAACATAGGAATATTCTTGAAATAATAACAAATTAATTGAGAAAATCCCATTAATATATACAAATGTAGAATAATTACTGAAATAATTAAGAATAAGACTAATTTAATTATGATAATAAGGTTTAATATTGGAATATTCTTTGAATATTAAGAAAATAATAAAGAATATCCCATTAATAGTAGGAAATGTAAATTAATTACTCAGTAATTAAGAAAATAATAATAATAAATAGACTATGAATATATTTTAAATAATACATAATAATATATCAATTTATTTATTGTATAAGTATATATATTTATATATATTTAATAATATATATTGGAATATTCAGAATGTAACATAATTACTAAAATTTCGTAATATTAAACAGTTTGAATCACTTGAATGACATTAAATGCAATTTTAAAACACTCATTAGAATTAAAGAGTATAAATGTCAGACTGTCGGTTATTTGTTTTAACTCATCTTAAATTTTATTTTCTGCTCTTTTCAAAAATTTCGAATTTCTAACATAAGTATTGTCGGTTTGACATGTAAATTTGAAAATGCATTTAATTTTCCACTCAAATTCAGATCTAGTTCTTTCTCCGACAAGGGTTTCTTCATTTCTTTATTTTTCACTCTTCAGATTTTCTTTTTTCTTCTTAGTAATCAACTCATGAGCGATATTAAATTGGGTGCGCTATTGTTTATAGAAAGCACGGCGCCTTCAGTGCTGTTTACAAGTAAGTATTATAAACAAATTTAGATATAGTTATAAAGATTTACTCTTTTACATTCTCTCTTAAATTTAGAATTTAGGGGTTTAGGAATGCATTAGGATTACAATATATTTTTTAAAGATTTATCCCGTTTAAATATACTTCTAACTTAATATTCTCGGTTAGCCGGGGCGGCGGAATTAATCCAACCATTTTTTTTTTGCCTTTTCAAAGAGGTGGTGGGATTAATCCCGCCACCATCTCTTTGATAGCTATAGCAAAATTAGTCCGGGCAATGCTTCTCCGCCTTTTAAAAAGAGCGGCGGATTAATCCCGCCGATAACTCTCTCAACTGATAAAGAGTTACCTGAATTTATTAGAAGAAGTTATCGGCGGGATTAATTTTGCTAACCATTTTAGGAGGCAGAGAAGGGGTGACGGGATTAATCTCGCCACCACTTCCCTGTTTAAATATTTGTGGGCAAGATTTATCCGAGATCTCTTTAAAATCATAGCTTCGGAGAGAGTTGTGGGCAGGATTAATCCCGTCGCTTATTCCCCATTGACAGAGTGTGGGCGGGATTAATCCCGCCCCTTCTTCCTCGTCGGAGGGAGTTGCGGCGGGATTAATTCCTGCCGCCTCTCTTCGACGAGGAAGATCCGGCGGCGGAATTAATTCCGCCGGTACTTCCTCGTCAGAGGGAGTCCGCGGCGGGATTAATCCCACCGTCTCTCGACGAGGAAGATCCGGGGGCGGGATTAATCCCGCCGCTTCTTCCTCGTCGGAGGGAGTCCGCGGCGGGATTAAATCCCGCCTCCTCTCTCCGATAAGGAAGAATCCGACGGCAGGATTAATCTCGTCGGTACTTCCTCGTCGGAGGGAGTCCGTGGCGGGATTAATCCCGCCGCCTCTTCGATGAGGAAGTACTGACGAGATTAATCCCACCACTTCTTCCTCGTCGGAGGAGTCTGCGGCGGGATTAATCAAGACGACATTGGAGAATACATTAGGGATGTTTTATCAGGAGATTCAAGCTACAGTCATCAACCATGATCCAGATCCTCAAGCAAACATAACCAGCGGTATGGTGGGACATTCTCAAGTTCTCTTCACTTCGAGCCAATTCAAGAAGAAAACCAACTTTAATCCGTAGTTAATGAGGAGTGGGAGCAATGCTTCACACTATAAAGGCAGCAGTAGCACAAATAGGCAGGACAGGACCGTGCAACTACTGTAAGAAGATGAGGCATTTTGGCAAGAGCTGTCCAGACAAGGCAACAGGAAAACCACAAGCAAGCGAACTGAAGAACAAGAGCAATCAGTGGATGGCCCTCATGATAACCACTAACCTCAGCTCTTTCGAGGAAGAAAATATCCTCTAGTTGGACAGTTGTGCCAATGTTCACTGTACTCCAGTATTTGCCACTTTTAAGACATATCAGGCAATCCTAGTGGGAGAAGGTGTCTACACGGGAGATCATCAATGTGGGAGTCGGGACAGTAGAGATTCAACTCTAGAGCGGTGAGATTGTCAACCTTCGACAGGTTGATTATGTCCCCACACTCAACGAAACTCTTATCTCATACGGGAAGATAGAAGATGCCGGTTGGAAATGTCAGATCGATAAGATCACTTACACTGACAAACAAGAAACCATAGTAGCACATGGCCAGAGACATGCTGGGAACTATAGGTTAGACGCCACATTGGTGATACCCAAGAAGAAGATATTCTCCATAACTCTTCAACGATAGCATCAATGATTGGGACATGCAAACGAGGCAGCGATTCGAGCTGTAGCTCAGGACCAAACCAACTTTCAGACTTTCAGGTACTTGAGACAACCTTGATTTTATGAGGCATGCTGTTTTAACAGCTTTTCACAACAAGTTCTGCTCCTCGTTTGTTAAAGAGAATTTCTGTGAATATGAGGATCTAATCACCATACATGAATAATTGTTTCCACTATACGAAGCCCTAATATTGAGGAAACGGATGAGCTACAGCAGCTGGCTTCTGGTAGCAACTGGAGCGATGGCGCCGTGCACTGGCAAAGAGGCAGATGAGCTGAAGCCGACTCTGGTACTAGGTCTTGAATCCCATGTTATGATTTCTGTTGTTGCTGGAGCTTACCACAGCTTAGTGCTATACGGTATGTGATATCCTTTTGCTTAGAACCACATTCTGATTTTTCTGTTCCTTGGCGTGAAAGATGGAGGAGATGTGTGGTCTTGGTTACAATGCTTGTATCCTTCCATTATGGCTTAAATTCTGCAGTTAATGCTTGTGTCATGGATTTTCATTTCCCTGGGCCTTCAAAGGTAAGTTGGATTCTGTTTCCAGACGCTTTCATATATTGCTGCAGATTGCAAGTGTGGCTGCTGGAGGCATGATATCTTGTGCGATTGATGAAGTGGGATTTCTATGGACCTCGGGTCAGTGTCCACCCCAAGAAATTCCCATCACAATTCCGAAACAGGTCACTGTTGTCATTGGCAAACGCGTGCTCAAAGTTGCATGTGGTAACGAACACGTTCTAGCTCTCAAAGCAGTGCCATAGCTAGTCAGGGATGCTACGCTTGGGGTCACAACTCTCATGGCCAGCTGGGACTAGGGATACAGAGAAGCGCCATATTCCAACTTTAGTTGATTGGAAGGATGGTTCTCCAAGCCATGTCTCCTGCGGGGCATTCCAGTGTTTTGCTAATGGAGCAGGATGAGAGACGTCGTGTTGGACGGTTGGTCTTGGTCAAAATGGTCAGCTTGGACATGGAACAGCCGCCAGCTTATTTGTTCTAAAGCAAGTAAATCTTCCTACAGAGAAAGCACTCTGGTAGTGGAATGTGGCCTCTTCCATACATGTTGTGTTACTGAAGAAGGGAATGTTTGCATTTGGGGAATGGAAGGAGGACTTGTCTTGTGCCCTGCTTTCGTTATCACGCAAGGCAATGCTCTTGAGCCGAGGATTGGCAAAAAACCGGGCTTCGTACAACGGGCTTTTTGCATATTCCCAAATATCCAGGAATATTCTGTCAAATAAACGGGAATATTCTAGAATATTCTGCTAATAGGATTATCTTTAACTTTCATATAAAATGCCGACCAACAAGTGAAAAACGCTAATTATTTGCCGACTAGACTTTACTATACCGACTAAACTTAAAAGTCGCAGGTTCGACATTGCGCTTGCAATCAACCAATAACCGATGCACTTCTGCTGGAGTAAGGGTCCGCCTCTGTAAGAAGTAAGTAATCGTTGGGTCAATCCAAGAACATGAGTGTACACAAAATACATGTGTTGGCAGGGGCTCCAGTTCTTGGCTTTCTGAAAAGTTGCACAAGTGCATGACGGAACAGAGAAATTGTTACCTTAGCAGATTGCATGCCTGCAGAGACAATGAAGGCCTCAGTCTTCCCTCTTTGAACCACCTCCACGTTGTTGATCCGACCTTGAAGAATCTTTGCCTGGTTGTAATGTTTCTCATGTTCCTTGGACATTCTTGTTGGTGTTCGCACACTCCGTCCATGGTATGTTGGTACTCTATGTGCTCCCTCTCCTCTTGGTGGTGATGGTGTTCGATCCATTCGGCTACTACTGTCGTCTACCATTTCTTCAAATCCCTCCAACTTGAATCCTGCTTTCAGAAGAGCTTCAACCTCATTTGCATTCAAGTTTGTTCCTTTTTGAACTGGCCAAACCTCTGGAACTTCTGGAATACTCTCAGGAGGAATCCCTGCATATGGTCGTCTGAAGCAACAAGAATCGCGTGGGCAGAACCATACATCTGATGAGTGAACTCAATGTTCCCAAATGCATTTGTATATTGCCGTCTACCGTGAAATCCTGGTGCCGGTACACGATGTGGATATCCTATGGGTCTGCCACACTTGCTGTTACCGTCCTGAGTGAGACCTAGACATTTCACCTGACTTGCCTCCCCAATGCGTCTGATGGCCCACTGAGTCATCAACGTCTCTCTTTCAGTGACATTGACATCTTGAAACTTGAGTTTTTTCCTGCGTGCATTTGGGATGACTTGTTCTGCATATTGTGTGTCATGTCTATGTGTACGAAGTGCATCAATCCCATGGTCCCCAGTTGACGGTTGACGAACGGTTCGAACACGAACATTTGTTGTAGAGGCAAACTCTGGACTTGCAAGATGCTCTTCATCACTAACAAGATTTGCAAAAGTTGTTGGAGACACTGATTTTCCCGCTGAAAGTTTCTGCTGTGCACGTTTCAGAAGAGTTTCCATGGAAGGACCTGTGCCTGAATATCTCCCTTCAAATGATGCCTTGACCTTTGCACTTTGGAAAACAGCATCTGTTAAATCTAACATTGTTGCCTCCAACAAAGGAACACGCTTCGTCAGCCTTGCTCTTCGTGCTCTTGCATGAACAACTTCGGAGTTGTTAGTGGTAGGCACATTCGCAACACCATCTTCTGTCAAGTCAATTATCTCTGTCATGGAAATATGATCTTCATGTCTTGCCCACCATGACAGCCATGTTTGCAAAGCGCTAACGTTACTGGACCTGCCTTCCCAAAATGACTCCAACATTACTCGTCGTTCCAACTTATCTTGGTTGGTTAGTGCTGCAGGCCATGAGCGTGCAAGGTTCATGTGCTCCTCCCTGTGTTCCTCAAGTATCCACTTCTTTGTAACTTGACGCACTGACTGCATGTAATGGAACAAACAACTCCTTTCTCTTCCTTCATCTTTGACCCATTGTTGAAAACTTGACGCAATGCTAACCAAATTGCACCTGACTCATCTGACATGAACCCCGCAAAGTTCACATTATGAAGTCCTTGCTTGCTGCACACTTGAAGCATAGTGTTCAAAAATTTGATCACCGCCACACTATCCTCCCTGATCATGTCACCATAAGCAAGTGTCACCATCGACCTTAAACTACACAAACATAAGTGCATTATATTAGTAAGTATTTTAAAACATAGATATGTTAATACTTACAATGGATCATAGAGATGTATTCCCAGTGTACACCAATCATCAATACGATATGTGTGGTCTAGCACCACCCACTGCTGTTCGAGATCACCTCCAGATTGACACCTTCTAATGTAGTCTATTCCGGATCCTGGGCCGGCAACGTCATTTTGAAGATTAAAGGCTGCTCTTCAGCTCCGTTGAGGTCCATTCCGGGTATGTGGATAACATGTATGAATGGGATTGATAGCTTCTTCTTTAACTGCAGAAGTCCTTCGTAACCTTCTTTGAAACGAGTGTCTCTTGTTCTAGCCTGAGATATCCATTCTCTTGTTCTACATTGGAAAGGTTAAGCATCTCCAAAAGGAAATAATAATTTTTTTGCTTACCGGCGGTGATTTGTGAGTGGTAGTAGATCTGACAGAACCTTGTCGTATGATACATCTCCAGAATCTGTTACCAGTTTTTCCAAAATTATATTGCGTGCTGCTTGAAACTCTATGACACGTTGATTAGTTCTTGGGGTTGCAGCGACTGCTTTGTTGATTGTCTCCTTAGCTCTGTCTTTAGAGACCATGGATTCGGGTGGTCTACGTGGGTGTTGATGTTCTCCAAGATGGATGAAAAGCCTCGTGCATGTGATATCATCTGGAATTATGTAATATGCAACAACGGAGCATGTCTGCACTAGAAGGGGCTCATTGTTGCAATGCACACACTTCATTCCAAGCACTCTACCATCTGAAGATAACTGGACTTTATCAATGGTGCCCTTAAATTGGCAGTCATTTGCTTTCTTACTGAAGCTGATGAACGGACATGTTTCCTTTACGCATTTCATGTGGCCAATACATGAACTGCGACTAACACGAGCTGGAACATTCCAATGTGTTGTGCAGCGTTGAGTCCAGTAATCACACCCATCCTTCCTATTCATCCCTTTGTACTTGTCCTTCATTGTTTCGTGTGCTGGCAACTCGTAAATCACATTTCCGTTGCAATCTTCTGGGACCTCAGCAACTTGCTGAATCGATGACGAGACCACCAGTTGCTTCCCAATCCTACATCTCTGACTATTGCGAAGTATTGTTACCATAGAATTGTCCCGATCTGTTGTCTCCAACCGGAATAGCGGTCCTTTGGAAGGAAGAAGTGTGTAATACACAAAACTGCTAGCTCTTGCCCCTTCTGGTTCTACCTCAACATTCGCAGCATCTCCACCAACAACAGACATCAAATGCAGCACTTTAAAAGATTGCCAAGGTGGAATGTCAAATGCAGACCTGAGATCTGTTTCAAAGACAAATGCAATACCATCTTCATCTGCAGGGAAGTCCTTGTCAACACCATTGTAGCTGATTCTTGCCATGTAGCAAAAATGGAACAAACAAAAGTTAAAATTCAAAGACAATGAACATATTACACACGATGGTTAATGTGTTTGTAGTCGTGAGGCAATCATTTCATTGACAAATATTAAAAATAATATTAATTGCGTGCGTCTGGGTAGAAGAGTGAAATTAATTTACTGCGTCTGGGTAGGTTTTTTGTAAATTAAAAAGTTTTACTATGTACAAGTGGCGCATGCAATATGTTTACAGAAATTAGGTTGGTTTTTAATTGATTTAGGGCGGCTAGGGTTTTGCAATTAGGGCGGCTAGGGCAGCTAGGGCGGCTAGGTTTTCGTGGAGCAGGGCGCATTTGGGGGCATAGCGTGGAGCAAGTGTGGCTCCAGGGATTAATCACAATAGGCTTCCATTGAGGGGGTGAGTATTTTCTGATTTCTTCATGATCTGCTCATGATCTTTTCATGATCTGTTCATCTTTTTACATCTCTTCACAGTTGCAAGAAATCCGAGTCGGCCTGCCGACTCGGACTGACTTCGTTGTCCGTCCCAGTCGGCAGGCCGACTGGGGTGGACTGTTCCAGATCCAGTCAACATTTTGACCGGGGTTGACTGTTCCAGCCCCAGTCAGCATTTTGACTAGGGTTGACTGTTCTAGTCCCACCTAGCATTTTGACTGGGCCTTCCCAGTCCCAGTCGGCATGCCGACTGGGCCTCCCTTTGTTGCCAGCCCAGTCGGCATGCCGACTGGGACTCCCTTTGTTGCCAGCCCAGTCGGCATGCCGACTGGGACTCCCTTTGTTGCCAGGCCCAGTCGGCATGCCGACTGGGACTCCCTTTGATGCCAGTCCCAGTCGGCATGCCGACTGGGACTCCCTTTGATGCCAGTCCCAGTCGGCATGCCGACTGGGACTCCCTTTGATGCCAGTCCCAGTCGGCATGCCGACTGGGACTTACAGCAACTGCTCTCTCAGTCGGCACGCCGACTGTGAGGGCTAGTATGTTTTTTTAATTTTTATTAAACATCTTTGAACATTTATTACAGTTTTTTGTTAAACCTTATTGCTTTTGTAGATGCGCTCTTCACAACGTTTACAAGAAAAGAAGATGAAGGAGCCTACTGAGAGAGAAGCAGAAGCTAGAGCTGCAATTCAGAGAGGGCGTCGGGGTCGTGGGAGAGGAAGTAGGAAGCTGGCTGTGGTTCAGGAACAAGGACCTTCAAGTGATGCTCCAGTTGAACAGGCAAGCCAGCAGGACTGGTCAGGAGAGCAAGAGGATGTAGTTCAACCCCAACAAGAACAATCAGACTTTGTTGAAGAAGTTGAGGATGATGTCTTACCACAGGAGACACAGGAGCAGACAGAAGGCACACAAGCCTCATGCGCAGTGACTTTGTCGAGTGACGAAGAGGATGAACCCAAGAGCAAGAAGAGACGACGCAAAGCTGCTGGAGATTCAGAGGCTGCTAAGAAGAAGAAGAAGGGAAAGCAGAAGTGCCAGATAATGAGGAAGTTTACAACATTGCAGCCAGCATGCATTCGGAGAGTGCAGTGCGTCTTCTCGCGAAGATCACAATCCGAGAATATGGAGAGGCACCGGATGTCCCTATTTGCCGAATTCTGGGAAATGAGCAGGTGCGGAGAGTCAATCCAGCGGATCTGGAATCTTTGACTAGGAGTTTCAAGAAGGCAGTTGGTTATTTGCGCAACACCACTCAGTTCATCCTTCAAGTTGGGGACCCCATGACAGATGCAGATCTGGCAGCATTGAGAAGCGATGAAGCGATGTATGCTCAGCATTTGGCTTTTGAGGAGGAGCTTCAGTCCGACATGTTCCGGCAATGGGCACCAATGCTTTCGATGAAGAAGTTCATCTGTTGGGATGGTAATCACAGGCTAAAGGTGCTTCAGAAGCTGTACACAGAAGACACGGAAGATAAGAATCAGTGGGCAGTGAGAGTGCGTTCAGGCTTCATCCGTGCTGGGGTCATGGATAATCTTCAGCTTGTGACAATGTTTCAGCAAATTAATAGGTAAACATAGTGACCTCTAGATCATAGGATTAACTAACTTCGAGATTTTCAAATATGCAGTTCCTCCGCAACGGCAGTGCAAACCACACTGCCACATCTTCTGCTATCTGTGAAGACATGTTGCACCAGTGAGGAGGGCACAGCGAAGATCTTGGCCAGGCTCAGTGACAAGGAACGAGATGACATAAGAAAGTGGAAGGAAAGCGCGACTGGACAACAAGCTTGGCATCCACTTCCGAATTTGATCTGTGCAAAGATTTTTTTGAGGTACCACGTCTCACACTTATATACTTAGTTGATTACGTCTGTGAATTACAGAGTGAGATTGAGGATGATCTTGAGAAGGCTGCAAGGGCATCCAAAGGCAACAAATACCAGGAGCAACAACAGGTCTACATTAAGCATGACAAGCGCATGATGAAGATCTTAGCCATCATCGATCCTGCATTGGGTGAAGAGTGGTTCGACAAGGTGACCCAAATCACATGGAAACAATGCAGATGGATGGGGTTGGAAAAGCTGTACGCGCTTTCAAGGGCGAGAATTCCAAACGAGACGAGAATCATGTACTTCAATAAACTGGTACGTCTCGATCTGAAGAGAGAGCAAGAGACACTTGGATTGCCGGGTGTTCAGGATAAGGAGTGGATAAGGTGGTTTACTATCGATTTGTATTGGCGGCAATCAGAGAGGAGGCAGTACAGATTCTCACGGGACTCATCGAGGATGGCGAGTGGAGCAGGCCGGTTACAGATTTCACGACTTGGTACGATGAAGTGCGGGTAAAATGCAAGAACGTGATGTTCCAGCCATTCCATGAGTGTGTGAAGTTCACTTACTCCATAGAGCCGAAAGAGTTCCTCGAACACGAAGAGACAGCAAGAAGGATGATTTGGAGGTAAGGATGATCTTCTTGACATTGTTACATTCTGACACTACTATATGTTCATTACAGGTATGTCGCAGCGAGAAAGGTGCCTCACACACAGACTATGGTATTCTGGTCAGATTACATGGAAGCACCACACATGTGGTCGAAGACAAGATCTGGCCTGACAGAGTTCGAGCGTGTACAGTACCGTTCTGGCTTGATTATCCACCTGGGCAACCACCAACATGGGAGAAGGATCTCTACAATGAACACTCAAAAGATCTCCCATGCATCTCATGGGATCCGGCAGAGGTCGACTTCATTAAGAAGACAAAGGCCAAGGCAAAGCGGCGTCAGCCTGTGCAGCAGTCAAAGAAGACCTCAGATACAGTAGCTGGCACCTCCACTACTCGCGATCCAGCTGCCTTCTTCAATTTATCTGAAGTGCTACCATCGCAGGGAACCATGGACATCAAGGATGACTTGGTCACATTCGTCCCTTCACTTGCTACAACTCGAGGTGATAATTTCTTGGCGATTGATGACATCGAGGAGATGCAACAGGCCGTGCTCACGGATGAGAAGGAAGAGGAGGTTCCTGACGCTAGACTGGTTCCTTATAGAAAAGTTCAGACACAGGTGGCCAGGTACCATACAGCTGACAGCCAGACTCGCTACCAGCATATTGCGGGAGAATATGGTTTCAACTTGGTGATCTTCGACCTTCCAAATGGGACCTTGCCAGGAAATACAACGAGTGATACGCCATACCTCTACCTTGATCCAGTGAAGTTCGATGAAGCACTCCAGTTTGCAGGTATGCATATGGCTGCAAATGGTTGGTTGGTTGTGTTTGCTGCAGCAAACACCTGGGATCAAGTTGTCCGAGCTGCAAGTGTGGTGGACCTTCAACTTGCTGCAACGTACTACATCTACAGAGGGCGTGGTTGGGGCTACCGCAACAAGATGAAGGTACTTTTTTCTTTATTCATGAAGTTCATTAATGATTTTGATGTTTTAACAGGAGAGCATCCTGCTCCTTCTTGTCTTCCAAGATGCATCTAGAGGATTGCGCGATAATCCGCTGCGTTTGTCATCAACAATTCTTGTTGATAATCCTGAGCGGTTCCAAGAACCATGGTAGGCATTTCATTTCAACAATTTAAGTATTTACCATTATCTTCACATGCAGGATGGACTACCAACCGAAGAGCACTCGATTGATGCAGCTCGTGATAGAACGACTCACCCGGCCAGGTGATCTTATCTGGGATATAGGCAGTGGTACGGGGTCCTCAATGCTTGCAGCTATCGAGCTGGGGAGAAACATTGTTGGGACTGAGAAGAACCCTGAGCTCGGGAGAATTGCTATGAACAGGATTAAAGAGAACATCCAGAGAAATCCCCAGAGAAATCCCAACCCAACCAATAGCGACGTCAAGTAGGACTGGTGGTTCACGAATTGCAGCATTGCTCAATCGTAAGAAGAAGTGACAAGTGTTGAATTGTACTCTTTGGTGTTGAAATAAAACTTTAATAATACAGTATAAACATGGCTATGATTAAATATTTTTTGTTGTTAATTGCCGACTGAGCCAAAATCCTAAATTCTAAGAATATTTAGGAATATTCTAAGAATATTCTGGTAGATTCTTTAGAATATTCCGGGTCCAAGCCCGGAAGCCCTCTTTTTGTCGGGGACTCGAATTTCTATTATGTTTGAAATCCTATTTGTGTACGGTAACCGCCGAATATGCTATGCGAATTGTCTTGTAGATCTGAAACTGAGTGTCGCCATTTTGGAGGCTTGGGCCCAGGAGGCCTGGGCTCGAATATTCTAGAATATTTTAGAATATTCTTTCTAGTCAGCAGTATTGGCCTCAGTCGGCAAAAAAGAATTCTAATAAAACTGTTGTATTTCTATCTTATTCTTTTTTATATTAGCTTAATTTATTACTCAATATACATTAGCTAAAGTTTTTTCTTCATCTTAATTAAAGCTGCAGTTCTCGCCACCAGCTAGGCTTGGACGTGGAGGTGTTTGAGTAGGTAATTCCTCTAGTCTAATGTTCTCTACGAGCTTGTTTGTTGCCAACCTAGAGAGTTCGAAATCTTCTCGGTTCCTATATATTCCTTCCGAGCTCGATGGCAGCTAACAACGATGATCCGGTTCCGGAACCAATATCCCAGACTAGGTCGCCAGGTCTACTGAGACGCTCGATCAAAAGCTGCATGAGTCGAACACTCTTCGGTTGAATCATCATCCTACACAAACTTCCATTAGGATAAACAAAGCAAAGTACTTCCTTACCAAGCCTCCTGAAAACGGTCGGCGGTGTCGATGAGGATCGTGTTCGTCAACGCCAGAGGGTTTGGCCTCTTTGACTTCTTCTCAGAGCTTTGCAGCATCAAGAGAACTAACAAGTTATCCTGCCACATAGACCAAGTTAAATTTGAACTTGAATAGCTAGCTCACCTTAATTTTGTCACGGTATCCCCAGCTCGTGCACGGTAGACGCTGTAAGTTCCTGCAACCTCCAAGTTGATTACCGCAGCCGCCTGAATCACCGCCGATACAAAAGGAAACTCACGAAGACGACCAAACCACTCACTGCCAAGTGCATTCCACTGAACTGCAAGGCCTCCTCAAACTTCACTTGATCTAGCTGCACAATGTCCTTGTTGATGCTAGCACCTCCATATACAAGCTCATTGGGCAAGTCGAGGATGATGAGGTTAAAGCCGTATTCACCTACCACTTCCTGGAACACCGTTTGTGACTCAGCTGTATGTTGTCTGTCAACCTGTTGTCGGAGCTTGGTGTACACCTCTGTCTGGGAAGCACCGGCTCGAAGAAAGACCTGCTCATCTCCTCCATATCGCACACAGCTAGGTCGTAGGATCCACGGGATGCAGCCAGGGTCGGGATGAAGGTCATCAAGTCATCCTTGATGTCCAAACTAGCTACAAGTGGCTGCACCTCATTGATTGTAAAGTCGATTGCCGACGGAGGTGCTGTAGAAGAGCTTGGTCCCGCTCCTGATCCCTTTGCAGGTGTAGTTGTCTTCTGCACCGTCTTCTCCATCTTGCTCTTCTTGATAGCCTCTACTTCGTCCGGCTCCCAAACAATCGCTGGTAGATCATTGCCGTGCACGTCGAATAGTGAGCTCTCCCAAGCTGGTGGCTGTTGCGACGGACAGTCGAGCCAGAATGGAACATGCTCCCGTTCTAACGGTGTTAGAGCTCCTCTGCTCTTCGACCACATGTGAGGCTCGCTTGTATGATCTGTCCACAACTTCATCGTCTAAGACAGTGCCATTTTCTTCGCCAGTATGAACCTGTAACACAAAGTCAGACAGTAGCAATCTTGGAATGAAAGCTTACCTCCATATCATCCGACGCGCAGACTCCTCACGCTTTAGAAACTCATTCGGCTCCATCGAATAAGTGAACCGTATGCAGTCATGGAAGGGCTGAAAGACCAGGCACTTGCTCCGAGTTCACATCTCGTCAAACCAGCTCATGAACTCGACATCCGTTCCAACTTCTTCACCATCCTCTCGCAACCCCTTAAGGATCTGAATGGCTTCCTCGCGCACAGCCTTCCAATATAAGTCCAAGGTGAACCACTTGATCCACTCTTTGTCCTGCATGCCTGGTAACCCAAGTGTCTGTTGTTCTGCCTTGGATTCGAGACGGGTGAGCTTGTTCAAGTATCGGAGTCGCAGCATGTTTGGAATCTTCGCCTTTGACATCGCGTACAGCTTCTCAATGCCCATCCAGCGACACTGCTTATGAGAGATGTTTCGTCACCTTTTGGAACCACTCCTCCCCCAAGTCTGGGTCTATGATGGAGAGGAACTTGTGCATACGCTTGTCATGCTTCTTGTACACTAGCTGCTTCAGGTTCAGCTCAACATGTGGATTGCCCTTAGCACTAGTGACTGCTCTGTCGAGATCATCGTTGATCTCGTTCTACACATAGAATAAGTTAAAAACTTCTTTTCCTATAAATCAAATCGGAGGTTACCTGAAAAGAATCTTTGTGCAGATCAGGTTCGGAAGAGGATGCCAAGCCGTCTTTCCTGTTGAACTCTCCTTCCACTTCCGCACCTCAAGACGATCAACTCCGTGAGTGACTCGAGGATTTTCTGAGTTCCTTCGGTACTAGTGCAGACCGCCTTTACAGAATATGTGGTAGCGTCGTTTCCACAAATGTTGCTGAAGATCTGTTTAATGAAATTTATAAGTCTAGACTCTTAACAAAAAAGAAAAGAAAAATACTCACATGTTAATCGATTGGAACATCGAAACCAGTTGAAGATTGTCAAGGTTCTTGTGGGATGAAACTCGATCGAACGCGAATAGCCCATCGCTAGTTGTCCTTTCATCCTCCCGGTAGAGCTTCTGCAAAGCCTGTAGCCTATGGTTCCCGTCCCAGCAGCTGAACTTCCGGTTTGAGAGCCTTGAAGCCTACTGTTTGTACTCAGGCTGAGTAAGAGCTTGCTTGAAAGACCGGTGCTGCTTGTACTGAACCGTGTCCTTTGACAGCTCCGATAGCTCCCCAGCAGTGAGTCAATCTCCGATGGACAGAATGAACAAGGCCGTGTTGCATAGATAACCAGCCTTCTTCAACGATGACACCAGCATGTCCAAGTCCCCTGGGTTCACTCGTCGAACCACCTCGTTCGAATGCATTCTACAGATGGGCACATCAGGAGGATCACCAAGTCCCTTGACAGTAATTTTGTCGAGCAGGTTCGTTGAGCTCTCCAAATGCAGGCTAGCCGGTATGCTGTATAACTCCTTCGGCTCCTTATCGCTCTTCGCCTTCTTGCCTTTTGGGATCAGCTTTCCCGCGGCCTCTCTTTTTGCTGACTGCCTCCTCCAAGTCGTCCTCACTAGCTTCAACTGCCTCTGTCATCTACACTTGCTCGTTCAGGACTGCAACCTCAGCGGATGAAGGAGGCAACTGCGACGAGCTCTTCAGGAAATCTGTGATGGTTGATGGAGGCTGCTCCTGCTCAATTGGTACTACTCTAGACTGAGTCACTAGAGGATCCTCTTTGCTACATTAGATGGTTCTCCTCTCTTGCCTCGCTTTTGCTTCGATATCCTCTTCTCTTCCCATGGCTCTTCATCAGGCGCAGTCTCTAGTAGACGTTTTGAAGCTCTCACCATTTTGTAAACTCTGAAAGCAAAACACAAGTCAATTGCTTAGGAAACAAATAAATAAAAAACAAAGATGACTAACCTTGTGGCTGCCGACTCAAGCTAGCTGGTGCCGACCCTCTTAGTCGGCACAGAGATGTAAAGAGCATATCCTGCCGACTGAGACAGGTTGGTGCCGACCCTCTCAAACAGCGAGCTAGGATCTCCTAAAATAAAAAATAAAAATCAAAGATGACTAACCTTGTGGATACCGACTCAAGCTAGCTGGTGCCGACCCTCTCAGTTTGCACAGAGATGTAGAAGAGCATATCCTGCCGACTGAGACAGGTTGGTGCCGACCTCTCAGACGGCGAGCTAGGATCTCCTAAAATAAAAATAAAAATCAAAATGACTAACCTTGTGGCTGCCGACTCAAGCTAGCTGGTGCCGACCCTCTCAGTCGGCACAGAGATGTAGAAGAGCATATCCTACCGACTGAGACAGGTTGGTGCCGACCCTCTCAGACGGCGAGCTAGGATCTCCTAAAATAAAAATAAAAATCAAAGATGACTAACCTTGTGGCTGCCGACTCAAGCTAGTTGGTGCCGACCCTCAGTCGGCACAGAGATGTAGAAGAGCATATCGTGCCGACTGAGACAGGTTGGTGCCGACCCTCTCAGACGGCGAGCTAGAATGGTGCCGTTCCTAAACTCTTCCTGGGAAAAAAAGTAAGTTACCAAGAATCGAACCCGAGATGTAGAAGAGCATATCTTGCCGACTGAGACAGGTTGGTGCCGACCCTCTCAGACGGCGAGCTAGGATGTGCCGTTCCTAAACTCTTCCTGGAAAAAAAAGTAAGTTACCAAGAATCAAACCCGAGATGTAGAACTCTTCCTGGGAAAAAAAGTAAGTTACCAAGAATCGAACCCGAGATGTAGAAGAGCATATCCTGCCGACTGAGAGGGTTGGCACAAGTTACCAAGAATCAAACCCGAGATGTAGAAGAGCATATCCTGCCGACTGAGACAGGTTGGTGCCAACCCTCTCAGATGGCGAGCTAGGATGGTGCCGTTCCTAAACTCTTCCTGGAAATAAAGTAAGTTACCAAGGAGCGGGTTCGAACCCGAGATGTAGAAGAGCATATCCTACCGACTGAGACAGGTTGGTGCCGTTCCTAACTCTTCCTGGGAACCCTCTCAGACGGCGAGCTAGGATGGTGCCGTTCCTAAAGGAGCGGGTTCGAACCCGAGATGTAGAAGAGCATATCCTGCCGACTGAGACAGGTTGGTGCCGTTTCCTAAACTCTTCCTAGGAAACCCTCTCGGTGCCGTTCCTAAAGGAGCGGGTTCGAACCCGAGATGTAGAAGAGCATATCCTGCCGACTGAGACAGGTGGTGCCGTTCCTAAACTCTTCCTAGGAAACCCTCTCAGACGGCGAGCTAGGATGGTGCCGTTCCTAAACTCTTCCTGGGAAATAAAGTAAGTTACCTAACTCTTCCTGGGAAATAAAGTAAGTTACCAAGAATCAAACCCGCTCCTAAACTCTTCCTGGAAATAAAGTAAGTTACCAAGAATCAAACCCGTTACCAAGAATCAAACCCGCAACCTCTACACTACAAACCACAGAAGCTAACCAACTTGTCAATTTTGTAAACACAAGAGCATATTGGCATGTGGTGCATATTGACCTAGCTTAGTGTGTGTTAATCACGTCCTGCCTAATCCGTCCCTACTCCGTGCTTAACCAGGTAATCACGTTCCTAAACCCTTTTTCTAAAAAAAACACCAGGTAATCACGTTCCTAAACCCTTTTTTCTAAAAAAAGTATGTTAGCAAGAATCAAACCCGCAACCTCTGTGTTACAAACTGCAAGGGCTAACCAACTTGTTAATTCTATAAACATTTATAAATATTTGGCATGCAGTATATATGTACTTTTTTGTAGCTAAATCCTTAATTTATTAGGTAGGTTAGTTAACAATTTAGGATTTAGTGTTAATCATTTTCATAAATATTCTTAATCAAGTGTTAATCACGTTCTATTTTTGCCATTCCAAAAAAGGATTGTTGAATCCTTTTTTTGTCATTCCAAAAAGGATTTGTTAAGGTTATATAAGGATAACTAACTATAAGGGTGGAATATATGCCACTATTGCCAGTAACACATGCGATTGGTGTGATCACAAAGGTTAGTTCTTTTCTTTTCTTTCCATCATACAAAGTATAGAATTCATATTTGCCATTTATTAAGTTAACATTATAACTCTGTAAAAAGAAATACTTGAGCCGCAAAGCAAAAATAAACAAATTCAAAATACCTTTGGTTGCCGATTGAAACTAGGATGGTGCCGTCACTCTCAGTCGCACAAATGGGAAGAACATTAACTCTGAAAAAAAAATATTGTGATACGGATACTTGAGCCGCAAAGAAAAAAAAAAAAAAAACAATCGAAATACCTTGGGCTGCCGACTGAACCAGGATGGTGCCATCACTCTCAGTCGGCACAAATGGGAAGACCCTTTTATCTCTGGGATTCCGACACAAATGGGAAGACACATAACTCTGAAAAAAAAAACATTGTGATACGGATAATTGAGCCGCAAAGAAAAAATTGAAGTTAAACGAGTCTCTGAACTACCGCAGATATACAATGGAAATGTCATTTACGAACTTCCCCCAAAAAGAAGAAAGCATAGAGAAGTACTTGGGGATGAATCGCAAGGATGGCTGCTACCATTGGACACACCTGAGCACAACACACTGGCATGTTCCGGCGCGAGTCAGTCGAAGTTCATGTTGTCGGACATTCTCAAATGCATCAATCCTACCTGCCCCTACTTGACTTTTGAGAAGAAAGCAAATGAATGTCACTTCAAGGGGGTTGGAGAAGGCAAAGACAACTGAGACAAGCAAAGTAAATAGGCATGAAATGTAAGCATTGTGGAGAGGAGCCATTTGATAGTGCACACTTGTCCGACTTATGTGTACTACATTCTGCCAGACGACATTTCTTTTACAAGGTTGTTCATTCACAGAGGTGTTCATCAGCATCCAGTCAGCCCTCAATGTCAGCTTGAAACGTTCAGCGTGCCAGATCTAGTGTCAGCCAACGTGGTAAAAAACAGTCCGCGAACCAATCAAACGAGTGGTTGAGTTTCAGTTGCGCGTGAGCTCATCTTTGAAGAACTTTTCAAGGAAGAAGGAGAAGTCTCGTACACTGGTTTACTCTCAAAACTTGAACCTCTAACAAACCATCGAAGGTATTTTTCTTTAGATCTCTACACACTGACGTGACCTTTCCTTTAGGACTCGGGACTGGATTACACAATCAAGACAGAAGGAGACACACTTTAGAGAGGGTTACGAGGGTCTTCTGGAGCTGAAGACAAAGTTGCCAATACCTTTCATTCACGTCATACATGTTCCAGGGATGGAACTGCATGGTGCTAAGGAGCAGCCTTTGATTTACAAAATGACAGTTGAGGGACCGGGTTCAGGAGTTGACTACATCAGAAGGTGTCAAAGTGGAGGAGACCTTCATGATCAATGGGTTGTTCTGGACCATACGCACCGTATACCAGACTGGGCGACAATTGGAATACACCTTTATGACCCATTGTAAGTTTGCTGGTTTCATGTCGGATGAGGCTGGAGCGATATGGATAGCCTTGTGCCAAGTATTCAGCAACGAGAAAAGATGAAAGGGAGGGAAAGAAGCTGTCTGTTTCACTTTATGCAATCCGTGCGTCAGGTGACAAAGAAATGAATCGCAGAAGAACATCGCGAAGAACACATGAAGCTTGCTCGTGCCTGGCCTGCAGCACTGAATGAACAATCTAAAAAGAACAACTAGCATTCTCGAGTCTTTTTGGGAAGGACGAGTGTCAAACATTCGAGCTTTGAAGACATGGCTGTCTTGGTGGATTAGGCATGAGGACCACATCTCTATGGCAGAACTGAGAGACATGACAGAAGAAGGACTTGCGAGTGTTCCAACTACAAACAATGTTGAAGTGATCCACGCGAGAGCAAGAAGAGCAAGATTGGCCAAAAGACTACCATTGCTGGAGGCGACAATGTTACACCTCACTGATGCAGTTATGCAGAGTGCGAAGGTGAAAGCGGCAATAGAAGGGAGGTATACAGGGTCAGGTCCTTCGAAGGAAACTCTGTTGAAACGAGTGCAATACAAACTCTCTGAGGGGAAAAGTGTATCTCCATCAACAATTATCAATCTAGTGGAAGGCGAGGAACACTTGACCAGCCCGGAGTTCACGAGTACCACTAACGTTCGAGTGCAAACTGTTAGGAGAACAGTCACAGGAACAGAACAATTTGATGCTCGATGTTCACACAGACATGATGTAGAGTACACAGAGCGGGTGGTCCAAAACAACAGGAGAAAGAGGTTAAGGTTCGAAGAGGTTTTGGAGAGAGAGATTGCTCAAACAGAGTGGGCCATCAGATGAATCGGAGCATCCAGTAAGGTTAAGTGTTTGGGATGAATCAGGAAGGAACTGCTCTGTGTGGAAAACCAATCGGTTATCCAAGCAGAGTGCCAGCACCAGGATTCTATGGAAAACGAATGTACATTGATGCCTTGGGGAATGAGGAGTATGTCACACAGATGATGTGGTTCTACCCAAAATTCAAGGTGTTTCATGCGGCCAAACGGCAAAATTCTTCAGTCACGAATTCCAACACCACCAACGGTTTGGCCTGTGCTCAAGGAAACGAAGCTGCAAGTGAGGAGGTTAGAGAACTACAGGATGCAGGCTTTGTTCTGGAAGGTTTACAGGGGACAGCAGGAAGAGTAGATGAGGGTCAGAAGGACAAAACACCATCGCACCACGTGGAGCTGGATTACAACAATTCCCACCTTTTGAAGGACGTATGGTCCGGACTCCAACAAAAATGTCTTAAGGAACAGAGAAGAATTTCCACAAGGGCCAAGACGTTTTAGGTCATAAATGTTGAAGTGACAGTTAGAGGACGGAAGGAGGCTTTCGTTGTGTCGGCAGGAAATGACTCTGCAAAGGTGACTGTTAGTACTTATCCTACATGTAGTTGTTCTACTACTTTCAGAAGAGCAAAAGTTGGAGCCCATGTGTACACATGTACTTCGTCTACAGCCGTGTGCTTGGCTTGAACCCGGACGTTACATATTTTCTAAAAGGCGATCGCTAATAGTGAGATGGAGTCTACCGTTTACTGGTGAATTGCAGCAGAGTTCATGACCCACCGGTGCTACAAGGATAAATGGTTTAGGGTTTAGATAATTTTTTATTAAGCCAGTCGGCATATATTAAGCCAGTCGGCATATTAAAAAAACTTATATATTTCTAGAATATTCTTAGAATATTCTAGAATATGTTACAATATACCTGGAATATCCGCGAATATACTAGAATAATATGAAGCCTCCTGAGCCGGAGCCTCCTTTTCGCCGAGACCCTCTGAAACTTACGCCTAGACTTTTTGCATGCAAGCATGCATGTTGCGAGGACATTACCGACCTGTTTTGTGAAAACAGATCTTTACCTTGAAAGGCGTTCCTTGCTTTCCAGAGTCGACTATGGTGACCACTGTGAGCTTGGCCGCTGTAGATGCACCCGGTAGCGAGAAATCTCCTGTGAGGAGTTGCTCTGCCGTTGTGTGCCCTGTGAATATTGGCTGGACACTCGAGGAAAAAGTGCTGAAACGTTTCGTCTTCGGCATGGCATCTGGAGCACCTGGCATCTTCAATCAATTTTGCCAATTGCTGCTAATGGACAGAAGGAAAATTTGTTGTACTGGGTCTTTGGTTCAAATCAAAAGACAAAGAATGAAAGAATGAAACTTTAGATGTTTGTCCACCAGTCGTCTCCATTCCACAAACTTGAATAGATCCCCATGGGCTGGCTCTTCAGGAAGGGAATGCCTATCGCTTCGTTGTTCTTGTAAACACGAACTGGAACATCATAAGAAAAACAAAAAGAAAAGAACATAAAAATGTGAAACATGATCTGCTGCTGATTCCACAAGAACGCGTATGTGTGGAAGTCCCTTGTGGGGTCGAACCAAAGATCGATTTGCTGCTCCCTGTTGTAAGCATAGAAAGCCACTTACCAGTTACCAGATGCTTTGTCGAAAACAAGATGCATTTCTGTGCCTCCACTGATACTCTTGGTTTGATCAGTTTTGATCGATGTCACATCTGTCTTTGGAGGCAGCCGAGCAGAAGATGAAAATGCCACAAAAAATACCAACAACAATGCCGCCCTCAAGCAGCCAGCCATTTGCGCAGAGGGGTAATATTCAGTAGAGCAGAGAACAGAGAAATGTATGAAGGAGCTGTGTAGAAGGAAAAATGCAATCACAGCTGAATCTGAATCGCTTGAATCGAGGAGGCGAAGAACACTGAGGCGATTTTATAGCGGCATTCTTGGGAAGATCCAAAGAAGAGAGCAGTACGCTGAGACAGCCATGCCTATGCGAAGCAGAATGCGACTGGAAGCGCGTGTTTCCAGCGGTGAACTGCTGCTTCTCAGAAACCCTAAAAACAGGGGCATTCAAATAACGAAAGAATCATCTAAACGTTACAAAAGAAGAAGATCATTTTATTAACCATCGGAGTCGTGACACTATTTTAACCATCGATTCTGGCGCTATCTGTGCAAAATAAAAAGTCTTCTTTTCTTTTTTTTTTAACTTTCAAATTTACAACATAGTTCGACCTTCAATCTGGAATTTGATAAGGAAGAGGTGTAATTAAAGCTAAAACGTCGTTAGAGATTGGTGTTAAAAACACCATCGCAGAATTAAAAGTCTAACATGCACAGTTTTTTTCTTTTTTAAAATAAAAAAGAAGAAGAGAAGAATTAAATTTGCTACAATAAGGAGAAGAACCATTGGTCTGTACGGATTTTCTCAAAACAGACACGCACAGAGAGAGAGACATAAGGGAGTTTGGGAGTTAGGAGTTAAGAGAGGGAACAACGATCCAGGATCAGTTTGGATTTCTATTATGTTTGAAATCCTTATGGAGGTCATTTGTGTACGGTAACCGCCGAAATCAGTGTGCTAACAATAAGAAAGCATCGTGTATGGCTACAAGTTCGCACATTTGCGCAGCAACAATTTGGCGTTCGACGAACCCGATCAATCGGGTGCGAAGCCGGTCGGGCTCTGGCCAAAAGATTTCGCATATGTTCTTTGGAAGAGCTAGCTGCAAGCAAAGCTTTTCTCTACAACGGGACTTACAGCGTGAGGCAGAGCCTTGACGGAGTAAGGAAGCTCTACACCCAGTGGAAGGTTGTGGCCCCAGCTTGTCTGGCCTGCATATCCTGCAAGATCCATGCGGCAAAATGAGTGTGCGATTCAATGATATCTATAATAGTTATACTTAGAGCTTGCGGGGAGAACCGACGGTGAAGGGGGTGGTGCTGTACGCCATCTCTTCTTAGGTCGCCTAGGCTCTGCGGCCTTCTCCAAGACTTTGCATCTTTCGTCATCGTCGTCTTCTAAAGTTGGGAAGGGTGACAAGGAAAGCTGTTACGATGCCATCTAAAATTTACAAAAGGAATACACATGTTGAACACGGAGCTCACCCTACTCTTGTTCATGTTGCCGTCAATCCATGCATCACGATTTCCTGTTGGACTTCTAGATCGCGGGGGGCTACCACCACGAGAGTTCCTGTCAGGGGACGTTCCTCCTCTCGGACCACATTTTTAACGTGGCCTGCGAGGAGATTTAGTCTATATCAAACCTCCAGCACGAATGTTTCTGCAGCCGAAGCTTTTCCATTTCACCCCGGCATTCCTGCAGCTAGCACATTCTTCATGCAACGCATCCAATTTCACGCTTGGCGGCGTCTCTGGCCGCTCTTCGTGCTGAAATCACACGCAAAAAGAACTCAGACGACAACAAAGCAGCTCTGCAGAAGGATGAACTTACATGGTATTCGTCCGAACGCCTCGGGCTGGGTGTGCGGGCAGGCGAGCCCCCTCGCGGCACTCTGTAAAAGCGGCCGTACACCATCTTTCTGGATCTGGAGAATGCTCATCCTCCTCCTCATCCCGTAGCGCCTCGCGAGCACCAAGCCCCCCATTGGTCGCGAGCGCTGGATTGACGGCGGCGGCGGCAGCGGCCATGACCATATTGCCATCACTCCATGTATTGGTGCCCTTCAATATCCAGCATAGACGACTATCCAGCGCGGACGACTTCCTCCTGAAACCGAATCTGTTCGCTCCTGACTGCCTGCTTGAACTCGCTCAGTTCAAAGGTGTTGCATTGCTCCAAAAATCCCAGAAACCACTTCTCCTCATCCCCGTAAACGTACTTCCAGAAAACGAAACCCAGTACTTCCACAAAACGAGTAGCTGCACTGGACGTCATCAGGCTCTTGCGCAGAGAACAACGGTACAGAACTCGGAGAGGGGCTCTTCGCCTTTTTATATATTGCATCTTGAACTCAATGTTCAACTTGTTTTTAACTAACCTATTAATTATATTAATGTAAGTAATTACATATTTTTGTTTTTGTTTTTTTTCTTTCTTTTTTTTGTTTTTGTTTTTTTTTTGATTTTTTTGTTTTTTTTGTTTTTTTTTTTCCTCTTTTTGTTTTTTTCGTTTTCTATCTAATCAACGGGTTTTCTAAACATTAAATGGACAGGGTATAAGTCCAAATAATAGTTTTCAGGTGCTCCCGCGGGTACTCCACTTGGTAGACGGTTGAAAATCCTTGCCAGCGGAAAAGCTATTCGATACACACCAAACCGATCACAAGCAGGTCCGTTGAAGCCAACGCCTTCTAGAATTTGAACCCAACCTTGCAGTGATCTTTGTTGACGAATGAAGATTAGTAGAACCAAAAGAGATACCTCTTACAGGAGCAAGTCCATGGTTTCTATCCCAAACTAGTGCCAACATTTGTTGAGTACCATCACTTCTGAAATCCCACCGTTTTAAGGCCACATAATACTCCACTGTTGGGCAAGCAGCTCCCAGATAATATGCTGCCAATCCACATAGGTCGCTTAACTGCTGGGAAACTCCAATCTCTATAATAATTGCAGGGTATTCCTTGAAATTCTGAACCTGGATACCCCAACCTGGAATTTTCACGACCACATCGCTCTCGTACAAAGTGCGCTGACCGGGGATCTGAGATCTCATATCTAAATCAACGAAACATGTGAGATAATGATTCGGACCATCTTGTTCCCAAAAGAGTCCAGCTATTGAAGCAGAAGCACCACCATGAGGAGCACTTGTTATTTCCTGTGCAAAAAGAAAACCTTCCTCCAGTTTGAACTTAATCCCATGGCCTTTCCGCTTCTTCTCTGTTGTCAGTTGCTGGAACAGATGAATACTGCATCTCCCTAGATGTAAGTCTTTTTCTGCAGAATCTTCCATATCCTCTGATGTATGTGCCCGTAGTGTAAGAACGTTTCGAACCTTGTGCAAAAGCTCATCCGAGAGCATCCTCCTTGTCGATAGCCCTAGATAGGCCTCAGGTTCAGTTTCATGGCCTAATAAAGCCATATTGACAGGTTAAGAGGAATCCTGCAGCATAAAAACACAGATAATAAGGATTGCATTGAAATAGTCTGTCAGCAAAATAAAACAGACTGGCTCATATCTAACAAACTTACGGGTATGAAGTTTTCTTGTCAAGAAAAACGAGTGCGTTGGGGGAGAAATCTGAAGGAAATACTGCTGTTCAGGCTTATTGAAGCTGTAAATCTCTTGTTGTTCAAAGATGCAGACAGAAGACTGCATGGAAGATAAAGCAGATATCCTGCAACCATAACAAAGCCATATTGCCTTTAAACAACTCGTTACAGTGGTTAACAGGAATCCTGCAGCATTAAAACACAGATAATAAGGATTGCATTGAAATAGTCTGTCAGTAAAATAAAACAGACTGGCTGATATCTAGCAAACCGGAGGGAAAAGAGAAAAGCGCACGCTGTGCTAAGTGAAAAAACATGAACTAGGAAGCGGGTGAAGGGCTCTCGTGCTTCTGCCCATTAAATTTGAACACACCATTTTCAAAGGGATATTCTGAGTCAAATTGTTGTTTGAGGCAGGTACAATACATTTAGATTCAGTCTCTCTCTCTCTCTCATAGTTTGTATAAAATCGTTCTCACAATACGTCGCTACCTAGTCACTCAATGGAAATTATATCTAAGCTATGTATATAGCTTAAAGCTAATAATATTCGGCCGTATAATGGCGACTTCCCATAAGTTTAAAAGATTCTATTCGGCTGTTTCCAGCTGCTGGTTCAGTGTTGACTTGCCTAACTGCAATAGCGGAAACTATAACAGGATGTACAGCTGCTAATAAACATGCCTACCTGTACCTATTGGCTTTGGCTTTGCATCGGTCTTGGTGCTCTTCTGTGTGCTTGCACGTAGGTTTTTCTCAGATTAAGCAAAGAATCAGGCTGCAGCCAGTCCGTAGAAAACTCATTTTTGTATCAAAATCATTTTTCAAGCTTTTTAATCAGGTAGTAACCTCCAAACAAAACCTATTTAGATTAAAGAAAACAAATAACGGTGCACAGAACCAAAGGCCCAAAACGGGTTTGACATTTCCTCAGAGTACAGTTTGCCGAGCTTACGGATTTCCGTTATACTAGAATATTCCATTCGTATATATTTTCATTTTCGTATAAAGAATATTCCAGTGCGGTGGGTGAGCAATCATGGCAGCACGGTAATGGTGTCAAGTTTTACAAATTTGGAGGTTAATCTGACATATATATTTATATTTTTATATTTATATTTAAAAAATTTATATTTATAACTATAATTATTTTTATATAAATACAAATATAAATTACAATATAAACATAACTCAATCATGAAGACTCGTTTCCACCAGCCAGTGCTTCGTTGTTAATGAATGCATTGTTACAGTGTCGTGAACGTTTCTTCAAAATCCTATATCGAACTCTTCAACCATTTTCTCTGCCATTTGATTAGCGTAGTCTGGCAGGACAATACTAAAACATGTTAAAATTTAAAACCAAAGAAATGACAAAACAAATCTCACTCATCATCTGATGACTCGTTTGATCTCTCTTCTGCTATCTCATCTGATGACTCGTCGTTGTTCTCCATGGACTTCTCTGTAACAACATTCTCATTGTTTCAAGAAGGCATCCTGGTCTCCATCGTTGTCGCTAGCCAAAGGCAAATCCTGTGCTTCTGTTTCCATGGCCCTCTTCCACTCATCAAAAGGAGTAATCATGGAAACGACTTGATCATTCCCACCACCTTCAACTGCTGTAACACCTGGAATGACCTTCCTGAAGACATCTCTGGCTGCTAAAACCAGATCTTTGTTGATGTTGATTTAACCATGTCTCCCTATGTGAAAAGCTACAAGAATACTAGCACCGGTTCCCATTGTTAGATCCATGACAGTTCCACTAGGCTTTGTGAGCTTCTCCACTAGCATCACAAACAACTTGGGAGATTTTGAGCCAATTGAAATCCTGAAAGTTGCAATGTTAAAAAATGAGAAATAACAAACAACATTGTACCATGGGATTGGAAATCTTCTGGCTCGTCAAGAAGAAGAGTGTAACGAGTGTCTAGGATCTCCTTGTTTTCGCAACCTTAGAGTAGGGGGAACCAAAAATACACATGGCAATGATGCTTTCCTAAAAAAAACGAACATTAGAAAATGACATTCTTAAAAAGAAGAATTACCTTTCTAGAGAAACGGTATCCCCAGGACCTTGTCGTGTGCACATAACTCATCTGCAGAAACTTTAGCTTGCAAGTTTTCTGCAGTGTTCTTCAAAGCTGGAACATCATCCAATAGCACAAACACCACCTTGTGGCCAGCTCTGTCTAGTATCCCGAAAGCAAGGTTCACCAAGTTCTTCAGCAAAGCATCCGAGAACTTCGTGTATTGATCCACCATCCAGCCTACCTCAGCAACGCATCCGGTAGGCGGGTCAATAACAACGAGATCAACAGCTCCCTGGATGCATTTCGGTGGAGGCTTCGCACCAAACACATGAATAGTCCAACTTGATTTGTGACTCACGATTCAATCCTCAAGCTCCTTCTTCCGGCGGAAAAGGTCTTCCAACTTTGAAGTACTAGACTGAAAGGTTCTCTGAATCTGCATGAATGATTTCCCAGCTTCCGTTTCCCTTTTATGCATCACCATCCTCAACATATCATCTTCTTCCAATCTAGCCGAGAAGAAGGATGGGGGTGAAGAAGAAGCTTGTCCCTTGCTGACCTTGCTCGCCGATCTGGCATACCTGATATCCATCTTCACATGGAGCTTCCTCACAGCATGTCGTTCTTCCATAATAGCTCTCGCCGATCATCCTTGTGTATTTATAGGTGGCCATCTCCCATTTGGGACAGTCACTAGGAAGGAAATCCAGTCAGAAAGGACAGTGTTCCACTCGTAATCCTGATATTAACGTAACAACCGGCTCCACATGCTAGAATCCTTGGCAACATCCATCCACTCTTCGAAATCTTCAGGGAGTGCATCATTTTTCCATTTAAAAAACCTGCAAAAATAGATAAAAATCTATAAATAAAAAAAAAAAAAAGACTTGCCGAATGCCATTCTTTTTGTAGACTTTTCCAGCTCAAATAGTTGAGAAGGTGCACTCCTTGTTCTTGAGCATGCTCTGGTACATATCCAACTTGATTTCATTGTGCATCTTGTATACAAGGCCATAAACTTGTCAACGTAACTGCTTGCATGCTCGACCAAAAGCTCTTTAGCTGCTCCCTGACCTGTATGGATAAAAAAGAGTAAAAAATAAAAAATTATAAATACTAAATTACCTGGAACAGTAAGTAAAGATGTGCAAAAACTTGATGAAGTCCTTGTCAGGCCAGCCGGTGACACCTTCCTTCTTGTCTTTCTCCGTCATGTTCACCAGCTTCTCAAGAACGCCACGTTCTTGAATGTGCACAAGCTTCCAAGGATATCAACCTTGACGTTGGAAGGAAGCTGGGACTTGCGAGCATTTGAAGCTTCTCCAGAGTTATTTGTTTTTGATGGTTTGATAGTGATATCTGTGATGCCTTGAACCAATCTTCGCGACCGCCGGATCAGCAATGGTGAGGAATTTGTTCATCCGAACTGTGAATGTCTTGTAAACGCTGGAGAGGATCTGAGATTTGTCTGGTTTGGTTTCTGTTCGCAAGTTTTGTAGCGATTTGTCGCTTCAGTTGATTTCAAAAGAAACCGAAAATCAAAAAACATCAAAAGAAGAAGAAAAGATTACTCCCAAAAAATCTTCACCAATGTCGTTTGGATACTCGTACCAAACGTCTTTTTCTGTTCGATCTCCACACTTCCACAGCTTTTCTATCTTCCTCCGGCATCCCGCGAAGAACATGATAGTAAAAGATCTGCAGACTTCACACAACAATTCCGTAAGAACTGCAAGGTGTGAATGATCGTTGTAGGAACCACACGAGCAGTTGCTCTGCAAAACAAAACAACATTTATTTAGTATTTAAATAATGAAACAAACAAGTCACTTACTCATTCAACCGATTGCAAGCAGCGATAGTCTCTTCTCCTCTTGCTGTGGATGCTATGAGTGTTGCACGTACACGCAAAGTCCATTTCAACCTGGCTCTTCAGCAAGCAAGTGTTCAAAGCAACGACGATGATTCCCATCCACACCAGAAACTTTGCATCTTTCAGAAATCGATACTACATAGAATGTCATAGTTTTTACTATGACTCGACCCTTTACTTTGGACGTTGACTGTTGTTACCTACTGTACTGCACTAAGCGGGCCTGTTTCCTACTACATCTAGGGTCCATCAACATGGTGTCCATTAGGTATTTGCAGGAAACTCTAAGCGAAGCTAGAACTTACCTTCTAGAAACCCACCCCCAATTTTGACGTCCCAAATAGGCTGATTGGTCTTTGCAGATGAGTTCGGCGTGTTAAGTAGAGTTAGGAACACCCCTAGGGTTTCCCTAACCCATGCCCTAAAACCCCACCCCTTGGGTAGGGTTTAGGGGTAGGAGTAAGGGTGAGTTATAAGCTCATATTGCTAATTTGTTAAGGGCTAAAATTCAGTGCCAGCCCACTAACACATATAGGAAAAGAGGGGGGGGGGGGTCTCCGTCACATAAATAAGGTAGAGTATATGTAGGAGAGCTCCTGGGTTCATGAATGAGTTCGTTGCTCTTCTGCCAGTGCAAGCTTCAGCTTGTGTCGTTAAGGTACAACCCTCTGTTGTGCCGCCCTAACTTCCAGATGCCAGGGGTACGTCCCACCTTCAGGGTAGCTTACCCTTAATGTTGGCGAATCCATGCCTGGGAGGTCTCATCAGAATGCACGTTCCAAGAGGCAGAGGTTGAGGCTTGTCTCCAGCCTCCTCCTCCACGTCAAGCTAGGTATAGCACTCACGGCCAAGCAAGGCACATCCGTGTCCTTGTCCAACTGTGGTTGTGGGATCTTGTTTGACAGGTTCACATTACCTGGTTCCTGAGGGTTCATTGAGGGGTTCTAGAGTTGGCATTTAGGAACCACGTTTGTGGTACTTGGTGCAACTCTTGAATCTAAGGGCTATGGCATGATAGCCCACATCATGGAAGGCAGTGTCACATGGAGATGTGACACTGGGCTAAACGTCACATGGTACAACGCCCAAGGCACACCCTTTGGGGTTATGTCATGGGCTTGTCGCTAAGGGGTTGGATACTCTAGCAAACAGGCATGCTTGTGCTTGCACTAGGGTGCTAAGCCTTTTAGGCATCCGCTCAAGGGAGGTTAGGTCTCGTAACTAGGTGTGCTTTGGCACACTTAGCTAGGGGAGTGTTCTCCTTGGAATCCAGGGGTTGAACAACCTAAGCTCATTAGCAGAAGCCCTTTCGTAAGGCACTCGCAAGGTCATGTGCTTAGGGTTATCCTAAACCTAACCTTAGGGAGTTTGCTTAGCAGAACACTCGTGTCCGCCTATGGCGCACACTCGTGTCCTCACTAAGTACTAACCCTAGGTCTAGGGTATAACTTGGCCACTCAAACCCTTAGGGGTTAGTCGTGGTTTAGGGTACCCCTTTTCGCCCTAAAGGGGTTGTACTCCCGGATGAGGGTGATTCCTCAAGGGGTAAGTGACGATGCCTTAGCTCTGTCTAGGGGTATGTGTGGAACACACGTCTCCTTGATGGGGGTTAGGGCATGAGCCTGTCTAGGTCTTCTAGGGCAAGACCCTAAGTCAACTAGGGTTATCCCTCAAGGGGTTTTGGGGGCAGACACTCTAGGGAGACTTAGGCTAAACCCTAAGTCAACTAGGGTTATCCCTCAAGGGTTTTGGGGGTAGACACTCTAGGGAGACTTAGGCTAAACCCTAAGTCTCCTATCCACTTGGGCATTAGAGTCTAACCTTAGGGGTCGTTGGGGTTGTTCTGGGAAACTTAGCGTTGCTCACACAGGGTGATAACGCCGAATGGCCACCTGGTAGCCACGTGTTGCCACGTGTTGGCCCTTTGGGTTAAAACTCTGACATAGAAAATGCTGGCTTATGCAAATCTGCTTCAAACTCTCTATTGACCTGTGCTTCTGACTCATTCCAACTTTGGCGTTTGTCTACACTCAGCTGTGGTCCGAAAGATAAGGTGAACATCGATGTCTCCTAGTAAAATCCTTCAGCTCTAATCCATCCAACAAGGTCTTTCACACCATCCTTAGTGACATTCCTCAAACGTTGGTGTGGGAGCAACCTGTGAACTGGGATATGCGGAGGCTTGTCAAGCTCAACTGAAACGTAGTGGTCTCGTCCTTGTAGCGATGTGTTAATATCCGTGTCATACCGAATAATAAAATCCCGAAGAAGCTTGGATGGAGCCCGTTCTGGAATTGCATACGATTTGGCAACATCCTCAGAAGCATCCAGTTTCCTCTTCTTATTGAACGCTTTACTGCCAAGATCAATGTCCGGTACTTCCTCTGCATTACCATGTTCTGCAGAGCTTTCTGCGATCTCCCTATCTCTAAGCATCCATTCACTTACCACAGCATGTTCATCAATGACTTGCAAACTATCCATAAGTTTAGTGTTCATTAGCATCATCTTCTCACGCTGCAGTTGTTGCTTGGCACCTCCTCGGCCTCCTTTCTTGCCACAAGGTTTTGGAGCCATATCTGCAAGAGCTTCTTGGACAATATGTTCCTGAATTGTCAAAGTCTTGTATTTATCTCAGAGTCTCTTACTTTGCCTTTGCCTCATTCTGCAATTACAACAACTGATAAGAGTGTGTGTGTGAGTTGTTCTAATTTATGGACACACATTTATTGTATATGTATGCCTATTAATATATATGGACACGCACACACACACACACATATTTGTACATGTGTAATGTTGTTTGTGTGTGTGCTCACTTTATAATGTTACTTGTGTGTGTATGTGTGTAATGTTGCTTGTGTGTGGTGTGTGCAATGTTGTTTGTGTTTTGTGATGTGTTTGTGAGAGAGAGAGAGATTCCGAATATGGGTATATTCATATCTCTTCACATGTATGTATATACAGACGGAAAGTGTCAATCTCATATATACAAGTCTTATATTCATATACTTATACATAGTTCTTAGTAAGTATAATATATATATATACATATATATATATATATATATATATATATATATATATATATATAGACACACACACACACATGTGTACAAGTCTAATGTTATATATATAATACCATAATGTGGTACGTGTGTGTAAAATGTTGCTTGTGTGTGTATGTGTAATGTTGCTTGTGTGTATGTGCGAACACACACAAACAAACACACACACACACACACATTCCCTGCCGAAATCGGCAAGAACTCATGCCGCCGGAGAGGTGGGAATGTGTGTGTGTATGTGTGCGTTCGTGAATAGAGAGAAATCCTGTTGAACATGCACAGAAATTACTGTTGAATTTGCACAGACATACATAAGATTTTACCTACAACTATGTCGTTGTGACGCTCACACTAGCCTCATGTCGCTGCAAATGGAGAACAAGAGTGGCCGTGAAAAGAAGAACAAAAGTGCCCTCTTGTCAATGGAGAATGGAGAAGAGAGAGTGGGCGGCCCTAAACCTTTACCTAAAACCTAACCTTAACCCTTTGACCCTTAACCATAAAACTGTGTTTAATCAAACCATGCAACAGTATATACATGATAAATAACGTACTATAAAAGGATACAAATACAAACACATATTTAAGTAAAGATTTGTATGTTAAAAAAACATTATATATTATATTAAAAAAATATTCGTGTAAAAATATGTATTTATAATGTCTACAATAGTACATTTATATAAAATACTGGATCAAATGGCTATATAATTATAGTAAATAAAGTAACAGAATATAAACAAGTCATAAATATGTCAGATGAATGTAGATTAGACACACATTTATTTAAAAGACAATAAAGATTGCTCTATCTCTACGTGAAGTGCTATACTATATTAGCATCTAAGATCTATACGTTTCCTTGAATTAAATATCGCCCACGTTGAGTCATGATTTGTGAATTTTTGAACGTAATATCCGATATTTACCAAAAGATGATTAGTAATGCTGTTGTTTTTCTGTCACGTTTGTGGTAACTGTTTGCAAATGGCCAGGATTGTTTACGGCAATTTGGATCACGATGTTCCTGTGATAGATGGTGTTGGAATCTTCTTACTAATCAGATTAGAAGTTCTTTGGCATTTTTGATTGGCAAAGTGTTCCTTTTTAAACTTCCATGGCAATCTGCTTTAGAGATCGAAATAAACGAGGACCAAGATGCTGGGGGAAGGATAATCCAGGATATGTTTTGTTACCGGATGAGGACCATTGTTTAAGCTTGTCGTTGCTTCTGACTCTGAATACTCAACGTTGAAGGACCTTTTCACTTCTAATACCTGCAAAAAGGGAAGAATTCTTATCGAGGGTTCCACGATCATTCATACAAATGAATTGCCTATTGCGTATGATGGGGATGTCATTTTTGAGCTCCCTCCTTCCGAATACAAATACAAAGGAATGAATCGGAAAGAGGATGGACATACCTGGACAGCAGGAACGACCAGCAACTGGAATTTTCAAGCGAGGGTGTCCAGGAGCAAATGTGTTGGGAGCCTTTGCTGTATCAACCCGGACTGCCCTGCTTCTAAGGCAGGATTTCCGAACTGCACTAAATGGAAAGGATGTATTGTTTCCCCACCTTCAATCGACAAACTGGCAAAAGGATTGACATGTTTTTTCTGTAAAGAAAATCCATTGTGCCTTGAAGTTTGTCATGCTGTGGCGTTTTGCGTTTTCCCAGACGACATAACCAAGACTAGATTGTTTATCCACCAGGGAAAACATTCACATCCAGTGGGTGATGGTGTTTCTGCATCGAACAAAGAAGAAATGCATATGGCGGTCCAGAATGCAACAGAAAGAACTCCCAGAGCTAGTCCAAGAGTCATCGAAATGGCAGCATGTAAAGATGCTATCTTTGGTTTCCTATTAGATAATTCTGAGCCTGGAAGTTGGGATAAGCTCATGGATCATTTGCAACCATTATCAAACAATCGAAGGTACAATTAGAGTTTTACTTTGTGCTGAGCATTCTTTGATAATACCTTTGATGCAGAGTTCGTCAATGGGTAGCGTCCGCAAAGAGAACTGCTGCTGAAATGCCAGAGAATATTGATGGATTATTGGAGCTGAAACGAAGGTTGTCTATCCCATTCATCCACGTGATTCACTATCCTGGGATGAATTTCCGTGGTTCAGACGACCAGGCATTAGTTTTTAAGATGACGGTTTCAGGGCCAGGTTCTGGAATCGATTATGTAAGGATGTGCCAACCTCCTCTTGGCCCTTTGCAGAAGAGTTGGGTTCTACTTGATCACACACACCGTGTTGTTGATAAGTGGATCACTCTGGCATTGCATGTTTACGACCCAAAGTAAGATGTTATCTTTTTGTGGTTTGCTTAACTCTTTGATTATTTTATAGTGTGCGACTATCCACCATTGCTTATGGTGACATGAAGAGACAAACGGCTGGAGCTGTGGAGAAGTTTTTTCGTGCTATGTTGGATGTCTGTTCCGAGAAGGGAATCTACAATGTGCAGTTCGCTGGGTTTATGTCCGATGAAGCAGGAGCGATCTGGCAAGCAATCAGGAATGTGTTCTTTAATGGCCAAGAAATTCCTGGACGTGAACGGAGCTGTATCTTTCACTATGAACAAGCCATACAACGTGTGACAAGGAAGTGGGTCCCTCTTGAACATCAACAACAACATCTTCAACTTTTGAGATCATGGCCAACAGCCACATCAACAACTGATCGTGAAGAAATTGAAAATAATCTTTTCCGCTTTTGGAATGAAAATGTGAAGGATGTTGGAGTTATGCGGACGTGGTTTTCATGGTGGGAAAGACAGAAGAATCATATTTCAAATGTTGTTCTTGAAAGCATGCCGGAGAATGCTGCAAGGTTGTGCCCATGACAAACCAGTGGAGTCTGTTCACGGAAGATGGAGGAGGGCTAGATATTCAAATACATTTCATTACCAAGCTACAATCCACGACCTACTGAATCAGTGCACAATGTGCTCTTGTGAAGGCTTTTAGAGATGGAAGGTATAGTGGTTCCGGCCGACTTCAGAGGAGCTCTCAGCAAGGTTCAAGAGAAGAATGTCAAATGCTAACTTAACAACACCTACAGCAAAGGTTATCATTGACTTAGTTGAAGATGTTGCTCCATCAAGCATGCAGGATACTGCTTTTGTGGCTGCCACGAATGTTGAACATCGCACTGTGCAAAGAAATATGGGGTCAGAGGTGAACAATCCCACTGAGGACATCTTCTATAGCAAACAGGTTATTCCAACACAGTGTAGACGGAAGCGATGGTTGGATTTTCCGGTTGTAGAAGAACATGAAGAATATGTTGTGGTTGAAGAACAAGATGTTACACCTGGACAATGGGTGATTAGAAGATGCGGTGAAAGAAGTTCTGTGAAATGTCTGGCAGGCTTTCCCTCTTCATGAGGTCAGTGGAGTGCTTGTGACAAAAAGATCAGTCCTAGTGGTAATCGAGTGGCTGCTCGTTTTTTCGGAAGGATTAGATACAACGACAAAGAAACTGGTGAAGAATGCTTTTGCTCACAAATGATGTATTTTTGTCCAACAAACATGCTCTGCAGCAGACATCCAATGATCTGGCAAGATCGAGTTTTATGCTAGCTGGGCTTCCTTCAGCTCATGCAGAAGTGCCAGGTTTTTCAACACCTCATGTTCCTTCAGTTCTTGTTGGATCATGGGATTTTCAACACCCCTGCACAATTTCGTGGACCTCTTGTTCCTGCAAGTGGTCGTGCAACAAGAACACCTTCAGGGATGTTTAAGAAACAGCAGGTAAGTTTTGAAGCATGTCTGACGTTGGGAGCATATGTCATAGAAGCTGACGTGGTTGATCCTCCAACATGCACTATGTGACAATGACCATACATCTGCTTGGGTTGTCATTTGCAACGAACCATCTTGTTCATGCTTGGAGTTTTGCAATGGTCGTCAGTGGGTGCCTTGCAAACATATGTATTTTGTTTACAAGCATGTACTGGGAGCTGATCCTCAAGTTGTCAAGCATTTGCAATGTCGTACACTTGCACCCCGTGAACTGAGTTCTTTATTAATGCTACCAAGGAACCTCCATCCTCCACCATCTATTTAATGTGTTTGGTTTGTTTTCAAACTGCTTCAATTTTATACTTGCTATTTCAAACTTATAATTTTCAATATAAATTTTAATGGTAATTTTATGCTTAGCATATTTTAAAGTAATTTAACGTATATTTCCTTCAAACACAATGAAAATATACTACCATATTTTGTACGCGGCCTCCGCACTAGAATATTCTAGAATATTCTTCTTGAAGATTTTGGAAGGTCCAATTATGTGTACACTTGGCAGTACGAAAAATTTTTGTACAGAATATTCAAGAATATCTAGACGGAAATTGTATGGAACAACATAATATTCAAGAATATTCATGAATCTTGGTCAAGCTCGTTGACCTGCACTCGAATTTCGCCGTGCCCACCAAAACTCATCTAGAACCTAATTTCTCTTGTTTTCTAGCCAATGTTTCCCATGCTGATCATCGACTGTGCAAACATGGACCTAGATTCTAAGCAAGCGAGTTTACTAAAGCATTTGTAAGCAAGAACCAAGAGCTCATGAAAAATGGTACATGAGAGCACAACAAGGTCGTGGGGAATGGATAGTCCTTTCTTAGCAAAGTTGCTCTTGAGCTGTGCATATGTGAAGAATAGACTCGGCAGCTTGGCATCTGCAGTTGTTCTGCTCGAGACTCGCCCATCAAAACGACTAGTTGGGACCGTGTATGACAAACCTCCATACTGATTGAAATAAAACAAGAAATGCACAAAAGAAAACCATAAGTCAAGGTTAAGCAAACAACTTACGAAGACAAAAGAGTCTCTGGCTGCTATTGCGAGTATGTCAGCAACTTCCGGACACATTGCTTCCAGCTTAGTTTTAGCTTCTGCAATGGCTTCGAAGCCTCGAACGGAATTGTTATTTCCTTGAGCAAATCTCTCTACATCTCCACCATTAGTGGGAGTAGATTCCAACAAGATTGATCCATCACACCCCTGGTGATACATGATAGAGGCCCCTCTCCTATTTCCCTGTTTTCTAAAGTGGTGGACTAATACTTGATGAGTTTAACCTAACATTCTATCAACCCCTAAACCCTACCCCAAAGGGTTTAGGGTAACCCTAAGGTTAGGTCAACCCTAGGGGTATTTCTAACTATATTCAACACATTAAACTCAACGAAACTAGCCAAAAATCTATCTAGAACACAAACAATGAGGAAAGAGTTTTTTAATTGAAAGTTCTAGCTTTGTCTAGAGTTTCTTATAAATACCTAATGACACTTGGTTGGGCCATTAGTATATACTAAGTGCACTAAGTGGACTTATTTCTTTTACACTTAAGGTTCGTCAACATAGTTCAATAGGTAATAACAATTAATCTCTTATAAGTTCGTAGTAAAATTATGACATAAATGAGTAAATGCTACAAAAGCATAGGCAAAGCAATGTTTTATAACCATTTAGAAATAGGAGGCGAGGTCAAGTTCCTCAAACCAAAAGCACCTTGATTTGTGGTTGTTTTGATGGCATGCAAGAACTTCTAAATGGGAAAACTCTATACATATGATGTATTTTGACATATCTTTTATTTGTGCAAGGGAAAACACTAATAAAAGCCCAAAACCAATTGTCTAGAGAAAACATAGCAACTAGGTAGTTGTAAGAGGTTACAACTTGCTTATATGATATTTGTTATGATGATTTTGTAAAGGCATCAAGCACCTCTAAGTAACTTACATAGCATTTGACATAAGAATTTTTAGGACAATAAGTTTGTACATCAAGGATCAACAATTATTAACTTAATGTATAGGAGATTTAGTACACCAATGAGCAATTAAAAGAGGAGCCAAGTAGATACTTTTAATGTTTAATAATAAAGCAATGAAACATGGGTTTGCTACAAATATGGAAAAAACATATATTAATAAAACATATATTGCACAAGGGAGGCACAAGTCTGGCATATATTAGATTGGTTTCCCCAAAGTCTTTAATTAAAATCATGCACTAGAACATTCACATTTAGATGACGTGTATAGTGGGAAAGTTTGTCATGTTTGCACAAAGTGGTTATTAAGGAGGATGTTAACATACAAAACTTTCCTGTGTGCAGAAACACTGTTCACAGCGCAGGAAAGCTTTGCAAGTTAAAGTGTAGGGATTTCGTCCAATAGAGAGCTCTATGAATATACTTATCTCGTCTCTAAGGTCAAGGATAGGATTTTGCTTTGGCCATTGCCATGTATAAGCATTCACAATACCCCTAAATATGCACTTGCATTACTATATGAATACAAAGAGATAGCAAGTGTGGAGACTTACTTCTCTCCCTAAGATACTCTCTCTCTCATGCATTGCTCTCCATAGCCTTCATAGCCTTCATAGTCTCTTCCTTCTTCCCCTAGCTTGCCCTAACTGCATCCTGTCCTCCTCCAACCGTCATAACTGTCTGCTTCCTGCAACCGTAGGATCCTTCCTACCATGTAGGATTTTTCCCACTGCTGTAGGATTTTCCTGTACACAGGATATATCCTACTACTACTTTCCTACAAGTTATTCCTCCACCGTAGGAAAGTCCTATGTATGCAGATCCTACATGCTATATTTTTGGCCTCTAACAGAGGACATACATCAAAATGAAGTGGGCAATTCGTAAAGTTCTTGAATGTTCACAAGTAACTTGATTGGCATATGAGAAATTTATGTACTCATAAGATAGATGTATTAACAATGTGTCTAGTAAAGCATGACAGTGATTTTGTGGTAACAAGGTCACACATTCCTATGTGTTAAAGGAGATCTATCAATAAACATTCCACACAACTGATCTCGATGAGGAACTGTTAAACAGGAAAACTAGAAATCCCACCTTTTCCTGTTTAACCGGGTTTTCTTTCCCCTAGCCTTTAGGAAAGGCTACACACTTTCTTTTCTTCAACTCTCCACACATATACATATCAAAACTCCTTCTCTCAAAGCCACAATGACTGGTCTCCGAAGTCAAGGGCAAGAATGGATTTGGCTATTGCCTTGTTAGACCATTCATTGAGAGTACACACACATACACATAAGATCTTATAATATGCACCTTTCATTACTAACATGAATACAAGAGACAAAGTGTAGAGAACCTTTATCTCCTGCTAGAACTTCAAATGGAGACCCCTCCTTCGTTGCCCTAACTCCCCTTAACTACTCTTCCTCTCGCCACGTCATCCTTTACCTTTTCCTTTTCCTTCACCTTTTCCTTTTCCTCTCGGTAAGGATTTTCCTTCTTCACAACCTTTCCTTCCATGCTTAACTACAGACCTTCCTACCCTTATTCTCTCTACAGTAGGATGTCCTATGCTCCTAATATTTTACCTTTAACACTGCCCCCTCCTTATTCGTTGCTGTGTCCTCACGGCAACACATCCTGCGCATCATCCTGATACTCCACCTCCTCCTGATCCTTATACTTCTGAAACTCCGCCTTTTCCTTGTCAAGCTCCTTGCTGCACCATTGCTACCTGAAGGCGAAACGCCTGCGTCTCCTTCCTAAGCTGCTCGTTCTCCTCCTGAAGACGCTGGAACTCGTCCACCACCACCGACAATATAGTGGCAGTCTGCTGGGTTTCATCTCGTGCTCGCACTAACCTCTGGAACAGTGTCATCGGCTCCTGTGACGTCACCGTGGGCTTAAGCTCCACCACCGGACTTGGAGTCCTCTGCTTAACCGGTCGCTGAACGCCCTTACTCATCATTCCCTGAATGGCGGTCATTTTAGGTGCCATGACGCTCTCCACGGCCTGCACAATCAACCTCTGAATGTCTGCCCTATCCTTAACAGTGTATCCAGCGTTGACCAAATGATTGAATAGACTTGCCGCCATCTGAGTTGCGTCCGCCTCATTCCCTCCTCCAACGACCTGTTCCACCATCTCAGACTGAAGCTGTGCCAGAACCTGTGCAAACTGAATCTGCGTGTCTGTAGTCTGCACCTCTTTCCGTGCAAATGCCTTCCTGCGCTTGAAGGAGATATCCGCCTGCACATTACCCTCTGCTGCTGTCGCATATCCTCCTCATCCAAGCGGAAATCAGGGACTGCCATGCCCTGTGATCCCCCACGATACATACCCCTGCCATACATACCTCCGTGTGATCTTGGTGATGACTGGAATGGCGGTGGGTTGAATTGATGCCTCGGGAACTTCGATCCCCGCACCATCTCTTCCACTTCCTTGCAATTTCTGCTACCCCATCATCGGTTACATCCGCCGTTGCCGGCGTAACCGTCGAAACTGGTGTATCCGCATATGACTCGAACCCCTTCTGTTTCCCTTCTTGCTCATCCGTCCGTTCATTCGTTACTGCCTCATCCTTATCGCATACCTTCGCTTCAAACGGATCCATCATTTCTAACGGAACTATCATCATAGGCTCCGCTTCTGAGATTTCGACTTGATCTCCTGCCTCGCTTTCGTCCTCCGCTCCTTATCCACTTCATGCGACTCCTCTTCCTGCTGCACATCCTCAGGTTCTTCCTTTTCTCCTTGCTCCAATAATTCTTCATCTTCCTGCATCATACCCCCTGACTGTTCATCCTCTTCATCCTACTACCACTCTCTGCTCCGGTTCTTCCTGCCCTCACTTCTGCTTTCCAGTCTTGCCTCCCGACCTTGTATTCCTCTTCACCGTTGCCTGCTTCTCCACCTTCGGCTTCTTCTTCTTGTGCATCTTTTCTCCCTGTTTCTCTTCCTCTCCTTGCAGGTCCTCTTCTAATTCCTTCCCTTTAGCTTCAGATCCTTTCCGCTTCCCCTGCTTCTTCTGAAACAGCTCTGTCTCCTTCCTCAACTGTTTCATCCGAGCCACAATTTCCGGCCCTGCCGGCTCTCCATGCAGGCGCACATAATCTGCAATCGCCTGTACCCACGTAAACGCCATCATTAATGAAGGCTCTCCTTTCTTCTCCAATTCCTGCATGGCGCATAAGTGCTCTCTCAACCTCTTCATCAAATACCGAGCCACTCCCACCGGCCTTTTGCCTTCAATCCATCATACAAGGACATCACTGGGTTTGACGCCGTGATGTGCGATGTTCGAAACTCAAAAGCATTGACAATGAAGTTCACTGCCAACTGCGTCTCCTCCACGAGATCGGAAAGCTTTAGACCTACCTTACTTATATACTGCTTCCCTCTTTCAAAAGTCTGTAAGGTGAGATCTATCTGCCTTAACCTCTCCTTCTGATCTCGGCAACAGGAAAACCTTTTCAAGAAGCTTTTCTGTGAAAAGGAGTTTCCTCTCCTCAGAATACGCTACAAATCCTATCTCCGGCTTATCCACCTTTTCCATTAGCATAACTAGTGTGAAACACTGCTCATCATGCGGCTCTCCGTCCTTCAAGATCTGCGCATACTCCCACAATCCAAGTTCCCTCAACACCTTCTCCATTTCTAAGGAGAAATCCCACCTTGTATGTACCAGTTGTACCTGACCCAATCTCTCTCCATCAGGAGGATTAATCAACTCACGACAATTCCTCATAGACACACCTCCTTTCTTTGCCGACATCTCTCTCTCGCTGCACACTCTGTAAAACCCTAGATCTACAGCCTCGTTCGTGTGCACTGACAGACAGGGAATATGCTCCTCAAATCAATAAAAATAACATTTCCTGCAACGTTCTCCTGCGATATATACTTCCTTACCTTATTAGCATTCACCATTCCCTCGATTTCCTCTCCTTCCAACGTTTCTAACTGCATCACTCCTTCTTCCTTTACAAACTTAACCCGAAAAGGGCCTATCCATTTTAAATCAAGCTTTTGACTCATTTCTCCCACCTTACCTCTATACCACAGGACCAAGTCCCCTTCCTTTATCTCCTTTCCTCTTCTCTTCCTATCGAGCCAAGCCTTTCTTCTCCTTTGGATAGCCTGTATAGTCCATAAGGCGTACCTCCTTAACTCATCCAGCTTCTCCATTCTATTAAACGAGTTGCCATAGAGTCCTTCTCTCCTATATTATATTGTACCGCTATCCGCAAGGATGGCACAATAAACTCCATTGGGGTTATGGCCTCTAAGCCATAAGCGAGCTTAAAAGGTGTCATACCAGTAGTCACTTTATAAGCTGTCCTATAGGCCCAGAGAACTTCTGGTAACCTTTCATCCCAATCCTTTCGATTATCCTGAACTACCTTCCTTAACACGTTCTTAAGGACTTTATTTGTCGACTCAGCCTGCCCATTACCCTGTGGGTAATATGGTGTCGACTTCCTGTGTTTTATCACAAACTCCTTCATGAGCATTTCTATCGTTTCATTCACGAAATGCTTTCCTCTATCACTCACAATTTCCTTCGGAATGCCATAACGTACTATTATAATATTGTATATGACCTTTGCTGTATTATATGCGTCGGCCCTTCTCATAGGCTCTGCCTCTACCCATTTCGTCATATAATCTGTTAAAACCAATATATATTGATTCCTTTTTGAGCTTATAGGATTAATTGGTCCTATAAAATCCATTCCCCATTTCTGGAAAGGTTCTAGTGGGAGAACTGGATTATAAGGTTGTATTTGTTTCTTTGGAGGTAATTGTGCACGTTGGCATTTATCACATGCCTTACAATAGCTACCTACCTCCCTCCATAAAGTAGGCCACCATAATCCTGCCTGAAGGATTTTCCTTCCTGTTATTTCCTCTGCAAAATGGCCTCCTGCAAGGCCTGAATGAGCCTCTTTTACAACCTCCGGGACCTCTAAAGGGTCTACACATCTCCGTAACACCCCATCGGATCCCAATTTATACAACTGTCCTCCCACGAGAGAAAATTGTCGTGTCCTCACGACAAACAATTTCCTTTCATCTGCTGTCCTATAAATAGATGGTACTATTCCAGTGGCTAGATACTGTTTTATATGATCTAACCACCTTAATGGAACGTCGACACGAAATAAATTCGCATCGGAAAATCATCCATAGTACGTATAGGAACTTCACCTGTTTTAATACGACTTAAATGGTCAGCCTGTTCATGCTGCCTTCCTGGTTTATGAATTATTTCAAAATTATATTCCTGTAAAAGTAAAAACCACCTGGCTAACCTTCCTGTAAGTACAGGTTTATTAAGTAAATATAATAAAGCTTTATGATCGACAAAAATCTTCACTTTATTAGCCAAAAGATAGTGTCTAAATTTATGGATAGCATATACCATCCCCAAAGCTTCCTTTTCTGTAGTGGTGTAATTTACTTCGCAGGTGTTAGTCTACGGCTAGCATAATAGATAGGACGATCCTTTCCATCCTCTTGCATCTGTGTAAGGATGGCTCCGATTGCCATATCAGAGGCATCCACTTGTACATGGAATTCTCGATCCCATTTAGGACTAACTAATATTGGTGCTTTAATAAGAGCCTTCCGAAGTTGGTCAAAGGCCTCTTGACACTGTGATGTCCAATCATATGGTACATCTGCCTTTAGCAAATCTGTTAAAGGTTTTGCGATCTCAGCATAATGCTTTATAAACCGCCTATGATAACCTATTTTCCTAAAAACCTTCGTAACTCCTTTATATCTTCTGGTGGTTGTAAACTAAGGATAACCTTAACCTTATCCTGGTCCACCAATATACCTTCCTTACAAACAATATGTCCTAAAAGGACTCCTGATTTAACAAAGAAGTTACATTTTTCAGGATTTAAAGCAACTAAATTTTGCCTACATTTCTGGAAACACTTTTCCAGACAATGCAAATGTTCTTCCTTTGAACTATAGACACTGAAATCCATCTTTCATAAAGTCTAAAAGGTATTCCCGAAAGGTATCTGTTATAATCCTTTGAAAAGTAAAGGGTGCATTGCATAAGCCAAAAGGCATAACTCTATAAGCATATGCACCCCACGGACTTATAAAAGCTGTTTTATGTTGATCTTCAGGAGCTACCATCACTTGGTTATACCCCGAAAAGCCATCCATGAAGGAATACATTTCGTGTCCAGCAACATTATCCAGCATTTCCTCTGTAAAAGGTATCGGAAAGGTATCCTTAGCTGTAACGTCATTTAACTTTTTATAGTTTACACATACTCTTAACTTTCCATTTTTCTTAGGAACAATTACAAGTGGTGATAACCATTGTGCTCCTTGTATAGGATATATAAAACCAACCTGTAACAACTTATCAATTTCCTCCTTAACTAACTTTGCATAATTAGGATTCATCCTATATGCATTTTGTTTGGCTGGTTGGCATCCCGGCAAAAGTTGAATAGTGTGCATACAGAGTTCTGGGGGTATTCCTTTTAGATCCTTATAGGACCATGCAAATACATCCTTATACTTGGCTAACAATGCCAATCCTTTATCCTTAAAATCAGGATCCAATTCTTGAGCTATAGTCAACATCTTAGGTTCCTTCTCTGTTCCTATGTTGACTTGCTCTAGAGGGTCATTAGTATATATGTAAGTGTAATCCGCAGGTTGTTCCTGTAAGTTTATTTCATAAGAAACAGACTTATAAAATTTTTCCTGCAACCCCAACTGATCCTCTTCCTGTTCCTTTTGAGAGGCTTTCTTCTTCTCTTTCACGATTGCGTATAAATCAATCTCTGCAAGGCTTTAGATCAGGGTATGTCTTCAAAATTTCTTCTTCTTCCTGATCATCCAAGCCCTGCATCCAATCATATCCTTCTAATGCAACCGGTCTATCCCTTTTTGCTAAATACCTCTTAGCATGAGTATAGATATCCACCTTCATGTCACCTTGTCCTATTGTCATTTTTCCTGAGCCCCAATCTTGCACAACGCAAGCAATTTAAGCCACGGTCGGCCCAATAACATAGTATAGGTTGCATCCTGTCCTTCCATTCGTAGGACTATTAAGGATATTTTAAATTTAAGTCCTTTAACAGATATAGTAACCGCTCTTACTATACCTAATGGCCTTACACTCGTTGATCAGCCATTTTAAGGTTAAATGGAGCAGGTTGGATTGGTCCTAAACCCATCCTTTTACATTCACCTTCTTCAATAAAATTCACACCTGAACCTCCATCTATTAACACTCGTTTTAACTTATTTCTTCCCACATATACTGTGATGCAAGGAACTTGTCCATCATAATCACCTTCATACAGTACTTCCTTATCCATTTTACAAACTGTATATCCTTCACTCGAAGGTGGTGTTTGCTGAACTAAGCTCACTGCATTTAATATTTGGTTTCTTATATAAGGAGCTACCTTTATCAACTGTCCAAGCGTAATCTTTATCTCCTGATTTATAGCTTGGTGATACATGGAGTCCATTGTTTTATCATGTAATGGTAATAATGAAAAACTTTGTTCACCTTTATCTATATCACCTTTGTTATACCTTCTGATTCGTTATCAGTCTGACCTTTCTGGTCAGGATCCTGCTCCTGCTCTTACCTTTTCCTGTAACAAGCTCTCCTTCTTGTTAGGAATAGTAACTACCTCTTCTCCATCATAACGGATTCCTTCTTCTTCTCTTGAAGAGCTATAACTGCCCTTGCAACGGGTGGATACTCATCCTTTTCCTCCTCTATTTGAATAAGCCGTGTTGTAGGCTGTACATTAGTCATTCTGGTGGAAGTAGGAGGTTGTACATTCCGCCTAGGACATTCCCTAGAGATATGTCCTGTTTCACCACATGTATAACAAACCTGGGAAGGAAAATTCCTACCCTGTGGTCCTTGTCTATCATTGACCTGATTATATTGCTCATTTCTGCCTCTTTGACCTTGATAAGGTCTTGCTTCTCCTCTATATTGTTTATCATTTCTTTCTGTATAGGATCTATCCTTCTGTCGTCCATTGTATGGACCATTTTTCTCTCCATAATACCTATCCTCTCTGTTTTCGTAAGGAACATCATTCCTTCTCATAATATCCATTGTTCCTATTCTGATAAGGAACTTCATTCCTTCTGCCATATATATTATTCCTGTTCTCATAAGGAAGCATTATCATTCCTATCATTCCCACGATTCCTGTTAGGTGGGAACCTTCTAGGAGGTGGACGTTCATCCATTCTCCTTTCTCTCTCTATACCAGCCACATTCTGGTTCAGGAAATGTCTGCAGTTTCGGGCTACATGTCCTTCCTTTCCGCAGATTTGGCATGTAGGCAGTTGCAGCCTACATTCCTCCACGTATGGCCAGGATTGTTACATTTAGTGCACCATACCTTTGCCTTTATCTCCTCCTTAACTGTCATTCCCTTTAAGGTTTTCATCATTTGAGCCAATGCTTTCTCATCTATTGGATATTTACGAACCTTTACTACATCAGCTTCCTCTTCCTCTTCATCAGAGGATTCTTCCTTTCTTCCATATACTTTCAGCTTTCCTTCTGCAATCTTTTCTATTTGCCTCTCTCTTCTCATATATTTTTAATTGATCAATGAGATCCTCTCTATCCTTTTCATTGATAGTAAGTGCTAGATCTCTATATGGTTTTAGCAACCCTTGCTTATACCATTGCAATAAGGCATCCATCTTTACATATGCCTTACACTTTTTCTCATGTTTCTTAAAACGGTGTGTATATTCATCTATCTTTTCTGTTTTGCCTTGAAGGATAGTCCTTAACTTCTCTAAATGTTCCTCCGGCAATTCCTCCTTTCTGAAATATTCCTTAAAAGCATCAGTAACCTTCTGATAATCCTCTCTGACTTCCTTTTCTAAATCATAATACCAGTCAGAGGCATTTCCTTTCAATGTATGTGGAAATATAAGCAGCCTTTCTGCATCCGTCACCTTATACAGTTTTACTACCTCTTCAAACTGTTGTAAGTGCCTTTTCGGATTTTCTTTCTTTCCTGCAGAGAATGTGGGATACATCACCGTACCCCCAAACATTCCCGGGAAAAGTGCCATATTTGTAATAACCTTTGCTCTGGTGTATTTCCTCTTACACCTTCCTCCCTTCCTCTTCGGGAGTTCTCAGGAGATCCTTCTCCTTGCAATCTCGGTCTATGAACAGGCACTCCTTCCGTTCCTCTCACAGTCTCCTCTAAACCAGCTGTTTGATATTGCCTCCAATTCTCTGGATCAGCCTCAGATTTCTGTATTGTTTCTGCAATATCCTCTACTATCTTACCAAGGATATTTTGACGTCTATTTTCGTCAGTTTCAGGTTGCTGTTGGGCAGCCACTCTATTGGCCTGCCTTTGGTTCCTTGATCAGCTAAGGCTGATCAGGACGATGGTTCCTCCACGGTTCCATTCATTCCTTCTCCTTTACACATCCGGCTCTACACCTTCGAGCCTTTTTCAGAATGAGAATTCTATCTTTTTAGCCTCTTTTCTCAATGAATGCTAACACTGCAATGGCGAAATCCCTCCGTGGTCGCCAAATGTTAAACAGGAAAACCGGAAATCCCACCTTTTCCTGTTTAACCGGGTTTCCTTTCTCCTACCTTTAAGAAAGGCTACACACTTTCTTTCTTCAACTCCCACATATATATATAAAACTCCTTCTCTCAAAGCCACAATGACTGGTCTCCGAAGTCAAGGGCAAGAACGGATTTTGGCTATTGCCTTGTTAGATCCATTCATTGAGAGTACACACATACACACAAGATCTTATAATATGCACCTTTCATTACTAACATGAATAAAGAGACAAAGTGTAGAGAACCTTTATCTCCTGCTAGAACTTCAAATGGAGACCCTTCCTTCGTTGCCCTAACTCCCCTTAACTACTCTTCTTCTCGCCACGTCATCCTTTACCTTTTCCTTTTCCTTTTCCTCTCGGTAAGGATTTTCCTTCTTCACAACCTTTCCTTCCATGCTTACTACAGACCTTCCTACCCTTATTCTCTCTACAGTAGGATGTCCTATGCTCCTAATATTTTACCTTTAACAGTCATAAAGTTGGTGCATAAACAATTTAGTTCAAAGAATATACAATTATAATCATGCTGAGTTACCATGGCCACACTAGAACTCCAAAACTCAATTCACTTTAGAGATTTCAATAATAATTAGATGTGAGTCAAAATATTAATCTTATTTAATAAAAAAGTGATAATACGAGAAAATCTATTTAACAAAAGAGAACTAATTAAATACAACATTGGTTTATAGCTTGTATTAAACTAAAAAGTTCTAACTTTAATTCTAACCTCTCTTAGATAAACTTTTGGCCTAAAATATTCTTAATATATTTTCTCTTTAAATTTTCTAGAAACTCCTAGAGCACGCATGACACAATTTGGACCACTAGTCCAAATGCATGATCTAGACTACCAATTCCTTACTTGCACGATTGCTTGTGCGTAGGCTATGACATATTCTTAGAATATCCCAATTTATATTTTGGTATTGATATTAGCATTGTCTTGGCATATTCTAATAGTATGCATCGCATTTGTCATATAATTCGACATCTATGTGAACAAATGGGCAATATTTTGGCATTTACATAGCATGACATTCACCCATATTATGTATCACAATGATATGGTATTATGTGTCTCTTCTCACTTGCTTCATTAGTCACATCTTTGCCATGAGCTACCTTTAAGTTCTTTTATTGAGCAACAATCCACTTCAAATGTAAAAAACAACCCAAAACTCAGCAACCATTGTGTTAATAATAAGACATATCAATGGTACTTCTTTAACAAGGACTACATTGAATATACTAAGGTAGACACAGGCACAAGTTACCAACAAAATGCAATGGAGATCATGTTTTTGATTTGCCACAAGTTATTCTACAAATTGATTCTATACATGGAATAGAATAGTCATATGATTCATACATATGGACTTGACTAAGAAAAATCAACAATCATACACTTTTTAATAACAATCAATAAATCTATTTGCACGTAAATTTTAATTCACATGCATCACATTGTGTAGTACATAGCATGATAGAAATACAAGACATAAAGAAGAATGGTGATGACAAGGCAAGATTAAAAGGCCTACAACAAATTCATGAGGAAGTTATACAGAATATGAAATGCAAATTTTCATAATAGAGAAGAAGCAATAAAATTTATTATTATCTAAAAGATTGTATTAAATGTACTAAAATCACTTACTGATAATAAAAATATCATTTCATAATGCAAGTTGTAACTAAAATGGGCATGGCTATAGTCCCATTTCTTAATAATTAGCAATTTTAGTTATTTAATTAGCATTTTTTAATATTAAAGAATTTTTTTTTAAATATATGTTTGAAACAGAATATTCTTTAGAATATTCTATTTTGTAATCGACCCTTTTATAAATTATAACATTCATTAAACAAAAATTAATAACATTATAAAAGTAGAAGGTATTAAATTATATAATATATTATATTTAAGATTGTATGGGCCTAATATAACAATTAAGGAAGAGCATAAGAGGTACATATATAAATGATGTTGTTATTAAAATATTAATATTTAAATATAACATTATTAATTAAAATTTGTAGTAGTAATAATATATATATAATATACAAAATCCTATAATAATATAGTCAATCTTCCATATCATTTTATAAATTTATATAGTTAAGTAAACAATTTGGTACTATTATTAAAGAGTTTATAATAATTATGAATATTAAATATACGATATTTTATAATTTTGTAATTGTTTTAAGCTTCAGAAAACATACATTCTTTTGCAATTTTGTTAATCGTGACTTTATCAACGCTTCTTGACATCCACCCATATCAAATGGATTTAACATTTATAAAACATGCTGGGTCTTTTTGATTGGGAGACCATGTTTTCTTTATACATCCATTATATCTTTTGCTCTCCTTCTCGTGTCGCCTTTTTGTGGTTTGAAACATGCAACCTTAATCATACTATTTTTTATCATTACTTCAGGTGTGTCGATAATTTGACCCATCCAAATAGGCTGATTATATGACACATCTGGAGTAATGAGAACCATTATTAGTTTTTGAAGATCCTAGTAGCAATTAAAGTATGCTTTAGGTTTTTGGTTCCTTTCTCCAACAAAGTGTGGGGTTTTGCACTTCCACATCACTACTGGCTTCTATGTCGTCTATGCTCAGTGATGTCATTTCAATTTCCTCTCGCCACCTGTTTTAAGCCAAAAAGGGTGTTGCAATTCTGTACTTGTGACAATAGGCCCTTCTAACTCTCGAACAACAGTCTCCCAATAGTGGACCACATGCTTATATAGTTCTGAGTAACCAGTTGCCTTATCAAAATTCTTTGGCATCAATTTTTGAACCCATGCCACATATTTTTTGATGCCATCAATAATAAACTCTTGTTCCTTGAGCTGGGCACTCAATGGAATAGGGTCTGGTTGTCCTTCTGGGAGAAGTGGCTTTCCATCCTCTCCACTTTTGAAGAGCATTAACCCCTCTTTCGGTAACCACTCCTACTCTGATGGTCGTAACTTGTACTGCATAATAGGTATACCATCTCAATGGACAAAAAGAATTGTAGCGGCACAAGGTGACCAACTAAAGAATCACTTCCCTCTTTATATACTCCTTGAGAAATTTTTTGAAGTCTGGCACCTCAGTCACAAGCAAAGCACAACTTTTTTTGGAGATGCAATTTTCAAAAAGATTCATCATATGCGGTAAGGTAAGTGCACTTGTCCTTTTTGTAGAGTTGGAGACCTTATTGAAGAATGCATCAATATCTTCATGAGTGTGACCAACCATAAGGAAACTGAGCGTGATTGTCTCAAACACACTAGAAAGAGCTACTACAGGGAATACACAATGTGCGATGTACCGGGTAAGTAAATTGTTTGGGTGGGATTTATCTTGCCGGTATATTGATCTGTCTCTTTTTTTAAAGAGTTGAAGAAATTGTAACAGTTGATTTTGCCCAGGTGGGCGGGAAGGAAACATCCTTTTTAATGATGTTAATTTCTTGTCCGAGGATAGGATCTTTGCCAAATGGTTGGGGATTATGGAATCCTTTTCAAAAGGAACACTGAAGAAGAAGCAGACAAGTAAAGGGGAGCCCTTAGAGAAGTCTGCAAAGAAACCCAGTAAGACGCCGAAGGCTAAGTCTATTCAATCTACAAAGGATGTAGACAACGATTTCAAGCTGACATGGTTGAAGCCTTCAAATGGAATAACGATGGAGGAGATGGAAGTCTTGGCTAATTTGGTGATTGATGGCAAACTACAGATTAACAATAGCAGACCACCTCTCCTTTTCATGTCAAGGCAATAGAGTTGAAGACGGTCAAGCACTTTAAGGAATGGTTGGGAATACACTGCCACAAACTGGGTTGGACCTCAGCCTCAGCATACGAAGAGGTCAGCAAAATTTGCATGTGACAAACGATGATATGCTTGTCTAATGGGTGAATCAATCAGAAGGTCTGGGCAAGAATCTATTGCACGCCAATGCCAAAAAGGAGAACATTACGACGATGCCTTCTCTTATGGCAGTCCTTCAATAGCAAAGAACCGAGTTAAACCTTATAAAGGAGGATGCTACGAATCACGACAAGCCCTACAGATGTTTGTTATTGGATTCGGAGACTTTATGGGTAACATCACTGCTTGTAGGAAACCGTTTCAATTGTTTGTGATGGATCGACGGGTGTCAAAAAAATTCTTGACAAATAGAGGATTTGGTGGAGAAACTTAGCCGTGCAAGCATGTACAAAGAAGGTGTTATTATTGAATTCATGCTTGCACTCTTCATTGATACCTACGTTTTCAGGTATTTATTTCTTGATTTTTGCCTTTGTCTTCGCCTTCGCCAAGAAGAATAGACATCGTTGGACAAGATTTTATATGAATGATGCTGATCTTAAGTGCATTGATACGGTTGTTCACTTGGTTGTTAGGAATGCGCCAAACAATTTCAAACTTCCAAATGACTGGCCAGGCATTTGTTTGCACTCCAACGGGCTTGAACCTCCATCTGATACACCGATATCTGAGAGGGACGTATTCAGCAATGTACGTTATCCAAACATTACAAGTCAAGTGGCACAGAGGCATCGTCAACTTGATCAAGGGTCCTCATAGTTAATGCATGGGTTTTTGATTGCTGCACTAGGGGTCCGTCTTGAAGGGTGTTACCTTTGGGATACATGCTGTTTGTCGTTGAAAAGGATAAGACCATGGTTGAGGACCTGAACAAGTGGATAGAGAGGTTCTCAACTAACTACCCCAACAAACCCATACAGGATTTCTGGGAAAGTTCCCTCCTGAGAAGTGCGATAGCTCTGAAGACGAATCTGGTTCAATGTCGAGTCTGAGGATGAACTTCAATCAGATATTAGACCGGAAGTTATTTCGAGGAGTACAGAACATTCACACACTCCATTACTCATGGAAACATTAACAGAAGATACGGAAGATCATGAACCATCTCACAAGCGACTTAGACTTTTTTTACCTCACTCAGAAGGTAATAGCGAAGAAGAATTATTAATGAGTTCTTAGAGTGACAAATAGTTGTAAATGAGTGTAACATAAGCATTTTTGTATATTTCGTTTTATATTTATACAGAAAATAAATTCTCAAGGATTAATGAAGCTTTTAGTTCAAACATGGGTCACACATTAACAAGGTAATAATATACCTTGATAATATAAGGTCAGTTAACTATCATTTTACAGATGTAATGAAATAGTTGAGAACATGGATTTTCAGCATTGCCATGAGGTAGAGAGGGGTTTGGCAAATTTTCTTGTGCCACATGTCAAAATAACAGAGTTCATGCAGGAAATGGATAATAATGTAGCTCAAAACATCGTTATTTATGGGGACCACTTCAGTTTTTCATCACCATTTCTATTGGCTTCATTCCTGAATCACTTTCTTCAGCGTCTGCAATATCTGAATCTTGTAAGAATGATGTACAATTAAATGATAAAGGGATAGGCAACGATATAGTGTCAATAGATAAATGTGAAAGGGAGCAAACAAGTCAGTTACAAAGCATTCAAGAGGCAACGCTACCCCATGTTACCCATGGCCATATTGTGTTGTTGAATGTCAATAGTGTTCTGCTTTATTGACAAAGGCCCGAGAATAGAAAAAAAGAATCAAACAAGGAGATTTCATTCCTTATCATAGTAAATTTCGATATGATATTATTTTTCGTCTAGGGTTGAACCGTCTCTTCAAAAGCTAAGGAGATGGGTGCACTTGTGAGAATTTGGTCATGAATGCAAATTCACAACTTGACACCGCTACATTTAGAACTAACTGTATGGTTCATGGGCATGCATCTTAACTTACTATGTGAATGCATCCTAATTGAAAGTTACTACAGTTAGGATGCATGCCCTACTTAATTGTTATTATACGCTTGGCGGGGAGGAAGAGGATGGAGACAAGCCTCAACTTCTAGCCTAGAGGAACATGTACTACAATAAGACCCCAGGCATGTGAAGAATTACCAGATGGAAGGAGTTAGCTAACCCTCTAGATGTGGTGACCCAATTATAATAATGCAAATTAAATTCGTCAACGCTAAGGGTTAGGCTTACCCATTTGCTGGCAGTACAAAGGATATGTCTTAACAACATAAATTATGCTGGTGGGGAAGAAGAAATTAGACACCTCTCACTCACTTGCATATTTTTCTCACATCTACTCTGTCACAGTTCCTACTTGGTGAAATCACTTGACTAAGGTAGATTAGGGTAACCTGCTTAATAGCATAGAATCCCTCCTCGTAACACCAATTGGCTCCTAGTTTTTATGGTTAAGGGGAGAGGGATAGTATTATGACATACTTTACTTATTTAACATTGAGTTACATCGAAGATCAAACAAGCTTAGAAATCTACAAGAGAATATGGACAAGAAGCTCATTACCTCAACAAAGCAATCATGAAAATGCAAATGTAGAAGACCGATTGGGATCGTTGGGTCTTTTGCCGTTGCTACTTCTACTATGCTTTTGATCACACTCTCGACTCTGGGGCACGTCGAAGCGTAGCTGTGGAAATGAACCACCTTGAACTAACAAAGAACAAGCTGCTGCAATGAGAAGCATGAGAACAAAATGAGTGCCGCCATTCTGGAGTCTTGGGGCCCAGGAGGCCTGGGCTCAAATATTCTAGAATATTCTTTCGGGTCGGTAGTATTGGCCTCAGTCGGCAAATTTTTTTTTCTAGTAAAACCATTGTATTTCTACCTTATTCTTTTTTATATTATTACTCAATACACACTAGCTAAAGTTTCTTCTTCATCTTAAGCAAAGCTACAGTTCTTGAACCACCAGTAGGCTTGGACGTGGAGGTGTTGAGTTGGTATTTCCTCTGGTCAAATGTTCTTTGCGAGCTTGTTTGTTGCCAACCTAGAGAGTTCGAAACTCTTCTCGGTTCCTATAATATTCCTTCCAAGCTCGACGGAGTTAACAACGATGATCCGGTTCCAAACCAATATCCCAGACAAGGTCGCCAGGTCTACTGAGATGCTCGATCAAAAGCTGCATGAGTCGAACACTCTTGGTTGAATCATCATCCTACAAACTTCCATTAGGATAAACAAAGCAAAGTACTTCCTTACCAAGCCTCCTGAAAACGGTGGCAGTATCGACGAGGATCGTGTTCATCAATGCCAGAGGGTTTGGCTTCTTCGACTTCTTCTCAGAGCTTTGCAGCACCAAGAGAACCAACAAGTTATCCTGCCACATAGACCAAGTTAAACTTGAACATGAATAGCTAGCATACCTTAATTTTGTCACGGTATCCCAGCCTCGTGCATGGTAGACTGTAAGTCCCTGCAACCTCCAAGTTGATTACCGCAACCGCCTGAATTGCCGAAACAAAAGGAGAACTGCGAAGACGACCATGAAACCACTCGCTGCCAAGTGCATTCCACTGAACTGCAAGGCCTCCTCAAACTTCACTGGATCTAGCTGCACAATGTCCTTGTTGATGCTAGCACCTCCATATACAAGCTCATTGGGCAAGTCGAGGATGATGAGGTTGAAGCCGTATTCACCTACCACTTCCTGGAACAGCGTTTGTGACTCAGCCGTATGTAGTTTGTCAACCTGTTGTTGGAGCTTGGTGTACACCTCTGTCTGGGAAGCACCCGGCTCGAAGAAAGACCTGCTCATCTCCTCCATATCGCACACAGCCAGGTCGTAAGGATCCACGGGATAGCCAGTGTCGGGATGAAGGTCATTAGGTCATCCTTGATGTCCAAACCAGCTACAAGTGGCTGCACCTCATTAGTGTAAAGTAATTGCCGGCAGAGGTGCTTAGAAGAGCTTGGTCCCACTCCTGATGCCTTTGCAGGTGTAGATGTCTTCGCACGTCTTCTTCATCTTGCTCTTCTTGATAGCCTCTACTTCGTCCGTTCCCAAACAATCGTGGAAGATCATTGGCATGCACGTCGAACAGTAAGCTCCCAAGCTGGTGGCTGCTGCAACGGACAATTGAGCCAAAATGGAACATGCTCACATTCAAATGGTGTTAGAGCTCCTTGCTCTTCGACCACATGTGAGGCTCGCTTGTATGATCTGTCCACAGCTTCATCGTCTGAGACGGTGCCATTTTCTTCCTAGTATGAACCTGTAACACAAAGTTAGTAGTAGCAATGTTGGAATGAAAGCTTACCTCCATATCATCCGACGTGCAGACTCCTCACGCTCCAGAAACTCATTCGGCTCCATCGAATAAGTGAACCGTATGCAGTCATGGAAGGGCTGAAAGACCAGGCACTTGCTCCGAGTTTGCATCTCGTCAAACAGCTCATGAAGTAGACATCCGTTCCAACTTCTTCACCATCCTCTCGCCCTTAAGGATCTGAATGGCTTCCTCGCACAGCCTTCCAATATAAGTCCAAGGTGAACCACTTGATCCACTCTTTGTCCTGCATGCCTGGTAGCCCAAGTGTCTGTTGTTCTGCCTTGGATTCAAGACGAGTGAGCTTGTTCAAGTATCGGAGTCGTAGCATGTTTGAAATCTTTGCCTTTGACATCGTGTACAGCTTCTCAATGCCCATCCAGCAACATTGCTTATGAGAGATGTTCGTCACCTTCTGGAACCACTCCTCCCCCAACTCTGGGTCTATGATAGAGAGGAACTTGTGCATATTTGTCATGCTTCTTGTACACTAGCTGCTTCAGGTTCATTCAAGCTGTGGATTGCCTTTAGCACTGGTGACTCTATCGAGATCATCGATCTGTTTGCACATAGAATAAGTTAAAAACTTCTTTCCTATCAATCAAATCAAAGGTTACCTTGAAAAGAATCTTTGCATAGATCAGGTTTGGAAGAGGATGCCAAGCCGCCTTTCCTGTTGCACTCTCCTTCCACTTCCGCACCTCAAGACGATCAACCTCCGTGAGTGACTGAGGATTTTCTGAGTTCCTTCAGTACTAGTGTAGACCATCTTTATACGAGGAGAATATGTGGTAGTGTTGTTTCCACTTATGTTGTTGAAGATCTGTTCATTGAAACTGTAAGTCTAGAATCTTAACGAAAAGAAAAGAAAATACTCACATGTTTATTGATTGGAACATCGAAACCAGTTGAAGATTGTTGAGGTTCTCTGTGGAGATAAAACTCGATCGAACACAAATAGCCAGTCGACAGCCATAAGGTTTGTTCAAATTTTTTTTCTTTAATTTGCGACTCAAGTATCCATATCACAATGTGTTTTTTTTATGCCAGAGTTAAAGGGTCTTCCCATTTGTGCTGTCTAAGAGGGACGGCACCATCCTAGCTCAGTCGACATGCTTCTTACATCATCTCATCTATGCTGTTTGAGAGGGTCAACACCAACCGGTTCAATCAGTAGGTTTTGCTCATTTACTTTTCTGTGCCGACTAAGAGGGTCGGCACCATCTAGCCTGAGTCGGCAGCCACAAGGTTATTCATCTTTGGTTTTGTTTTTCCTTTTGTCTCCAAATCAATTGACTTGTGTGTTTGCTTTCCAAAGTTTGCAAAATGGTGAGAGCTTCAAAACGTCTACAAGAGACTATGCCTGATAAAGAGCCACAGGAAGAGAAGAGGATATCGAAGCACAAGCGAGGAAAGAGAGGAGAACCATCTAATGTAGCAAAGAAGGATCCTCCAGTGACTCAGTCTCAAGTAGTACCAATTGAGCAAGAGCAGCCTCCATCAACCATCAGAGATTTCCCAGAGAGGTCGTCACAGTTGCCTCCTTCTTCATCCGTTGAGGTTGTAGTCCTGAAAGAGCAAGTGCAGATGAAGCTCTTTCTTCTTTTAGTGACGACAACTTGGAGGAGGCAGTCAACAAAAAGAGAGGCCATGGGAAAGCTGATCCAAAAGGCAAGAAGGCAAAGAGCGATAAGGAGCCGAAGGAGTTATATAGCATACTGGCTAGCCTGCATTTGGATATCTCAGCGAACTTGCTCGACAAATTACTATCAAGGGACTTGGTGATCCTCCTGATGTGCCAATTTGTAGAATGCATTTGAATGAGGTGGTTCAATAAGTGAACCTAGGGGATTGGACATGATGGTGACATTGTTGAGAAGGCTGGTTATCTATGCAACACGGCCTTGTTCATTCTGTCCATCAGGATCCACTCACTGTTGAGGAGCTATTGGATGTCGAAGGACACGTTTCAATACGAGCAGCACCGATCTTTCGAGCAAGCTCTTACTCAGCCAGAGTACAAATAGTGGACTTCGAGGCTGTCAAACCAGAAGTTCAGCTATTGGGACGGGAACCATAGGCTACAGGCTTTGCAGAAGCTCTACCGGGAGTGTAGAGGACAACCAACGATGAGCCAGAATGGTGCCGTCTCTCTTAGACGGCACAAATGGGAAGACCCTTTAACTCTGGCATAAAAAAAAACATTGTGATATGGATACTTGAGCCATAAATAATAAAAAAAAGAAATTGAATAGACCTTGTGGCTGCCGACTGAGCTAGAATGGTGTCGTCTCTCTTAGACGGCACAAATGGGAAGACCCTTTAACTTTGGCATAAAAAAAAAACATTGTGATATGGATACTTGAGCCATAATAAATAAAAAAAGAATTGAACAGACCTTGTGGCTGCCGACTAAGCCAGGATGGTGCCATCTCTCTCAGACAGGCAAATGGGAAGACCATTTTAACTTTAACATAAAAAAAAACACATTGTGATATGGATACTCAGAATCTCAATTGGTTTACTTGAGCGCTACACGAATCAACTCGAAATGGATGGCGCCGCTCCTCTCAGGCCCCTTGGAGGAGATTTCAGATATCAGATCTGAGATTAAAAAAACCCTAGCTGCAATGGAAACAGTAAACCCTATCTACCAAAAAACCCTAGCCGGCATTAAAATTTAGGGTTAATATTAAAATATGTGAATAATTGGTAAAGGTGAAGATATTTCATATCATAAAAAGGTAATAATTAAATTACATTTGTGATACTAAAGAGGACAGCATTAAGAACACTGTGAGCTGGGCAGTGTAGAATTAATTATATACTAAAGTGTGTTTACGTTTATTATCAACGATTATAATTTTTTTGGCGAACGAGAGTGTGTGTAATCTTTTGCTTTGCTTTCCTAAACCACCGAGATTTCTCTCCTTGCGTTGTTATGGCCAGAGTTACCTATGAAGGCATTGACAAAGATTTCCAGTCGATAAAGATGAAAATGCTTTTGTGTTTGAACATGATCTTCACTTTGCTTTCAACATTCCTTGTTGGTTCAATATACATGTAGTTCAATTGATGTCAGTTTCTGCGAGTTTTGGAGAAGATGTGGAGTTGTTACCAGAAGGTAATGCATCAACTAGTTTGTCTTTTACACATTGTGCCCGGCAAAGGGCCCGTTGTTCAGGTTGCAGACAAAGGAGCGTGAGGAATCCATGTTGGTGTGTCTTCTAAGAGCAGACAAATGTAGGATAGGGAAGGATCTCATTGGTTCGTATGAAGTTAAACGAGTCTCTCAAACCGCAGATATACAATGGAATGTCATTTACGAACTTCCTCCAAAGAAAGAAAGCATAGAGAAGTACTTGGGGATGAATCGCAAGGATGGCTGCTACCATTGGACAGACCCGAGCACAACACACTGGCATGTTCCGGCGCGAGTCAATCAAAGTTCATGTGTCGGACATCTCAAATGCATCAATGCTACTTGCCCCTACTTGGCTTTTGAGAAGAAAGCAAATGATATCACTTCAAGGGTGCTGTGGAGAAGGCGAAGACAACTAAGTCAGGCAAAGTAAAAGGCATGAAATGTAAGCATTGTGAAGAGGAGCCATTGCTAGTGCACACTTGTCCGACTTATGTGTACTACATTCTGCTAGACGACATTTCTTTTACAAGGTTGTTCATTCATATAGGTGTTCATCAGCATCCAGTCAGCCCCTCAGTGTCAGCTTCAAATGTTCAACGTGCCAGATCTAGTGTTAGCAATGTGGTAAAGAGCAGTTCGTGAACCAATCAATGAGTGATTGAGTTTCAAGCTGCACATGAACTTATCTTTGAAGAACTTTTCAAGGAAGAAGGAGAAGTCTCGTACACTGGTTTACTCTCAAACTTGAACCTCTTACAAACCATCGAAGGTATGTTTCTTTAGATCTCGGCACACTAACGTGACTTTTCTTTAGGACTCGGGACTGGATTACACAATCAAGACAGAAGGAGACACACTTTAGAGAGGGTTACGAGGGTCTTCTGGAGCTGAAGACAAAGTTGCCAATACCTTTCATTCACGTCATACATGTTCCAGGGATGGAACTGCATGGTGCTGGGAGCAGCCTTTGATCTTCAAAATGGCATTTGAGGGACCGGGTTCAGGAGTTGACTACATCAGAAGGTGTCAAAGTGGAGGAGACCTTCATGATCAATGGGTTATTTTGGACCACACACACTGTATACCAGACTGATGCAAGTTGTAACTAAAATGGGCATGGCTATAGTCCCATTTCCTAATAATTAGCAATTTTAGCTATTTAATTAGCATTTTCTAATATTAAAGGAATATTCTTTAGAATATATGTTTGAAAAGAGAATATTCTTTAGAATATTCTATTTTGTATTCTACCCTTTAATAAATTATAGCATTCATTGAACAAAAATTAATAACATTATAAAAGTAGAATGTATTAAATTATATAATATATTGCCTAATATAACAATTAAGGAAGAGCATAAGAGGTACATTATATAAATATTGATGTTGTTATTAAAATATTAATATTTAAATATAACATTATTAATTAAAAATTTGTAGTAGTAATAATATATATATAAAATCCTATAATAATATAGTCAATCTTCCATATCATTTTTTAAATTTATATAGTTAAGTATACAATTTGGTACTATTATTAAAGAGTTTATAATAATTATGAATATTAAATATATGATATTTTATAATTTTGTAATTGCTTTAAGCTTCAGAAAACATACATTCCCTTGCAGTTTTGTTAATCGTGACTTTATCAACGCTTCTTGACATCCACCCATATCGAATGGATTTAACATTTATAAAACATGCTGGGTCTTTTTGATTGGGAGACCATGTTTTCTCTAGGCATCCATTATATCTTTCGCTCTCCTTCTCGTGTCGCCTTTTTTGTGGTTTGAACCATGCAACCTTAACAATACTATTTTTTGTGATTACTTCAGGTGTGTCGATAATTTGACCCATCCAAATAGGCTGATTATATGACGCATCTGGAGTAATGAGAACCATCATTAGTTTTTGAAGATCCTTGCAGCAATCAAAGTATGCTTTAGGTTTTTGGTTCCTTTGTCCAACAAAGTGTGGGGTTTGCACTTCCACATCACTACTGGCTTCTATGTCGTCTGTGCTCAGTGATGTCATTTCAATCTCCTCTCGCCACCTTGTTTTAGGCCAGAAAGGGTGTTGCAATTCTGTACTTGTGACAGTAGGCCCTTCCAACTCTCGAACAACAGTCTCCCAATAGTTGACCACATGCTTATATAGTTCTGAGTAACCAGTTGCCTTATCAGAATTCTTTGGCATCGATTTTTGAACCCATGCCACATATTTTTTGATGCCATCAATAATAACCTCTTGTTCCTTGAGCTGGGCACTCAATGGAATAGGGTCTGGTTGTCCTTCTGGGAGAAGTGGCTTTCCATCCTCTCCACTTTTGAAGAGCATTAAGCCCTCTTTCGGTAACCACTCCTGCTCTGATGGCCGTAACTTGTACTGCATAATAGGTATACCATCTCGTATGGAGAAAAAGAATTGTAGCGGCACAAGGTGACCAACTAAAGAATCACTCCCTTCTTTTATATACTCCTCAGTCACAAGCAAAGCACAACTTTTTTTGGAGATGCAATTTTCAAAAAGATTCATCATATGCGGTAAGGTAAGTGCACTTGTCCTTTTTGTAGAGTTGGAGACCTTGCTGAAGAACGCATCAATATCTTCATGAGTGTGACCAACCATAAGGAAACTGAGCGTGATTGTTTCAAACACACCTTTGGCAACAAGCATTGACAAGTATGCTAGCACATATCTAGAAAATAAAAGTAAGTATGAGCTTGAGAAACCCTTAAGTAAAATGATTTACCTATTTTTGTTCTCGCCTGCACAATTATCCATCTGTAAAAGCAAATGACGAGGAAGCTTATTTGATGTTGAGGACACATGTACACTATTTGAGCTAGATCCCTCCACTGAACCTGAACTCTCAACAGGGCCATCTGTTTTTTGTGCAGGTTGCTGACAATGCCTCTCATATTCCCAAGTAGCCTCAAGTGCAGATGTTCATGAGAGCATTATGTAAAGGTTGAAGGTGTTGTTTCTTCACTTTGAGATCACTGATAGGACTTGTCTGTGAGTGGGCTTCAAGGTTTCTGAAACACATGGCTAACGACCCAATAGTGAAATTGGAGTCGCTAGACCAATGTGGAAGTGAAAAGTGTCCATATGACTCACAACCGTGTCCATGTGTTAGCACACCTGTTAAAAATCGGAAGTTTCATGACATTTCCAAGGCACTTTGGTGTTGCAAAGAGCTTTGGAATGCTGGTCTTTGAATGATCCATCTTGTCATGGATCAAGCACAGGTACTCTGATGGGCGTGACACAGAAAGCATGCGGTGTGCATAGTACTGAGACCGACAAGTTTGTTGTGCAATCATGTGGGCCTCCATCTTCCTTTGAATGGTAGTGATCTCCACCAAGGTTTTTGCACAAGCCTCTGCAGCCTTCAATGATGTACAAGTGTCACACTTAGAAAAGCTAGAGTGTTTTGCAATCTCCACATCCTTAAAATGAGTATTCCATATGTTGTTGAAGGTACCAGTGCAGATTGCTTGGAGCCCCATCAAACTGAGGCACTTGTTCACATGTTCACACAGTTTCAATTGAGTGTAGATTGAAGGTAAAACCTTGAGATTTTCCCTGACCCCTGCATTTGTGGTTCGGCATTTGTGAGGCATCCTGTCTGCATTTGCTTCCACAAAAGCCTTGAGTATCTCTATGGCTGCCATGATGTGAGAGCGGGTTTTGACCAAGCGAGTGTTCCCATGAACTGAGGTTCGCGCTCCATCTAGCCACTCATCCCTCCGACGGTAGAACGTGGTCTTTGGGATCCCGTATATACTGTACCAAGCTTTGAAGCAGATGGCCACCTTATTAAATACCATGGATGTACTCTGATAACCTGTGTCCGAGGCCATTCCATCAATACACCCAGTTAGTGCAGCATATACAAACTCATGCCTTTGCTTTTGGGTGAGCATACGAAAGACATGTCTACATTGGGTAATTTCATTCCGGTCTGCCATCTGACAACACTTCTTCTTGCAACAGTCAATCGTGGAAATGCTCGTAACACTTTCGGAAGATGTAGGATCCATCTTTACCCTCTTGCTGAAACTTGCAGGGGAAGATCTACAACCCATGAATCGCCTTTTTCTTACAATAGGACCAATGCAAGGAACCTCTTCAAATATGAGTTGTTCTTCCGGGTTGTTATTATTGAAATCCAACCCAGAATATGTTGAACCATCTTGCCGTCTTAATTCAGATGTTCGCCACCTCACGAGGGATCCAGGATACAATGTGCCATTAGGTGAAACCTCTGTCACAACTACACCCACGAAGTCGGACCCTAGTTTCTCTTCTGACACTGCTTCCATTGGATTTATAGCTGTGATGATGCCTCTTCCGACTTCAATCTCACGAAGAAAGAGAATCACCTCATCCATCACAGCAGGCAAGCCATCATCTGGTAAACTCGTGCTACTATTTGTTTGTGACTCTGCATATTCTGTGTCAGCCTTGACTTCATCCAAATTCCACAATACAGGAGAACCCTCCTCAAATTCCATTCCCAGAACCTCAACATGCTTGTAAATGGTGTTCACCCATACGTACACACAAGATCCTTGGGAATATTGTGACATGATGCATTATTATCTCGAACTTCCACAGTTCCAGTGCCAACTATCTCGTTGTTCCGAAGAAGACATACTTTATCTCCAGTATTAAACATATTGTCCTGCACATAAATAATTGTATTATTTATGATATCTGTTTATGCAATATTTTAAGAAATCTGAATTACGGTTACTTAATAATATGCATATGCAATAATACATAATTATGTTTAGAGATAATATCTCATGTTTGATTAATACAACTGATGGGCGGGATTAATCCCGCCCACGAATCCCTCCGACGAGGAACGGTCGGCGGGATTAATCCCGCCGCCGACTCAACCCCTTCGGAGAGAGTCGGCGGGATTAATCCCGCCTTGGACTCCCTCCGACAAGGAAGAGCCGGCGGGATTAATCCCGCCGCCTCTTCCTCCTCGGGGGGAGTCCGGCGGGATTAATCCCGCCGACTCTCTCCGACGAGGAAGGTCCGGCGGGATTAATCCCGCCGCCGACTCAACCCCTTCGGAGAGAGTCGGCGGGATTAATCCCGCCTTGGACTCCCTCCGACAAGGAAGAGCCGGCGGGATTAATCCCGCCGCCTCTTCCTCCTCGGGGGGAGTCCGGCGGGATTAATCCCGCCGACTCTCTCCGACGAGGAAGGGAGTCCGGCGGGATTAATCCCGCCGACTCATCCTCGCCGGAGAGAGTCGGCGGGATTAATCCCGCCGGACTCCCCCGAGGAGGAAGAGGCGGCGGGATTAATCCCGCCGGCTCTTCCTTGTCGGAGGGAGTCCAAGGCGGGATTAATCCCGCCCACAATTCTTACGACGGGGAATGGGTGGCGGGATTAAACCCGCACATAACTCTCTCCAAAACTATGATTTCAAAGAGATCTCGGGATAAATCCTGTCCCCAAATCTTTAAAACAGGGAAGTGGTGGCGAGATTAATCCCGCCACCCCTTCCCTGCCTCCTAAAATGGTTGGCGGGATTAATCCCGCCGACAACTCTTTCTAATAAATTCTGGTAACTCTTCATCAGTTGAGAAGGTTATCGGCGGGATTAATCCCGCCACTCTTTTTCAGTGGCGGAGAAGCATTGCCCGAGATGGTGGCGGGATTAATCCCCCACTCTTCAAGAGGCGAAAAAGAAATGGCCGGATTAATCCCGCCGCCCCGGTTAACCTAGAATATTAAGTTAAAAGGATATTTAAACGGATAAATCCCTAACGGAATATATTATAATCCTAATGCATTCTAAACCCCTAAATTGTAATTTTAAGAGAGAATGTAAGAGAGTGAATCTTTATAAGTATTTTTAAATTTGTTTATAATACTTACTTGTAAACAGCACTGAAGGCGCCGTGCTTTCCTATAAAGAATAGCACCCAATTTAATCTCGCTCCTGAGATGATCACTATGAAGAAAAAAGAAGATCTAAAGAGTGAAAAATACAGAAATGAAGAAACCCTTGCCGGAGAAAGAACCAGATCTGAATTTGAGTGGGAAATTAAATGCATTTTCAAATTTACATGTCAGACCGACAATACATATGTCAGAAATTCAAAATTTTTAAAAAGAACAGAAAATAAAATTTAAGATGAGTTGACACAAATATCCGACACTCTGACATATATACTCTCCAGTTCCAATGAGTATTTTAAAATTGCATTTAATGTTATTCAAGTGATTCAAGCTGTTTAATATTACGAAATTTTAGACTATATTCTACATTCTTAGTATTCAAGTATATTTATATATATATATATATATAAATATACTTATACAATAAATAAATTGATATATTATTATGTATCATTTAAAATATATTCATAGTCTGTTTATTATTATTATTTTCTTAATTACTCGAGTATTTAGTTTTCATTTCCTAGTATCAATGGGATATTCTTTAATATTTTATTAATATTTGAAGAATATTCTAATATTAAACCTGATTATCATAATTAAATTAGTCTTGTTCTTAATTATTGCAGTAATTATTCTACATTTGTATATATTAATGGGATTTTCTCAATTAATTTGTTATTATTTCAAGAATATTCATGTGTTAAACCTTATTATCAATATTAAATTAATACACACTATGAACATATTTTAAATTATACATAATAATACATCATTTTATCTAATATATAGTCATATATAGTTTTAATAATATATATATTAATATCATTTCCTTAATTACTTGAGTAATTAATCTTCTTTATATTAATGGGATATTCTTTATTATTTTCTTATTATTCCAAGAATATTCCAATATTAAACATGATTATGATAATTAATTTAGTTAATTATTTGAGTACTTAATTTACATTTGTATATATTAATGGGATTTTCTCAATTAATTTCTTATTATTTCAAGAATATTTCAATGTTAAACCTTTTTATCAATATTAAATTAATATATATTATTAAAACTATATATGGCTATATATTTAGATAAAATCATATATTATTATGTATAATTTAAAATATGTTCATAGTGTGTTTATTAATATTATTTTCTTAATTATTCGATGTTTGTTTTGCACACATATATAAACACAATCATAAATTTACACACGCATTACAAGAACTTACAAAAACACATATGCACACACATGCACAACCCTAAACCAAACTGAAGAAATATGTTGCTTCTTTATTGAAAACATCATGTTCAACGCATGTATGATATATGTACTCAATCTGTGTGTATGTAACACATTGAATTTACATGTGTAATATTTATATTAAGCTTGTTGGGAGCAAACCCTAAACCCTAAACCCTAAACCCTGTGTATACATGTGTGTACAAAATAATTTTTCAACACTCTCTCTTCACACCATGCATGATCCATCCTAAACCCTAAACCCTAAACCCTAATATGTAACACAATGAATTTACTCATGTAATATGTATGTATGTCTGTGTGTATACACGTGTGCATGTATATATGTGTACTCTGTATGTATATATGTGTACTTTCTGTCTTCTCTCATACATACACACCATGCATGATCCATGTTAATATGTACTGTCTCTCTTCTCTCAAACATACACACCATGCATGATCTATAATATGTACTCGGTCTCTCTAATATTATGTACTAATATGTATGTATGTCTGTGTGTATAATACACACCATGCATGATCCATAATATGTACTGTCTCTCTTCTCTCATATACTATGTATGTATATCTGTGTATAATATGTGTAGTATATATGTGTACATTATAATATATGCAATGTGTACAAAAATAATTTTTCAACACTCTCTCTTCTCTCATACATACACACCATGCATGATCCATCCTAAATCCAAAACCCTAAACCCTAAACCCTAAACCCATGTAATATGTATGTATGTCGTGTATACACGTGTGTATGTATATATTATGTGTATTAATATATGCAATGTGTATGTATGTATTGATACACATGAAACTTTAACACTCTCATGGACACACACATGTTAAATCCCTGCATGATTTATATTTTTGGGGTGTATGTGATACACCCACGCACACGCACGCGCTAATAATATAATGAAAGAATATTCGTTTAGGGCGAATCTATATTTTATTCTTTTTAGGGTTTAAGTATATTCTCAGAAGGAATATTCTATTAGGGTTAATATATATATTTAATTCCTTTAGGGTTTAGGTATATTCTTAGGGTTTCAAGAGGCGGCGGCTGTGAAATCGGCGGCGGCGGCTGTGCACACAGGTGAGATCTGTGTGTGTGTGTGTGTGTTGTATGTATGTATATATGTATAGGAGTGTGCGTATAAATTTATTTATTAGTTTTATCTCTCGCACACACACGCACACTCCTGTGTATGTATATGTGTGTGGGTGTGTGTTTGTTTATCTGTATGATTTTATTTGTTTCGCTCACACACGCATACACACGATATACTATAACATATATATATATACCTATATACATATATAAATATATTATGTGTACCAGTATCTGTAAATTTTTTTTTATTGATCTATCTCTCCCACACACACGCACACTGCTTTACACACACACACACACACACACACACACATATATATATATATATAATCAATGCATATTAACAAATAGTATACAACACTAGTTTATATATATGCTTATATATTCATATGGGTTATATATCTATATACACACATATATATATGTGTGTGTTTATCTGTATAATTTTATTTATTTATTAGTTTTATCTCTCGCACACACACGCACACTCCTGTGTATGTATATGTGTGTGTGTGTGTGTTTGTTTATCTGTATGATTTTATTTGTTTTGCTCACACACGCATACACACAATATACATATACACATATATATACCTATATACATATATACATACATACAACACTAGTTTATATATATGCTTATATATTCACAGACTCTCTCTCTTTCTCTATGGATTATATATCTATATACACACATATATGTGTGTGTTTATCTGTATAATTTTATTTATTTATTAGTTTTATATTTCGCACACACACGCACACTCCTGTGTATATATATGTGTGTGTGTGTTTGTTTATCTGTATGATTTTATTTGTTTCGCTCACACGCATACACACGATATACATATACACACATACATATACCTATGTACACACATATATTATGTGTACCAGTACTGTATAATTTTATTTATTTATCTATCTCTTGCACACACACGTACACTCCTATACATACATACATACATACATATATATATATATATACACACACACATATATATATGTGTGTTTTATATCTGTATAATTTTTTTATTTATTAATTTTATCTCTTGCACACACGCTAAGCCCTCGAGCGGCGGGATTAATCCCGCCGCTATAGGTTTATGGCCTCGGCGGGGATTAATCCCGCCGCTATATGGTTGGGGCCATGGCGGCGGGATTAATCCCGCCGCCGAGGCCCTTCACGCAGGCTATGGGCGGCGGGATTAATCCCGCCGCTCTACGACAAACCGAAGAGCGGCGGGATTAATCCCGCCGCCATGGCCTGCGTGAGGGCCTCGGCGGCGGATTAATCCCGCCGCTCACCCATGCCCTGCGCGGAATGCGGCGGGATTTATCTCGCCGGCAATGGCCTGTGTGAAGGCCCTAATGGGCGGGATTAATCCCGCCGGATTCCGCGCAGGGCATTTACAGGGGATGGGCGGCGGGATTAATCCCGCCGCTCATGAGGCTAACCGAAGAGCCTGCAGATATGTCCTGCGCGTAAGGCGGCGGGATTAATCCGCCGCCCAAGGAATTCACGCAGGACATGAACGCCGGGATTAATCCGGCCCCACGCTCATGCCCTTCGCGGAGGGCGGCGGGATTAATCCCGCCGCTCAGGCACTTCCGCAGGATATAAGCGGCGGGATTAATCCCGCCCCACCCATCCCTGTTCAAAATGCCGCAGCCAATATATATGTGTGAGCGCATGATTTACGAGAGGGCGGCGGGATTAGTCTCTCCGAACCTTCATTACCCGGTGGCGAGATTAATCCCGCCACCCTTCTTTTTTCCTCCATTGGTATGTTAATCAATCCCGACTAACTCTGTCTAAGACGGAGAAGGTTTACAAAATACCAATGGAGGGAACTGAGAAGGGTGGTGGGATTAATTTCACCATCCCTTACATGGTGGGCGGGATTAATCCCGCCGCGTACGCATGCCCTGCGCGGAATTGGGCGGGATTTATCCCGCCGCCATTGCCTGACTGAAGGGCCTAGGCGGCGGGATTAATCCCGCAAGATTTCGCACAGGGCATTGGCGTTCGGCGGGATTAATCCCGCCGACTAAGGCCTGAGTGAAGGGCCTGTGACGCGGATTAATCTCGCCGCGTACGCATGCCCTACGCGGAATCGGGCGGGATTTATCCCGCCGCATTGGCCTGCCTGAAGTGCCTAGGCGGCGGGATTAATCCCGCCCGATTCCGCGCAGGGAATTGGCGTCCGGCGGGATTAATCCCGCCGCATAGGGACCGAGTGAAGGCCCTGGGCGGCGGGATTAATCCCGCTGAGTCTTTAATGCCTGTGGAGGAAAGAATCCCGCCACCCTTCCTTTGTTTTCTCCATTGGTGAGTCGGACCAATCCCAAACGTTTCTGTCTGAGACGTAGAAGGTTTTCAACATACCAATGGAGAGAATTGGGAAGGGTGGGGAAATTCATTTAACCATCACTTACATGGTGGGCGAGATTAATCCCGCCCCCTTTCTGGAGTCACTGAAGGGGTGTGAGAAATAAATCCTGCCAGTTCTCTCTGAGACCGAGAAGGGTGCAAGATTAATTTCGCACTCCCGTTCAAGGCCTCCAGAAAGGTGGCGAGATTAATCCCGCCCACTCTTTCAGGAGGCATTGAAGGGGTGGCGAGATTAATCCCGCCGCACCTTCCATGTGAATATATATGTGTATTAGTATATATAAGTTGCATATCTCATTTTATTTACTTTTATCATCTTATCATAATATTTCGAGTAAAAGCTAGGAATCTATGTAAAACTGTCCAGAGCTCACATTTGTGGTGGTTCTAAAACGAAATGTTATCTTTCTTTTGCACTAGCACAAATGTGAGCTTCGGACAGTTAATTACGTCTACTTCTCTCTGTGTATTATTTTTGTATATTCGGGTTTATACAAGTGTGTGTGCGTTTTTATATGATTTGTATTCATAGTGTATTATTTTGCAGAAGGACGATTTGATCAAACAAGGAGATCGAGTCATTAGTATGAAGTCGTCGTCAAATTCTGGGTAAGAATTAAAATAAAATCTGTTATACTCGGATACTTGAACTAATCATTTTGTATTCAGATGTGGAATTGAGGTGACTTAAAGACAAGAGCAGAAGAGATGGGCAGGGGGATTCTGGAATCACTTGGCCATATTTTAAGATAAATGGGAAGCGCATTGGAGCAACCATGGTTGCTGTCAAATTAACCTCTGTCACATCTCATGGACAAGCAAACAATGGAAAGTAGATTCGCTAGTCAAGCACCCGAAAGCAGGCTGCGAACCCAGATTGGACGATTCTCGACAGATATGCCTGTTCCATCCAATGTCACGTTCTCGATCCAGAGGTCATCAGTTACAACATTAATTTCGGTGGTTTTGTCGACTTGTGGATAATGACGTTCACGTGTTCACTAATGATGTTGACCTTGGAGTTCTTCTTCAACTCAACGAAAGCCCATCTATGGAGGGATCCATCTGGATGTCTACTTCGAAGATCTTCAGACTCATCGAGTAGGTGTATTGTCAGGAGATATTGCTTCACAATACAGAAAATCAGCAAGTGGAGCAATCTTCCCTCTTCACATTGAAGAAGAACACAGCGACATCATAAGGAGATTGAGAGGGGGCTCGGTCTCAGGTTCTCTACAGATCACGTTCAATTTGCTTAGGAACCTTCGGGAGCTGGAAGAGTGTGCCGAGAACACTAGAACAGCTGCAGTCGGGATCACACATGTTGATTCGGATCGCAAAAGAAAATCATCAATCGTTTTGTCAACAGCACCTGTGGCATCTCATGTTGCAATAAGTACAAGGAAATGATGTTGATGAAAGATTTATCCTTGTAGGGTTAAATATTGCAGCGTCAACCCAAACTTCAATTACAGGCCACTCAACCAGGAACGTGTAGCTGAGCTCATGGAGAAGATGAAGGACGACAATTCTTATACCGTTCCACATAATGCTGTTTGTGTCCATACTATGAAAGAAGAAGGCGCTGACAAAGTCTAGATCACAACACTAGAACAACTCATGAAGATTCAGACGGAGAATAAAATCTATCAAGTACTACATCATTAGTGGCAGCACACAATAACGGTAGCCCAATGACTTCTCGATGAACACAACAAGAACGATGGCAACAAAACTTTCCGAGCATACCCGTGAGAAGCTGACAAAAAGATCGGTGTTTTTAGCTAAGCCGAATCTCACAATCGAGCAGTACCATAAGTTATCGCGGAATGGGACGCTGCCGACACCAACCACTACAACAGCAAAATATGGGAAAGTTTAAACACACGCGATCCGTGGGAATCTCTTCAGCGACCACAAAGAGCTACGCAGAAATACACAATCTGCGAACTACCGGGTAAGCAAATTGTCTGGGCGGGATTTATCTCGCCGGTATATTAATCTGTCTTTTTTCTCAGAGAATTGAAGAAATTGCAGCAGTTGATTTTGCCCAGGTGGGCGGAAGGAAACATCCTTTCTGATATGTTGATTCTTGCCCCGAAGATAGGATCTTTGCCAAATGGTTGGGATTATAGAATCCTTTTTAAAAGGAACACTGAAGAAGAAGTAGACAAGTGAAGGGGAGCCCTCAGAAAAGTTGCAAAGAAACCCAGTAAGACGCCGAAGGCTAATCTGTTAATCTACAAAGGATGTAGACAACGATTTCAAGCTCACATGGTTGAAGCCTTTAAATGGAACAACGATGGAGGAGATGGAAGTCTTGGCTGATTGGTGATCGATGGCAAACTACAAATAATAACAGCAGCCCAACCTCTCCTTTCATCTCAAGGCAATGGAGTTGAAACGGTCAGCATTTCAAGGATGGTTGGGAATACACTGCCACAAACTGGTTGGACCTCGACCTCAACATATGAAGAGTAGCAATATTTGCATGTGACGAACGATGATATGCTTGTCGAATGGGTGAACCAATCGGAAGATCTGGGCAAGAATCTATTGCACGCCAATGCCAAAAAGGAGAACATTGGGATGACGCCTTCTCTTATGGCAGTCCTTCAGCAGCGAGAACCGAATTGAACTTATAAAGGAGGATGCTACGAATCACGACAAGCCCTACAGATGTTTGTTGTTAGATTCGGAGACTTTATGGGGTAACATCACTGCTTGTAGGAAACCGTTTCAATTGTTCGTGATGGATCGGCGGGTGTCAAAAAATCTTTCGACAGATAGGGCACTAGAGGATCTGGTGGAGAAACTTAGCCGTGCAAGCATATACATAGAAGGTATTTATTATTGAATTCATGCTTGCGCTCTTCACTGATACCTACTTTTTCAGGTATTTATTTCTTGATTCTTGCTCATGTCACCGATACTTTTGCCTTCGCCTTCGCCAAGAAGAATAGACATCGTTGGACAGGATTTTATATGAACGATGCTAATCCCAAGTGCATTGATACCGTTGTTCACTTGGTTGTTAGGAATGCGCCAAACAATTTCAAGCTTCCAAATGACTGGCCAGGCATCTGTTTGCACTCCAACGGCCCTGAACCTCCATCCGATACACCGATAGGTATGAGTGACGTATTCGGCAATGTACGTTATCCAAACATTACAAGTCAAGCGGCACGGAGCATCGTCAACTTGATCAGGGGTCCTCACAGTGATGCGTGGGTTTTTGACTACTGCACTAGGGGGTCCGTCTTGAAGGAGTGTTACCTTCGGCATACATGTGTGTTTGCCGTTGAAAGGATAAGACCATGGTTGAGGACCTGAACAAGTGGATAGATTGGGTCTCAACTGAGTACCCCAACGAATCCATAAAGGCGTATTTGAGAAAGTTCCCTCCAGATAAGTGCGATAGCTCTGAAGGTGAATCTGGTTCAATCTCGGAGTCTGAGAACGAACTTCAATCAGATATTAGACCGGAAGTTATCTCGAGGAGTACAGAACATTCGCACACTCCAGGACCCATGGAAACATCAATAGAAGATGCAGAAGATCTTGAACCATCTCACAAGCGGCTTAGACCTTCTTCGCCTCACTCAGAAGGTAATAGCGAAGAAGAATTGATAATGAATTGATAGAGTGATGAATAGTTGTAAATGAGTGTAACATAAGGCATTTTTGTATATTTCTTTTATATTTGTACAGAAAATAAATTCTCAAGGATTAATGAAGCTTTTAGTTCAAACATGGGTCACACATTAACAAGGTAAATAATATACCTTGATAATTTTAAGGTCAGCTAATTATCATTTTGCAGATGTAATGAAATAATTGAGAACATGGATTTTCAGCATTGCCATGAGGTAAGAGAGGGGTTTGGCGACAATTTCTTGTGCCACATGTCAGAATGACAGAGTTCATGCAGGAAATGGATAATAATGCAGCTCAAAACATCGTTACCATGGGGGCCACTTCATCATCATTTTTATTGGCTTCAGTTCCGAAATCAATTTCTTCAGCGCATGCAATATCTGAATCTTGTAAGGATGATGTACAATTAAATGATGAAGGGATAGGCAACGAGATAGTGGCAACGGATAAATGTGAAAGGGAGCAAACAAGTGATTTGCAAAGTATTCAAGAGGCAACGCTATCTCATGTTACTCATGGCCATATTGTGTTGTTGGATGTCAATGGTGTTCTGCTTCATCGACAAAGGCCCGAGGATAGAAAAAAGAAATCAAACAAGGAGATTTCATTCCTTGTCATGGTAAATTTCGATATGATATTATTTTTCGTCCAGGGTTGGATCGTCTCTTTCAAAAGCTTAAGGAGATGGGTGCGCTTGTGGGGATTTGGTCATGCATGCAGATTCATAACTTAACACCGCTGTTGAATTTACTTAAGAAACATTGTAGTGTTGCAGAAGAGGTGATTCGTAAAGATTGGATTTTTGACCAGCGAATGTGTTATAAACCTCTCGAATTTCACAATATAAGAAAGGAAAGCAAGCCATACTTCTTCAAGAATGAAAGAATAATTGGGACTCATGGGGAGATCAGTCGCTTAAGGATAATGAAGAATGCACATATCTTAGTAGTAGACGACTCTCCTCAGAAGGCTATGCTCAACCAAAACATTGCTTGTATTCATCCAATCACTTTCGATCCATATTCTGATACCGATATCATGGATGAGCTAGTGAACTACTTGGATACGTGCCTCAGAAAGAAGAATCTCGAAAATTTTTGTGAGCAGTATCCACCGTATCATACATTTCCTGAAGCTTTTCTTTCTCGTGATATTGAATTTTATAAAATGAAGGATAGCAACCGGGCGCTTTATAATATTATTCTTAAGGAACGTCAGTTTTTAGATGAGCCTTTATGCAGACCTTCTCTTATCACATCTTATGTATTAACAAGGATGGCAACTCCCAATTGCATTCGTGAGAGTGTTAAGTGGTGGCAACAACATCAAGATATTGACCAAAATGATTTGATTAATCCGGAGAGTGATGATTTAGACAAAATGAAAAGATTTCTTTGTATGATAGGAAAGTATTTATAAAAAATTAACATGTTGATAAGAAAATGATTTCATTTGTAATTATGTTTGATAGTATTTCTTCATTATTGTAAACTATTTTTAGAATAATATGAATATTCTAAGATATTTTAGGAATATTCCTTACTAAGTAAGGTTATTGAAGGATTAATTAATTAATTAATTAATATTTAAGGCTTAATTACATATTAATTAAATGATTAATTAATAATTAAAACTTAAGTATTAATTAGTAATTTATTTTATATTCCCATTTTCACGTATCATGCCCACTTTAGTACAACGTGCATCCGTACTCTAGGTCCCGTACCAGCAGTTGTCGCAACTACCTCTCAACCTTATCCATTCAATTACTGTAACTCTTATCCTTATCCAAACATGCCATACTCCGGGTATCATATTGTGATGATAACTCCTATTACGGTATTACGTTAGTAACTCGTACTCCGATATATCCTTCCCACTCTCGGTTTTCACCAATATATATGCATATTGTAACTAAAATGGGCATGGCTATAGTCCCATTTCCTAATAATTAGCAATTTTAGCTATTTAATTAGCATTTTCTAATATTAAAGGAATATTCTTTAGAATATATGTTTGAAAACAGAATATTCTTTAGAATATTCTATTTTGTATTCTACCCTTTAATAAATTATAGCATTCATTGAACAAAAATTAATAACATTATAAAAGTAGAATGTATTAAATTATATAATATATTGCCTAATATAACAATTAAGGAAGAGCATAAGAGGTACATTATATAAATATTGATGTTGTTATTAAAATATTAATATTTAAATATAACATTATTAATTAAAAATTTGTAGTAGTAATAATATATATATATAAAATCCTATAATAATATAGTCAATCTTCCATATCATTTTTTAAATTTATATAGTTAAGTAAACAATTTGGTACTATTATTAAAGAGTTTATAATAATTATGAATATTAAATATATGATATTTATAATTTTTAATTGCTTTAAGCTTCAGAAAACATACATTCCCTTGCAGTTTTTTAATCGTGACTTTATCAACGCTTCTTGACATCCACCCATATCGAATGGATTTAACATTTATAAAACATGCTGGGTCTTTTTGATTGGGAGACCATGTTTTCTCTAGGCATCCATTATATCTTTCGCTCTCCTTCTCGTGTCGCCTTTTTTGTGGTTTGAACCATGCAACCTTAACAATATATTTTTTGTGATTACTTCAGGTGTGTCGATAATTTGACCCATCCAAATAGGCTGATTATATGACGCATCTGGAGTAATGAGAACCATCATTAGTTTTTGAAGATCCTGGCAGCAATCAAAGTATGCTTTAGGTTTTTGGTTCCTTTGTCCAACAAAGTGTGGGTTTGCACTTCCACATCACTACTGGCTTCTATGTCGTCTGTGCTCAGTGATGTCATTTCAATCTCCTCTCGCCACTTGTTTTAGGCCAAAAGGGTGTTGCAATTCTGTACTTGTGACAGTAGGCCCTTCCAACTCTCGAACAACAGTCTCCCAATAGTCAACCACATGCTTATATAGTTCTGAGTAACCAGTTGCCTTATCAGAATTCTTTGGCATCGATTTTTGAACCCATGCCACATATTTTTTGATGCCATCAATAATAACCTCTTGTTCCTTGAGCTGGGCACTCAAATGGAATAGGGTCTGGTTGTCCTTCTGGGAGAAGTGGCTTTCCATTCTCTCCACTTTTGAAGAGCATTAACCCCTCTTTCGGTAACCACTCCTGCTCTGATGGCCGTAACTTGTACTGCATAATAGGTATACCATCTCGTATGGAGAAAAAGAATTGTAGCGGCACAAGGTGACCAACTAAAGAATCACTCCCCTCTTTTATATACTCCTTGAGAAATTTTTTTAAGTCTGGCACCTCAGTCACAAGCAAAGCACAACTTTTTTTGGAGATGCAGTTTTCAAAAAGATTCATCATATGCGGTAAGGTAAGTGCACTTGTCCTTTTTGTAGAGTTGGAGACCTTATGAAGAATGCATCAATATCTTCATGAGTGTGACCAACCATAAGAAAACTGAGCGTGATTGTTTCAAACACACCTTTGGCAACAAGCATTGACAAGTATGCTAGCACATATCTAGAAAATAAAAGTAAGTATGAGCTTGAGAAACCCTTAAGTAAAATGATTTACCTATTTTTGTTCTCGCCTGCACAATTATCCATCTGTAAAAGCAAATGACGAGGAAGCTTATTTGATGTTGAGGACACATGTACACTATTTGAGCTAGATCCCTCCACTGAACCTGAACTCTCAACAGGCCATCTGTTTTTTGTGCAGGCTGCTGACAATGCCTCTCATATTCCCAAGTAGCCTCAAGTGCAGACGTGTTCATGAGAGCATTATGTAAAGGTTGAAGGTGTTGTTTCTTCACTTTGAGATCACTGATAGGACTTGTCTGTGAGTGGGCTTCAAGGTTTTGAAACACATGGCCAACACCCAATAGTGAAATTGGGTCGCTAGACCAATGTGGAAGTGAAAAGTGTCCATATGACTCACAACCGTGTCCATGTGTTAACACACCTGTCAATGAAATCGGAAGTTTCATGACATTTCCAAGGCACTTTGGTGTTGCAACGAGCTTTGGAATGCTGGTCTTTGAATGATCCATCTTGTCATGGATCAAGCACAGGTACTCTGATGGGCGTGACACAGAAAGCATGCGTGTGCATAGTACTGAGACCGGCAAGTTTGTTGTGCAATCATGTGGGCCTCCATCTTCTTTTGAATGGCAGTGATCTCCACCAAGGTTTTTGCACAAGCCTCTGCAGCCTTCAATGATGTACAAGTGTCACACTTGGAAAAGCTAGAGTGTTTTGCAATCTCCACATCTTTAAAATGAGTATTCCATATGTTGTTGAAGGTACCAGTGCAGATTGCTTGTAGCCCCATCAAGCTGAGGCACTTGTTCACATGTTCACACAGCTTCAATTGAGTGTAGATCGAAGGCAAAACCTTGAGATTTTCCCTGACCCCTGCATTTGTGGTTCGGCATTTGTGAGGCATCCTGTCTGCATTTGCTTCCACAAAAGCCTTGAGTATCTCTATGGCTGCCATAATGTGAGAGCGGGTTTTGACCAAGCCAGTGTTCCCATGTACTAAGGTTCGCGCTCCATCTAACCACTCATCCCTCCGACGGTAGAACGTGGTCTTTGGGATCCCGTATATACTGTACCAAGCTTTGAAGCAGATGGCCACCTTATTAAATACCATGGATGTACTCTGATAACCTGTGTCCGAAGCCATTCCATCAATACACCCAGTTAGTGCAGCATATACAAACTCATGCCTTTGCTTTTGGGTGAGCGTACGAAAGACATGTCTACATTGGGTAATTTCATTCCGGTCTGCCATCTGACAACACTTCTTCTTGCAGCAGTCAATCGTGGAAATGCTCGTAACACTTTCGGAAGATGTAGGATCCATCTTCACCCTCTTGCTGAAACATGCAGGGGAAGATCTGCAACCCATGAATCGCCTTTTTCTTATAATAGGACCAATGCAAGGAACCTCTTCAAATATGAGTTGTTCTTCCGGGTTGTTATTATTGAAATCCAACCCAGAATATGTTGAACCATCTTGCCATCTTAATTCAGATGTTCGCACCTCACGAGGGATCCAGGATGCAAAGTGCCATTAGGTGAAACCTCTGTCACAACTACACCCACGAAGTCGGACCCTAGTTTCTCTTCTGACACTGCTTCCATTGGATTTATAGCTGTGATGATGCCTCTCCCAACCTCAATCTCATGAAGAAAGAGAATCACCTCATCCATCACAGCAGGCAAGCTATCATCTGGAAAACTCGTGCTACTGTTTGTTTGTGACTCTGTATATTCTGTGTCAGCCTTGACTTCATCCAAATTCCACAATACAGGAGAACCCTCCTCAAATTCCATTCCAGGAACCTCAACATGCTTGAAAATGGTGTTCACCCATACGTACACACAAGATCCTTGGGCAATATTGTGACATGATGCATTATCATCTCGAACTTCACAGTTCCAGTGCCAACTATCTCGTTGTTCCGAAGAAGACATACTTTATCTCCAGTATTATACATATTGTCCTGCACATAAATAATTGTGTTATTTATGATATCTGTTTATGCAATATTTCTAAGAAATCATAACTGCGGTTGCTTAATAATATGCATGTGCAATAATACATAATTATGTATAAAGATAATATCTCATGCTTTATTAATATAACTGATGGGGGGATTAATCCCGCTGCAGACTCTACCCTTCAGAGTGAGTCGGCGGGATTAATCCCGCCGTCGACTCTACCCCATCGGAGAGAGGCGGCGGATTAATCCCGCCACGGGCTCCCTCCACGAGGAAGTACGGCGGGATTAATCCCGGCGGATCTTCCTGGTCTGTGAGACGGCGGGATTAATCCCGCCACATTCCTCCGACGAGGAGAGGGGGCGGGATTAATCCCGCCCAAACACTGACGACGGGAAGGCGGCGGGATTAATCCCGCCCACAACACTGACAACGGAGAATAGGCGGCGGGATTAATCCCGCCCACAACTCTGACGACGGCGGGATTAATCCCGCCCACAACTCTCTCCGAAACTATGATTTCAAAGAGATTCGGATGAATTCTGCCCACAAATATTTAAAACAGGGAAGTATTGGCGAGATTAATCCCGCCACCCCTTCTCTGCCTCCTAAAATGGTTGGCGAGATTAATCCCGCCGACAACTCTTTCTAATAAATTCAAGTAAATCATTATCAGTTAAGAGAGTTATCGGCGGGATTAATCTCGCCGCTCTTTTTAAAGGCGGAGAAGCATTGCCCGAACTTAATTCTGCCATAATATGAAAGAGATGGTGGTGGGATTAATCCCGCCACCTCTTCAAAGAGGCAAAAAAAAATGGCCGGATTAATCCCGCGCCCCGGCTAACCGAGAATATTAAGTTAAAGGTATATTTAAACGGGATAAATCCCTAACAGAATATATTGTAATCCTAATGCATTCCTAAATCCCTAAATTCTAAAATTTAAGAGAAATGTAAGAGAGTGAATCTTTATAAATATATCTAAATTTGTTTATAATACTTACTTGTAAACAGCACTGAAGGCGCCGTGCTTTCCTATAAAACAATAGCGCACCCAATTTAATGTCGCTCCTGAGCTGATCACTAAGAAGAAAAAAGAAAATTGAAGAGTGAAAAATAAAGAAGAAACCCTTGCGGAGAAAGAACCAGATCTGAATTTGAGTGGGAAATTAAATGTATTTTCAAATTTACATGTCAGACTGATAATACTTATGTCAGAAATTCGAAATTTTTGAAATAACAGAAAAGAAAATTTAAGATGAGTTGAAACAAATAACCGACAGTCTGACATATATACTCTCCAATTCCAATGAGTGTTTTAAAATTGCATTTAATGTTATTCAAGTGCTTCAAGCTGTTTAATATTACGAAATTTTTGTATTATTCTACATTCTTAATATTCAAGTATATATTATTGAGTTTATATTATATATATACACTAATACAATAAATTAATTGATATATTATTATGTATCATTTAAAATATATTCATAGTCTGTTTTATTATTATTTTTCTTAATTACTCGAGTAATTAATTTACATTTCCTACTATTAATGGGATATTCTTTATTATTTTCTTAATATTGAAAGAATATTCCAATATTAAACCTGATTATCATAATTAAATTAGTCTTATTCTTAATTATCTCAGTAATTATTCTACATTTGTATATATTAATAGGATTTTCTCAATTAATTTGTTATTATTTCAAGAATATTCCTATGTAAACCTTATTATCAATATTAAATTAATATATATTATTAAAACTATATATGACTATATATTAGATAAAATGATGTATTATTATGTATAATTTAAAATATGTTCATAGTGTGTATATTAATTTCATTTTCTTAATTACTTGAGTAATTAATCTTCTTTATATTATATGATATTCTTTATTATTTTCTTATTATTCCAAGAATATTTCAATATTAAACATGATTATCATAATTAATTTAGTTAATTATTTCAATACTTGATCTACATTTGTATATATTAATGGGATTTTCTCAATTAATTTTTATTATTTCAAGAATATTCTAATGTTAAACCTTATTATCAATATTAAATTAATATATATTATTAAAACTATATATTTAGATAAAATCATATATTATTATGTATAATTTAAAATATGTTCATAGTGTGTATATTAATATTATTTTCTTAATTATTCGATGTTTGTTTTGCACATATTATATATAAACACGATTATAAATTTATATATACACGTGCACACACATTAGAAGCACTTACAAAGACACATATGCACACACATGCACATTGCCCTAAACCAAATTGAGAAATTATATGTTGCTTCTTTATTAAAAACATCATGTTCAACGCATGTATGATTTATATGTACTCAATCTGTGTGTATGTAACACATTGAATTTACACATGTAATATATATGTATGTTGTGTGTATACACATGTGTATGTATATATGTGTACTAATATATGCAATGTGTACGGTTTTCATTTGTTAACACTCTATCTCTTCTCTCATACATACACAGTGTCACCATGCATAATCCCTTCTCTCATACATACACACCATGCATGATCATGATCCATAATATGTAGCCTGTCTCTTCTCTCATACATACACACCATGCATGATCCATAATATGTACTGATGTTACAATATTATGTAATATGTATAATGTATATCTGTGTATAACACTCACTCCTCTCATACATAAACACCATGCATGATCCATCCTAACCCTAAACCCTAAACCCTAAACCCTATGTAACACATTGAATTTACACATGTAATATGTATGTATGTTTGTGTGTATACACGTGTGTATGTATATGTGTGTACTAATATATGCAATGACATTGTGTATGAATTTAATTTGTTAACACTCTTTCTCTTCTCTCATACATACACACCATGTCCATGTAAATATGTATGTCTCTCTTCTCTCAAACATACACACCATGCATGATCCATAATATGTATTGTCACTCTTCTCTCATACATACACACCATACATGATCATGTACTCTGTCTCTCTAATATTAATATGTACTAATATGTATGTATGTCTATGTGTATAATACTATGTGTGTATATATGTATCGCTGCACGTGAAACTTTAACACTCATGGACACACACGTGTTAAACCCTGCATATATTTATTCTTGGGGTGTATGTGATACACCCACGCACACGCACACGCTGATAATATAATGAAAGAATATTCGTTTAGGGCGAATCTATAGTTTATTCTTTTTAGGGTTTAAGTATATTCTTAGAAGGAATATTCGATTAGGATTATATATATTCTATTCCTTTTAGGGTTTAAGTATATTCTAGGGTTTGTAAGGCGGCGGCGGTGAAATCTCCTTCTCAGGTGAGATCTTTCTCTCTCTCACACGCACACTCCTCTGAGTTTATTTATTTATTTTTATTCACATATATATTTATATGTGTGTGTATCTTAATAATATAATTTAGATCTCTATCTCTCGCACACACACGCACAACTCGTATACATATACACACACAGATATATAATATATATATATATATCTCCTTCTCTCTCTCTCTTCTCTATAGATCTCTATCTCTCGCACCACACGCGTATATACATATACATATACATATATATGTGTGTGTGTATCTGTATAATTTTATCTGATTTGACTATCTCTGGCACACACACGCACTCTCCTACACACCATATACATATATATATCTGTGTGTGTGTGTGTAGCGGTGGGATTAATCCCGCCGCTATATGGTGAGACGTGTGTAGCGGCAGGATTAATCCCGCCGCTATATAATTAGCCACTCGGCGGCGGGATTAATCCCGCCGCCATTTCAGGCTCGAGTGAAGGCCTGGGCAGCGGGATTTATTCCGCCGCCATTGGCCTGCCTGAAGGGCCTAGGCGGCGGGATTAATCCCGCCGGATTCTGCACAGGGCATTGGCGTCCGGCGGGATTAATCCCGCCGACTAAGGCCGAGTGAAGGGCCTGGGCGGCGGGATTAATCCCGCCGCGTACGCATGCTCTGCGCGGAATTGGGCGGATTTATCCCGCCGCAAAGGCCTTCCTGAAGGGTCTAGGCGACGGGATTAATCCCGCCGGATTCCGCACAGGGCATTGGCGTCCGGTGGGATTAATCCCGCCGACTAAGGCCCGAGTGAAGGGCCTGGGCGGCGGGATTAATCCCGCCGCGTACGCATGCTCTGCGTTGGAATCGGGCGGGATTTATCCGCCGCCAAAGGCCTGCCTGAAGGGCCTAGGCAGCAGGATTAATCCCGCCCGATTCCGCGTAGGGCATTGGCGTCCAGCGGGATTAATCCCGCCGCATAGGGACCGAGTGAGGGCCTGGGCGGCGGGATTAATCCCGCCAAGCCTTCAATACCTGTTGGAGGGATGAATCCCGCAACCCTTCCTTTTTTACTCCTTTGGTGAGTCGGACCAACCCCAACGTTTTATGTCTGAACGTATAAGGTTTACAACATACCAATGGAGAGGAATGGGAAGGGTGGCAAGATTCATTTCACCATCCCTTACATGGTGGGCGAGATTAATCCCGCTGCCTTTCTGGAGTCACTAAAGAGGTGTGCTAAATAAATCCTGCCAAGTTCTCTTGAGACCGAGAAGGGTGGCAGGGTTAATCCCGCACTCCCGTTCAGGGCCTCCAGAAAGGTGGCGAGATTAATCCCGCCCACTCTTTCAGGAGGCATTGAAGGGGTGGCGAGATAATCCCGCCGCACTTCCATATGAATATATATGTGTATTAGTATATATAAGTTGCATATCTCATTTTATTTACTTTTATCATCTTATCATAATATTTCGAGTAAAAGCCAGTAAACTATGTAAAACTGTCAAAAACTCACATTTGTGGTGGTTCTAAAAATAAATATTTATCTTTCTTTTGCACTAGCACAAAGGTGAGCTTTGGACAGTTAATTCCGTCCACTTCTCTCTGTGTATTATTTTTGTATATTCGGGTTTATACAAGTGTGTGTGCGTTTTTATATGATTTGTATTTATAATGTATTATTTTGCAGAAGGACGATTTAATTAAACAAGGAGATCGAGTCATTAGTATGGAGTCGTCGTTAAATTCTGGGTAAGAATTAAAATAAAATCTGTTATATTCGGATATGTGCTTGAAGAATAATCATTTTTGTATTCAGATGTGGAATTGAGGTGGCATTAAAGACGAGAGCAGGAGAAGAATGGGCAGGGGGATTCTGGAATCAACTTGGCCATATTTCAAACTAAACGGAAGCGCATTGGAACAACCATGGTTGCTGTCAAATTAACCTCTATCACATCGCATGGACAAGCAAAATAATGGAAAGTGGGTGCTAGTTAAGCATCCGAAAGCATGCTGCGAACCCAGATTGAGCGATGCTTGAAACATATGCCTTGTTCCATCCAATGTCACGTTCTCGAATCCAGAGGTCAGTTACAACATTAATTTCGGGTGGTTTTGTCGACTTGTGGATAATGACGTTCACGTGTTCACTAATGATGTTGACCGTGGAGTTCTTCTTCAACTCAACGAAAGCCCATCTATGGAGGGGATCCAACTGGATGTCTATTCGAAGATCTTCAGACTCATCGAGTAGGTGTATTCTCAGGAGATTTGCTTCACAATACAAAAATCCACAAGTGGAGCAATCGTCCCTCTTCACATTGAAGAAACAGCGACACATTAAGGAGATTGAGAGGGTGGCTTGGTCTCAGGTTCTTTATATCAGTTCAATTTGCTTAGCAAATTTCGGAGAGCTGGAAGAGTGTGCCGAGAACATTAGAACAACATCAATCGGGGATCACACATGTTGATTCGGATCGTAGAAGAAAATCATTAGTCGTTTTGTCAGCTGCACCTATGGTGTCCCATGCTGCAATAAGCCACAAGGAAATGATGTTGGATGATAGGATTTACGAGTGTAGGGTTAAGTATTGCAGCGTCAACCCAAACTTCAATTACAGGCCACTCAATCAGGAACGTGTAGCTGAGCTCATGGAGAAGATGAAGGACGACAATTCTTACACCGTTCCACATAATGCTGTTTTGTGCGCATCACGGACGGAGAATAATCAATCAAGTACTACATCATTAGTGGCCAGCACACAATAACGGCAGCCCAACGACTTCTCGAAACACAACAAAGGAACGATGGCAACAAAACTTTCCGAGCATACCCGTGAGAAGCTGACAAAAAGATCGGCGTTTTTAGCGAAGCCGAATCTCACAATCGAGCAGTACCATAAGTTATCGGCGGAATGGGACGCTGCAGACACCAACCACTACAACAGCAAAATATGGGAGAAGTTCAAACACACGCGAGCCGTGTGGGAATCTCTTCAGCGACCACAAAGAGCTACCGCAGGGAATACACAATCTGCGGACTACCGGGTAAGCAAATTGTTTGGGCGGGATTTATCTCGCCGGTATATTAATCTGTCTTTTTTCTCAGAGAGTTGAAGAAATTGTAGCAGTTGATTTTGCCCAGGTGGGCGGGAAGGAAACATCCTTTTGATGATGTTGATTTCTTGTCCCGAAGATAGGATCTTTGCCAAATGGTTGGGGATTATGGAATCCTTTTCAAAAGGAACACTGAAGAAGAAGCAGACAAGTGAAGGGAGCCCTCAGAAAGTCTGCAAAGAAACCCAGTAAGACGCCGAAGGCTAAGTCTGTTCAATCTATAAAGGATGTAGACAACGATTTCAAGCTCACATGGTTGAAGCCTTTAAATGGAACAACGATGGAGGAGATGGAAGTCTTGGCTGATTTGGTGATTGATGGCAAATTACAATTAACAACAGCAGCCCACCTCTCCTTTTCATCTCAAGGCAATGGAGTTGAAGACGGTCAGGCACTTCAAGGAGTGGTTGGGAATACACTGCCACAAACTGGGTTGGACCTCGGCTTCAACATACGAAGAGGTCAGCAAATATTTGCATGTGACAACGATGATATGCTTGTCGAATGGGTGAATCAATCGGAAGATCTGGGCAAGAATCTATTGCACGCCAACGCCAAAAAGGAGAACATTGCGATGACGCCTTCTCTTATGGCAGTCCTTCAGCAGCGGAGAACCGAGTTGAACCTTATAAAGGAGGATGCTACGAATCACGACAAGCCCTACAGATGTTTGTTGTTGATTCGGAGACTTTATGGGGTAACATCACTGCTTGTAGGAAACCGTTTCAATTGTTCGTGATGGATCGGCGGGTGTCAAAAAATCCTTCGACAGACAGGACACTAGAGGATTTGGTGGAGAAACTTAGCCGTGCAAGTATGTACAAGAAGGTATTTATTATTGAATTCATACTTGCACTCTTGACTGATATCTACGTTTTCAGGTATTTATTTCTTGATTCTTGCTCATGTCACCGATACTTTGCCTTCTCCTTTGCCAAGAGAATAAACATCGTTGGACAGGATTTTATATGAATGATGCTGATCCGAAGTGCATTGATTCGTTGTTCACTTGGTTGTTAGGAATGCGCCAAACAATTTCAAACTTCCAAATGACTGGCCAGGCATCTGTTTGCACTCCAACGGCCCTGAACCTCCATCCGATACACCGATAGGTGAGAGTGACGTATTCGGCAATGTACGTTATCCAAACATCACAAGTCAAGCGGCACGGAGCATCGTCAACTTGATCAGGGGTCCTCACAGTGATGCGTGGGTTTTTGACTACTGCACTAGGGGGTCCGTCTTGAAGGAGTGTTACCTTCGGCATACATGTGTGTTTGCCGTTGAAAAGGATAAGACCATGGTTGAGGACCTGAACAAGTGGATAGATAGGTTCAACTGAGTACCCCAACGAATCCATAAAGGAGTATTTGAGAAAGTTCCCTCCAGATAAGTGCGATAGCTCTGAAGGCGAATCTGGTTCAATGTCGGAGTCTGAGAACGAACTTCAATCAGATATTAGACCGGAAGTTATCTCGAGGAGTACAGAACATTCGCACACTCCATTACCCATGGAAACATCAATAGAAGATGCAGAAGATCTTGAACCATCTCACAAGCGGCTTAGACCTTCTTCGCCTCACTCAGAAGGTAATAGCGAAGAAGAATTGTTAATGAATTGTAGAGTGACGAATAGTTGTAAATGAGTGTAACATAAGGCATTTTTGTATATTTCTTTATATTTGTACAGAAAATAAATTCTCAAGGATTAATGAAGCTTTTAGTTCAAACATGGGTCACACATTAACAAGGTAAATAATATACCTTGATAATTTTAAGGTCAGCTAATTATCATTTTGCAGATGTAATGAAACAATTGAGAACATGGATTTTCAGCATTGGCATGAGGTAAGAGAGGGGTTTGGCGACAATTTCTTGTGCCACATGTCAGAATGACAGAGTTCATGCAGGAAATGGATAATAATGCAGCTCAAAACATCGTTACCATGGGGGCCACTTCAGTTTTTTCATCATCATTTTTATTGGCTTCAGTTCCGAAATCAATTTCTTCAGCGCATGCAATATCTGAATCTTGTAAGGATGATGTACAATTAAATGATGAAGGGATAGGCAACGAGATAGTGGCAACGGATAAATGTGAAAGGGAGCAAACAAGTGATTTGCAAAGTATTCAAGAGGCAACGCTATCTCATGTTACTCATGGCCATATTGTGTTGTTGGATGTCAATGGTGTTCTGCTTCATCGACAAAGGCCCGAGGATAGGAAAAAAGAAATCAAACAAGGAGATTTCATTCCTTGTCATGGTAAATTTCGATATGATATTATTTTTCGTCCAGGGTTGGATCGTCTCTTTCAAAAGCTTAAGGAGATGGGTGCGCTTGTGGGGATTTGGTCATGCATGCAGATTCATAACTTAACACCGCTGTTGAATTTGCTTAAGAAACATTGTAGTGTTGCAGAAGAGGTGATTCGTAAAGATTGGATTTTTGACCAGCGAATATGTTATAAACCTCTCGAATTTCACAATATAAGAAAGGAAAGCAAGCCATACTTCTTCAAGAATGAAAGAATAATTGGGACTCATGGGGAGATCAGTCGCTTAAGGATAATGAAGAATGCACATATCTTAGTAGTAGACGACTCTCCTCAGAAGGCTATGCTCAACCAAAACATTGCTTGTATTCATCCAATCACTTTCGATCCATATTCTGATACCGATATCATGGATGAGCTAGTGAACTACTTGGATACGTGCCTCAGAAAGAAGAATCTCGAAAATTTTTGTGAGCAGTATCCACCGTATCAACATTTCCTGAAGCTTTTCTTTCTCGTGATTTTGAATTTTATAAAATGAAGGATAGCAACCGGGCGCTTTATAATATTATTCTTAAGGAACGTCATTTTTAGATGAGCCTTTATGCAGACCTTCTTATTACATCTTATGTATTAACAAGGATGGCAACTCCCAATTGCATTCGTGAGAGTGTTAAGTGTGGCAACAACATCAAGATATTGACCAAAATGATTTGATTAATCCGGAGAGTGATGATTTAGACAAAATGAGGAGATTTCTCTGTATGGTTAGGAAGAAAGTATTTATAAAAAATTAACATGTTGATAAGAAAATGATTTCATTTGTAATTATGTTTGATAGTATTTCTTCATTATTGTAAACTATTTTTAGAATAATATGAATATTCTAAGATATTTTAGGAATATTCCTTACTAAGTAAGGTTATTGAAGGATTAATTAATTAATTAATTAATATTTAAGGCTTAATTACATATTAATTAAATGATTAATTAATAATTAAAACTTAAGTATTAATTAGTAATTTATTTTATATTCCCATTTTCACGTATCATGCCCACTTTAGTTACAACATGCATATATATTGTTTTTGGTATTTTCCCATTATATTGCCATGAAATAACAAAAAATCCTATCAATGTCTAACTATGGTCCTAACATCCCCCAGACTGGAGGTGTTGCATCGCCCCGATGCAACCTTATGATGTGCTTGTTGTTCCGCACATGGAAGTGACGAAGTTCTTCAGCTTGAGGTTCTCCTCGCGTAATTTTACGTACTTCGTCCGCATTGTCCGATGTTGGAGTAGCTGCTGGGTTGAACTCGCTCATCTTCTCATGGATATTACGAACTTGGTCAACTAGTGTGTGTACGGTGTCCATGAGTACCTTGTTCTGGTCATATAAACATCGTATGAATGTTTGACTGCTCCAAGAATTGCTTGTCGATCATATTACAGCGGTCATGAAGTTGCTGACTGATAGTAGTGTCTGCTCGTTGAAGTGCTACTTGTTTTGACACTGCGAAGGTGGGAAAGCTGACCTTCAAGAGTAGTATCCTGTGGTGGGTCTTGCGGTGGTAGTCTGGGTGAAGCAATTTGATCACGAGTGTGCTTCGAACTCCTTGAGATGTCCCGGTGTTTGGTTCTGCTGAATCTGGTTCTTGTGCTGATTGTCGTACTGCTGACTCCGTACTTGCTGTGCTGGAGGTACTACTTGTGGTGGTATGATATGAGAAGATGTACCTGCTGTAGTTTGATGTTGAACTAATGGTGGTGACGGATCTACGGTAGGGCCCGTATTGTCGAATGGCGCAGAATCCCCACATTCCATGGGTGTTGTTGAAGTTGGTGCTGGTGGACTAACTGTGATCCGGTAGTACAATCTGTGTGTGGTATAGAAGTTGATGCGTGGCTTGTTACGCATCCTTCGCTGGTCTCCTCGAGGTAAAGGTCTTCTCTACAATACTTGATCATCGTCTTCCTCTCGTCCACAAACTCGAGTATGATTTCGGGTTCCTTTGACTGCGGCTCTTCTGGCTTTCTTTGCTTGTGTACGTGGTCGTTTCTTCGGCTTAGTTGGTAGTGGTGCATCCAAATTACGGACGTCGAAAACATTATTCGGGTACTGATTGGTAAGACCTAACCAAAAGCCCATCCTTGTTGTGAGTACCGGTGTACCTGTCGATGCTAAGTCCGCATGTGTAATGTTGAGAGTTGTTAAAATGTGATGAAGCCGGAAATATGGACGTCTCCTTTTCCTTGCTTTTGGGGTTGTGCAGAGTGTTCAGCTCACGTTGCTGGACAATCTACCAAGAACGACATCTATGATAAAGAACAGGACCGGCAGCAGCCCTATTCACCAATACAACAGATGGGACATCACGCTTCAGATCGTCAGGAGCAGCCCCACTACGACTAGCTCCCTCCAATCCGGTTTCGGTCCCTGTTCAGATAGATGATACATACCCGATCTCTTTATTGAATCTTGCCGGTGTTTTGCGGAAAGCGAACGCAGTGGTGATAGCCTTAATACGACTCTTATGAGGTTCGTCGCAAAATTGATGTTGGTGCCTCATTCGCCGTCTTCTGCTTCTGGAGAAACTTGTCAAAATTATCGGTGTAGTGATGGACGTATGTGTGGACTTGTGGAATTGGATCGTAGGAGATGTCTGGATCTGGGAATTCAAAAACATCTCGAATAAGCTTACTTGTGAATGCAAATGCCCCGCCCTGTAGTTGTAGAGCCTTGTATTGCGGTATGTATGCCTTAATCGCCTGGTCAACTAAGTGTTCACCTTGTTGATCCAATCATTTGTGTATAAACGTTTCAAAATATATCTCCAACTGCATCCTTTGAATCCATTCTCATATGTCCGAGATGAGTGTTGGTGCCGGACGAACAATACTATAAAGTACTGGCGTAAGAGGAATTGAAACTGTCGGTTCTGACTGGGATGCCGTATTGATCGCCGTTGCAGACATACTCCTTGTGTCGGTGTACTCATCCATCGATTCCATATGTGCCTGCCAAATAAAGAAGAAAAAGACAAAAGACTTGAAGATGGGAAAGAGGAAGAAACTAAAGAAGAATTCAGAAACCCTAATGTGTGTTGTCGGCTGAGTAGTGCTCCTATTTTATACTTAGAGAATTTATGGTCTGTCAGTCTCTACGGTGTTGAGTTCAGATTGGTTGAGTGTGTGAATACCTTGGTTTGTGCTAGATTTGACAGAGAATATCTCATCATTGGATTTTGTATTCCTTGGATTTGCCGATTTCTTGATTCTGTCATTCGCTCGTGTGAGTAATCCTGTCGATGTTTCCAGAAGATTCTGCTAACGTTACTCGCCAAGAGGCCACATGCTTTTCCATGTCTTGCTCCACTTACGGTTTTGATCGTATTCTGAGCCACTGTTTAGTGCAGATGTTTCTGGGTCCATCGTATTGTGCAATTTGTACTCCGGGTCATTATCAAGATCTTCCTCTGGCTTGTTAGATGTATATTTCCGTATGCGATTCGTATTTGTTGTAAGTAAGACTCGTGTTGTAGCATCCATAAGAGTGACGGTGTTGTTGTCTCGTATATCGGTAATAATATATGGTCCATACCATTTGGACTTGAATTTATGACCAATGGGTCAAAGATTTCCTTGATAATGCCATACTATTTCTCCGACTCGGAATATGGGTTCATTGTACTCGTCGTAATCGATCGTGCCACGCCTTAATACGTGTTTGTATTGCTTGTATGTTGAAAACTGCTTGTTGTCGTTTCTCATCGAGTCTTTCAAGTTGTAATAGTCGTTGTTTAACTTGCTCTGCTTCCCAATGCCGTATTCAGTGACATCCACAATGATGGAATGATATACTTTATAGGCATAATAGCTTCTAATCTGTATGTAAGTTGAAATGGAGTGAACTTTGTCACTTTATATGTAGTACAGTATGCCCATAATGCTTATGGAAGTTTTTCATCCCAGTTTTTGCGATTTGTGTTTACTATCTTGGTTAATACGTCTTCAGTATTTTGTTAGTAGCCTCTGCTTGTCCATTGCCTTGCGGATAATACGCCGTGAAGTAATGCTTTACTAAATATTCGTTGCAAAGTACTTTGATGACGTTGTTGACAAATGAGTTCCTTGGTCACTGATAAGTTCCATTGGAGCACCAAACGTACTACATATTCTCGTAGATAAACTTAGCTACACGTGTTGCACGGCAATCCCGTAATGCGATAGCTTCTGCCCATTTAGTAAATAATCTGAGTACCAATATATATGATTCTTGCTGCTTTTAGGATTGATTGGTCCCATAAAATCCATTCCCCATTTCATAAATGGAGCTAATGGTTCCGTTGGATGTAATGGTTGAACTTGATGGTGCGGAGCTGGTTGATGTTCGTTGCACTTCAAACATCTTTGACAATATTCGATAGCATCCTTGAATAACGTGGGCCACCATAATCCGGACTGTAATATTTTTTTGTGTTAACGTTTTTGCAAAATGTCCACTGTTCCCCTGAGTGAGCTTCCCGTAATACAGCTGAACTTCTTCCATTGGCACACATTCTCCTTAAAACTTCATCTTTGCCCTTTTATATAGTATACCTACACCATGCAGTATGGCTTACATCATAAGACGAGTTGTTTACGTTGTTGCGTACTTATCTGGTGCTGTTCCAGTAGTTAAAAAGTGTTCAATATCTTGTAGATATCCTTTGTGATTTCCATGTTTTGGTTGTTGTTCTTGTTGTATCTGAAATAAGTTAGCATCTGGTAGTTCATCATTCACACAACACCTTCTTCATTCGTAATACGGCTTAAAAAATCTTCTTGTTGGTGTAGTTTGCCTGGTTTATGGATGATTTGAAAGTCGAACTCCTTAATAATAAAAACCAGTGTACTAATCTTCCTTCGAGCTTAGCTTGCTTAGTAAGTGTGTAAGAGCTTGATGATTGACAATGAATTTGACTTTGTTTGCTAGCAATTAATGTCGAAATTTCTTTACTGCATAAACCATTCTGAGTGCCTCCTTTTCCGTAGTCGTATAATTTTCTTCTGCATGCTAACCGCCGACTCGCGTAATATAATGGTCGATCTTTTCCGTCTTCTTGGGTTTGTGTTAATATGCATCCGATAGCGTATGACGATGCGTCACTTGGACATGAAACTCCTTCCACCAATTTGGACTAGCTAATATGGGAGCCGTCATTAATGCTGCTTTAATGTATTGAAGCTCTGTTCGCATTGTGGATCCCATTTAATGGTTGTGTTTTCCTCAAAAGCATAGTTAATGGCTTCGCTATTGCTGCGTAATTTTTGATAAATCTTTGATGATATCCATTTTCCCAAGAAGCCGTCGTACTCCACTTACGTCTTTAGGAGGTTGCATTGTTTGTATGACTTTGATTTTATCTTGATCCACCATTATTCCATCCTTGCATATATATGCCCGAGCAAAATTCCTGATCTGACGGAAAATATGCACTTCTTTGATTAAGAGCTATATTATTTAATCGGCATTTCCCAAAACACTTCATTAAATAGTCCAGGTGTTTATCTTGTGCTCCATAAATGCTAAAATCATCCAAGAAAACTTTCATAAACGTGGTCAAATAATCCCGGAATGTTTCACTAACCAAACGTTGGAAGGTAAATGGTGCATTGCATAGCCCAAAAGGCATAACGCATACGCATATGTACCCCAAAGACTAATGAATGCTGTTTTCGGTTGATCCTCTAGATCTACTTGCACTTGGTTATATCTTGAAAATCCATCCAAAAAGGAGTATATTTTGTGTCTTCTACTGTATCCAACAATTCTTCAGTGAATGGTATTGGGTACGTATCCTTCATTACATTATTCAATTTCTTATAATTGACGCAGATACGTAATTTGCCATTCTTCTTTGGGACTACGACAATTGGTGATAACCATTACGGGTTTTCAATTGGATATATGAATCCGGCCTGTAATAACTTGTCCACTTCTTCTCTAACTTTTGCCAAAAATGTTGGATTCATTCGGTATGCTTGCTGTTTCCTGGGGACTGCATATGGTAGTAGTTCTATCTTATGGGTACAAATTGTGGGTGGAACTCCCTTAAGATCTTCGTAACTCCAAGCAAAAACATCTGCATTTTGACTAGTATCGCTATCAGCTGTCTTTGGTATTCCGGCTCGAGATCAACTGCTATTCGTACTTTTTGTGGTCCATATTCACTTGTTTTAATTTCAACTTCTTCAGTCTTCTCATTCGTCGTAATTTCTAGTTTTTGTTGAGTCCGTATTCTCTGTTCGTGCTCTGTCTCGAATTGTAACTGTTGTTGCAGAGGTTGTTTAAACTTATCCGTCAGTCCAGAGTATCCATATGTTGTTGTTTGTTGATTATGTAGCTGTCTTTTCTGGATTTTCCTCTTCTGTGTCATTTGGTATAAATCAGCTTGTGCTATCTCTACGAGGTCTGGATTACTTTCGAAAGGAGTTTTTCTTCTTCCTTGTTCAAGCCGTAATGCCAGTCGAAATCCTCCATTTGTAATGGTCGAGTTGGTTGTTCGATTGGCTTTTCTGTTGCATTCGAACGACTGCTTCTCATCATTCTTATAGAGTACCATTTCGTCGTGCTCCCAATTATGTCGTACTTTTGCATCTCTTAACCATGGTCTTCCCAGTAATATCTGGTATGGTTTGCTGTCTGCTCGATACGTAGTACGACCAAAGACACTTAAACTTGATTCCTGCAATTTTTACATACAGATCTGATTATAAATGGGCCTACTTTCCTCTGATCAGCCATCCGTACCAAGAAGGGTGCATTTTCAATAGGCCCAAGACCAATTGTTTGCAAATCTGCTCTTCAATTATATTCACTCCTGAACCTCCATCAATAGGTATATTCTGAATATTGTTTTTGCCAATTCGAGCCGTAATCATTGGCACTTCTTCATCCCAGTCCTTCTCGTTTGTAAGAACTTCCGTTGTATTCACTCCTACTTGACTTGTATCGGTTTGAATATTGCTCACGTCCAAAGCATTTGTTATCTTGTTCGCAAAAATGGTGCTAATGTCAGTAACTCCCTTATAGTTAACTGTACAGGTTGTTGCAGAATCACAGCAACAATACGATCTCCAAGTGGTACTGTTGATGTGGATTGCTGTGAATGCATGCTCATTTCATTAGTCATAGAGTCTTGATTTTCCTCTTGTTGCATTTTCTGAATTTGATCAGTCACTCTTTACTGTAGCCTTTTCTTTCTCCCAATTCTTGCGTATTGGTTCTTCTTTTGCTGGTTCACCCGTACTCGTTTGGCCCGTGTTACCACATACATCTCAGTTGAGGGTAGTTCTGTATCTTGCTCCCATTTGCACTCGTAATTTTGTTCGTGATGGTCATCTCTAGATCATTCTCTTGTTGAACTTCAATTCTTCGTGTCGCTGGTTCAATAGAAGATGTTCGGTGTTAAATTCGTATTGTGGACATTTGGTGAATAATGTCCCATCTCACCACATGTGTAACAGCGAATACTGTTGAGTTGATTACATTCAGTAGAATAGTGTCCTTTTTCTCCACATCTAAAACATGTCACATAGGATTCTGACCTCGTAATGCTGGTGGAGGTGGTATTGGTGGTAATAACAGTGGTCCTATCTGTGCTGGGGCTGGTAACAAAGATTGTCCCTACGTGACATTTCCGTATTATTACCTTGTCGGAAAAATGTTTCGGATTCACGGGGAAATCTCCTTCCATTGCCATTCCTATGTTCCCCATTATATGCTCTTTGTGGAATAATCATATGAATTAGCATTTTGTGACTGTGAATAATCATATGAATTCGCATTCCGGTTATTGTTCCATCTGGGTGGTGGGAAAACTCTCAGTATGTCCCATCATTTGTTGGGTTTTATATCTAGTAGTCCGACATTGTCTCGCTTCATGTCTTATTCCTCCACACATCTACACTTGGGTATTCTACATTCAGAAGCATTATGTCCTTCATTTTTGCACGTTGTACAAAATATTATTTTAGTTCTTGGCCGTATTTCTCTCCCTCCGATATTGTCTTCTTGATTCTCGTTCATCATCATCTATGTATCTTGGAGGTATCAACACTTCAAGTGTTCTGCTTCCTTAATTGTTTCACTTAAACCAAGTTTTTTATCAGTCGTACTTGAAGCTGTAAATTGTCCCGTAGTCCGTTTATATACCATTTCTTTGCCAATTTATCACTGACATCTTTGACCTCGCAACGGTTGTATAATCTTCAAAATTGTCAGTGTAATCTTCCACTGTCTCAGTAGGTCCCTGTCCGTATTTCCTGTAACTGCACTGTCGGGTCTCGCTTCCAATATTTTCGTACATAATAATTCCTGAATAGTGCAAGTAGTACACTGTACTTATCGATTGTGTTAGCATTTTCATAATACCAATCGTTAGCATCTCCTTTCAACGTAAATGGAAATATTCGTAGTCTATCATGTTCATCCGTGATTTCGTTAGCTTCACATGCCTTCTCAAATTGCTGAATATGCCGATTCGTATTCTCATTCTCAAGACTTGAAAAAGTAGATGGTATGACCTTCCCCGTAATCGTTAGTGTTCCATCTCGTCAGGTAGTCCACTAACAACAAATCCCAGTTTCCTTGCATTGGTACATGTTGCCCGTGATCTTCACCCTCCTGATTAGTATCCTTTTCTTCTGTATCCGTTGTGCATCGTGTTGGTTGCTCTCCTCGAGCTTGAACTTGCTCCTTCCTTCTCTATTCCTCACGCTCTTCAATCCTCTTTCGTGTCTCTATTACTGCTTGTCGTCGTAAATATTGCTCCTCGCGCTCTCTTTGTTGTCTCTGCTTAATTTCTTCATATCTTTGGCGTTCTGCAAGAATACATCGATAATATCCATTCACTTACTACTATATGCTGCAGGTCCATTCTCACGTGGTCTTTGGTGCACGTTCTTCCATTTCTGCAATAGTTCGCTGATCGTATAAGGACTCTCGCCTAGCCTCAATCTTTTTCCTCAGTCACAATTTCTCTTTAAACTCCAACACTCCTTCGGGTATCGGTCTACCATCCTGATACATTTACAAACAAATTATCAGTTACCTACTAACACGACCATCCCTCCGTGGTCGCCATATGTTGAACCTTCAAATCCTACCATCTGCACATAGGTAAGATTGCCTTCGACAAACCCGTATTAAGGGTCTACCGGAATAAGATAGAGAAGAAATCAAACATCAGAAGGTCGGGAAAGGGTAAGGATGGCAAGGTGTATAGCAGGCAGCAGTACTATGGATCCTGTCACAGTACTGGAAATAAGAATAGTATACCACATATCAGAAATACAAGTAAGAGATAGACGTATTGAGAGAGAAAGGAAACTTATATTATGTCTACGCACGGCACATGGTACAAAATAACAGTATACTCGGAATACCCTTCTAGTCCATCTGGTCTATTTATACCCGTACTCTAGGTTCTGTCCTAGCAGTTATCGCAACTGCCTCTCAACCTTATCCATTCAGTTACTGCAACTCCTTATCTTATCCAAACATGCCGTACTCCGCTAGTATCGTATTGCAATGATAACTCCTATTGCGGTATTACATTAGTAACTCGTACTCCGATATATCCTTCCCACTTTCGGTTTTCAACAATATATATTGTTTTTGGTATTTTCCCATTATATTGCCCATGATTTAACAAGAAATCCTATCAATGTCTTAACTATGATCCTAACACTACATTTTGAATGATGAATATGTTAAGTAGTTGGTTCGAAGATCCAATGTAATAAAAACTATTGTCTGATGTTCGCAATATTTTGATGACGCTAGTTACAAATAACATTAGGTGGAATAGTTTACTAAGTTCAAGTCACTGATTTGAACAAAGTACAACTTGAAACTTTAGTTAGTTGTAAGCACGCACTTTGTATTCAAGTTAGTTACTCGACTAACTTGATTATGAAGTTATCTCATGTGGGATCATAAGAATGGGATAGAATAATAGATGTTGGTAGTAGACGGATTTAATGTTGCATCACTATCAAGGTAGCTTTTGGGTAGATGGCATGATCTACTAGAAGAGTAATATTGGAAACATACGTTTACATTTTCAGTTTACTGAGTAATGAAGGACTTGCATAGTGAAGGCATTCAGCGCACACTTGTGCATTTTCATTTTAACTCTTTAAGTTTAAAATCTGTAATGTTGTTTACAATGTGGGGAGAATCTCTTGAACAAGGGTGATTCCTTGCTTAAAAAAGATTAGTTAAAAGGTTCTCCACTCAGCTTATTAACTAAGTAAGTTTCTTGCTAAGTTTGATAAGTTATGTTTGGGGATGTCAAATGAGCTAAAAGTTAGTCAGGTATACATTTTGCGGTTTATGTCAGAGTTTTTACTTGGTGCCACAAAGGCGGCTTGCCAGGTGCCAAACTGGATCCCTTCTCTAGAAACCCATGGAATCTGGTAAAGTAACTCGTATTAGGAACCCGACCTTTAGGAACTTAAGCCCTTAGCTGACCAAGTCCACGAACGAGGCTCACCTTGTGAATCAGGACACGCGGACTAGTCGAGCTACGGGTATTGTTCCAGCTTGGCATGTTAAGGGCGGAGCAAGGCCTCAACCTAGTTTTGTGGAATGAATCAGGCAACATTTGAGCTTGCGAGCAGGTCTTCAGGCCAAGGAATCTGACTAACTCCTTGGAAGCAACGTACTCCATCACAAAGGCATGATCTTGCCAACAACAAGGATAGTCTAACCCAAAGGTGGGACGTACTCCTGTCGTATGGTAGTTAGGGCGGCACAATAGAGGGTTGCGCCTTGACGACACAAGCTTAGCTTGCACTAGTAGGAGGTTAACGAGCTTCTTTTGAACCCAGGAAGCCTACTACATATACTCTACCTTATTTATGTGACGAACCCCCCCCCCCTGTTTACCTAAGTGAGTAAGTGGGCTAGCAAGGAAATGCCAGCCCTTAGAGAAAATAAGTTGTCCTAACTAAAACCCTAAACTAACCTCTAGGGGGGGGTTTAGGGCAACCCTAGGGTTAGGTCAACCCTAGGGGTGTCCCTAACCTTATTTTGACAAGCTATACTTTGCAAAGAACCCTAATTGGAATGCCAAAACAGGGGAGAGTTTCTAAAAGGTAAGTTCTAGCTTCGCCTAGAGTTTCTATAAATAACTAATGACATCCAGCTAAACCATCATAGATACCCAAGTGCACTAAACGGGCTTGTTTCCTACTACATCTAGGGTTCGTACACAACTCGGTAAGTAACAATAGTCAAACCCAAAGTAAAGGGTCGAGTCATAGTAAAAACTATGAGTTTAATTGCATGTACTTCCTCAGAGAGTCGATATTCGATGAGAATTAGAAGTTGATATTAATTTTCAATATCAATTTCATTTTAAAGTTGAATACGATTATTCAAAAGACGATTTCTTGACTTTGCATCATGGTCGAAAATGTGGGCACTCAGAGAACTTATCAAGTAGGTATCTTCAATTCTTTAGAATATCAAAAAATAGAACTATTCTTGACTCAAGGTTTGATTGTATTCCTTGGATTAGTTGTTAGTTCTATCTCAAGGTTTGATGGTGTTCCTTGAGTTAGTTTAATATTCTTGTAAGTATGATATTGAGTAGCGGGATTAGCTCAAGACGATGGTCTCCTTCTTTATGATCGTAGTTCAAAGTTCCTAACGTATGGTCCAAAATTCAGTTCAAGAATATGAGGTTTCCTATCATCTCATCATTGAGATATTCATACATTAGACTTCGGAAGGATTTGTTACAATCTTTTAAATTAATTATAAATGACTTGTCAAAGTATGGTATGATATCTCTTTAATATTGAGTTTGGAACGCTCAATATCAAAATTTGGTTATGATCACATGAGGTGGCCATAATCATATAATATAAAGATTCAAGCAGACTTGAGTTCGACACTTTGGTAAGGCACTACCTTAGTGTTATAACTTGAAACGTGTTTTCAAATTAATTGAGAAATGAGGCATTTCTCAATACGGTGCTTAAAGAACAATGTGAATTGCTAGGTGTTTAAATGGATAATGTGTCTTAGTTCGACGTACTGAACTAGATATCTTATTCATGTTTGGGGAGATCTGCTATAGTATAATATATAACTGAAACATGAAGTTATTGTGGCACTTTGGTGTCATGATGAAATAAATTAGTGTGGAAAATAATATCTTACTAAAATCAGTTAGATGAACTAGACTTAATTCATGATTCCTTTTAGTCTCTGAACAAGTTCTTCAAAATACTGTCGTAACATTATATTTCATCTTAAAACTGAAGTTCGTTCATGTAAACTAAACTATGTCTTATTATAGTTGTAGCATTTCGATAAATTGATATGATTGTAAGTTATATCCGCTAGTATAACAACTAGTTGGTAAACTTAGGATTTGAACGTTAAAACATCGTTATCTGTTCGAGAGTATCAATCAAAATTGCAACTATTTATGGATTTAGGATTAGTTTGAAGTTGCTTGTTAAAAACACTAGTTACTCGAATTAGTGAAAATGCTATACGTTAGTATAGTGTTAGGGGACATTTACATAATTAGTTTGAGAGTTGGAAATGAATATAATGTTACAAAGGTGTAGTATTTTGAGTTCAGGAAGACTCTTATCATGGAAACTAAATTTGAAATTCGGTATTTTTAAACTTAGTGAGATAAAGAGTTAGGAAGTATTGAACGGCATCTAGTATGATGTGCTCTTTAGGGAATGAGTACAATGAGAGTGACAATTAAGAGACGTGTTATTTAAAGGTCATCGATTGAGGCACTAGAGATGGGTTGAATTTCTTGATTTCCACATTAATTTGTAAGAAAGGTATTTTGGCTTATTTGGTCCCTGAACTGGTTGGTGTTATGAAAGAGTACAAGCTAGGTTGTGAAAGACGAATGGTAGAGCTATCACATTAATTGTAGATTTGACTAAATTTGATTCCTATTGGAATAAATTATGTTACTGAACACCAAGTGGATGGCATTTGGCAGGTTGGCATGACTTATTGTATACATGTGTACACCATGCGCTCTGTGATCGCCTCTGGCCAGATTGACATGTTTACAAAGAACAGGGTTTCGAAAATAGTACTCTAGTATCGAAAAAGAGCTTGATTCGATAAAGTCTCATACCTAACTATATACTAAATGGCCTTTGTAAAGGGGTAATGAGAAACACTAAGGGATGCAGAAATGTGAAGCTATAATATCGTAACATATGGAAATGTGGAACCATTGGAAATCAAAGAAACAAGAAGGCGTTTGGTTAAGCACTTAAGATGGACGTCAAAGTGCTTGTTGTGTGCTAAGACGACAGGGTCGTCAAACAACGTTTGATATTAAGGAATAAAGCAAGCCTTTATTTCTTGTTAACCAAGGGGCCGGAAGCAACACTAACTAGAGGCCTCAAATATAAATTTTAGTTAAATAAAGAAATTAACCATTGTGTTGTGTGCATTGGGTGACAGACTTTACGACGTGCAAAAGGTCTCCAAATGACTTCATGTCGCAGGTGGTGCCTCCAGCAACTGGGTTTATGACTCACTGAACGACGGTTCTGAAGTACTTGGCTTCGCGTAATGCAAGGGGGGTAATGAAATTATGTGAGCTTTTAGCTAACTCCGCATAGAGTGATATGTTTGTTTGGTTTAGTTTTCTCTAACATTACCTAGTCTTGGAGTTGGACGTCAACGAGGACAATTGACATTTTCAAATGCCGTGGTTTAGGGTACCCTTGTCGCCCTAAAGGGGTTGTACTCTTGAATGAGGGTGATTCCTTAAAGGTAAGTGACGATGCCTTAGCTATGTCATGGGGTATGTGTGAGACACATCTCTTTTGTGGGGTTAGGGCATGAGCTTGTCTAGGTCTACTGGGACAGGATTCTAAAGTCTACTCGATTTATCCTCTAGGGTTCAGGGGATGGTTATTCTAGGGGACTTAGGGTAGGATTCCAAGTCTTTTGCTTAATTGGGCCATTGAGTTAAACTCTTAGGGTTATCTTGGAAGACTTAGCGTTGCTCACACAGGGTGATGAGCCGGATGGCCACTTGGCAGCCATGTGTTGCCACGTGTTGGCCTTCGGATTAAAACTCTGACATAAATAATGTTTAGGGGTTTAGCATCTAGCTTTATGTTTAGGGTTTAGGGTTTAAACTCCAAACCAAGCATTTATCGTTACACACACTCTACATTGGGGCTTACATATATACACTCTACAATGGGGCTTACATATACACACATGAAATATTTATAGACTCAACACACGTGTTAAAACATCCAATTGTGAGGCTGTGTTTAGGGTTTTTACTAAAGAGCCTCCTTTCCTCCGATTCACAAGCTTCTCCGCATCTATATCCATACATATTGAAATAAACGTATGTGTGTATGTGTGTGTGTAATATGCATGTGTATGAAACCCTAAACCAAGTTGATGTATAAAATTATGTTTAAGGTTAAAAGTAAATGTATATTAAATATTTGTTAAAATGTGCACAGATTTAATTTCTATGTCTTAAAGATTATATATACATTATATATATTATATGCTTTATTGCTTTAAAATATGTTTTAATATCACTATGTCATTTTAAATTACAATAGGGTAAATTTTAAATATATGTATATAATTTTAAATGCATTTTAAAATTAATTTTTTTAAAACTAATTTAATAAATCACTAGAATGATTGGTGATATTAATAGCTATTGATATAATAATTCTTTACGCATGTTTTCTTGTGTATTTTTATAAGAATAATAGACTTTTTATATAGATATTAAAAATAATGATATGTGATGGTGATCATATGTCTAGTGTTGATAGTGTCAACAATTTTAATATTAGCTTACATATTATTTTACTACTCATGTGGATACCGAGATAAAATGATTGATTTGAAATGATATTGTTGGGTCTAGGCCAACTCGGGAATCTGTTGCTTCTTATCGAAAACATCATGTTACGCATGTATGATTCATATGTACTGTGTGTATTGTATATAACATTCACACATATAATATGTATGTATGTATATGTGTATACATGTTGTATGTATATATGTGTACTAATGTATGTAATGTGTGTAAAATTAATTTTTCAACACTCTCTCTCGCACACACCACATCGCCATCCATATGTACTGACATGACACAATACGTACTATGTGTGTATGTGTGTATTGTGTGTACGTGAAAACTTAACACACTCACAAACACATAGGAATGATCTGAGAATGTTTTAATAATTTAATATTTAAAATTGAATGGTGAGATTTCCTATTTTTACAGTTGAAACCAATAGTTTTAAATTTAAAGATTTGAAGACTACTTCCCATCCACTACTAGAACATTAGATCCATTATAAAAATATAAAAGGAATCGTTAAGAAATCACTTAATTTTGCAATTCCCAATCTAGATCATTGGAAAATTAAAATTAACTCCTGTAAAAAAGAATCGCTAAAATCACTTGAATTACAATGTCTACTTGCTTATTTGACAAGATACTGATCCATTGACTTCTTACCTTGCATACCATGGTACCTTGTGCTTTTCACTTTACTCCTGCACCACTTTACAACTTATCTTATATCTTTTTAATTAAAAATATTTTATTATATTTATGAAATAATTACTTAAACCAACCCTTGAGTGTAAAATATATTTTTAAATTTTAGTGAATAGTTTTAAAATTTTTAATGGTGGTTTTATAAATAGGTTTAAATTTTAATGATAAATATAAAAATATTTTACAAAAATGTAATCATATTTTTAAAACTTTAGCCCTATGCTGATTTGAAGATGAAATTTTAAAATATGTTATGTAAATTTTTGTGAAAAATTATATATTGTTTTAATAAATGATGTTATAAAATTAATTTGAAAAATAAGTTTTAAGTTTAAATTGATTAGTTTAATTTTAGAAAGCCGTGTTTAATTTTAATTTTAAAGTAATGGTATGGTTTTATAAACTGCATACTACTTAGAAACCTTCAGGTTTAACTATGCTGAGAAAACTAGAAATGTGGACGCAGTTCAAATAGCAGAGGGAAAGGATTGGCGCCTGGTAGCATCTCGGCTGTCCATGTGCAAGAGCGCCCATTTCCTTTGATTTTACTGAGGGAGTGCCGATGGCAGCGAGGCTGGGCTGGAAGATGTGAGGCTCCATCTCTCACGTGTACGGAAAGCTAGATGCTCGCAGTTGGACATGAGGAGAAAGCAGTCTCTGGATTTGTCGTAGGCCGGCAGCATGTCTGTATGTACCGAGAGTGCACAGGGCAATTCTTGGGGCTCTCGCTCGACGAACACACCCTAGGTCGGCTTCCACCTCAGCGGCACTGGAAGAACGTAGCAGTTGAGCAGCAGTTATGATCAGGAAACTCGCTCCTCCTGGAAGTTGGGAAAAGCCTTGGTCACCACTAAGCATCTTCCGCAGAATTGGACAATATCATCTTCCTCAGCCACTGCTGGAATGAGGTACAGATCGTTGTTCCACTGAATAAGCAGCGAATTTCCAAGACACCTCGAGGACCATCTACTATAACCACGCAACGACGACGAAGACCCCAAGGGGGTCTCGGCGGAAAAGGAGGCTCCGGCTCAAGAGGCTTCATTTATTCTAGTATATTCGCGGATATTCTTAGGGTTATTCTAGCATATTCTAGAATATTCTCAAGAATATTCTAGAATATATAAGTTTTTTTAATATGCCGACTGATTTGTCCTTCTGACCTCATCTTCGTTTCCTTGAGCACAGGCCAAACCGTTGGTGGTGTTGGATTCGTGACCGAAGAATTTTGCCGTTTGGCCGTGTGAAACCTCTGAATCTTTTGGGCAGAACCACACATCTGTTGTACATACTCCTCATTCCCCAAGGCATCAATGTACATTCGTTTTCCATAGAATCCTGGTGCTGGCACTCTGCTTGGATAACCGATTGGTTTTCCACACAGAGCAGTTCCTTCCTGATTCATCCCCAAACACTTAACCTTACTGGATGCTCCGATTCGTCTGATGGCCCACTCTGTTTGAGCAATCTCTCTCTCCGAAACCTCTTCGAACCTTAACCTCTTTCTCCTGTTGTTTTGGACCACCCGCTCTGTGTACTCTACATCATGTCTGTGTGAACGTCGAGCATCAGACTGTTCTGTTCCTGTGACTGTTCTCCTAACAGTTTGCACTCGAACGTTAGTGGTACTCGTGAACTCCGGGCTGGTCAAGTGTTCCTCGCCTTCCACCAGATTGATAATTGTTGATGGAGATACACTTTTCCCCTCAGAGAGTTTGCGTTGCACTCGTTTCAACAGAGTTTCCTTCGAAGGCCCTGACCCTGTATACCTCCCTTCTATTGCCGCTTTCACCTTCGCACTCTGCATAACTGCATCGGTGAGGTCTAACATTGTCGCCTCCAGCAGTGGTACTCTTTTGGCCAATCTTGCTCTTCTTGCTCTCGCGTGAATCACTTCAGCATTGTTTGTAGTTGGAACGCTCGCGAGTCCTTCTGTCATGTCTCCCAGTTCCGCCATGGAGATGTGGTCCTCATGCCTGATCCACCAAGACAGCCATGTCTTCAAAGCTCGAATGTTTGACGCTCGTCCTTCCCAAAAAGACTCGAGAATTGCCAGTTGTTCTTTCTTAGATTGTTCATTCAGTGCTGCAGGCCAGGCACGAGCAAGCTTCATGTGTTCTTCGCGATGTTCTTCTGCGATCCATTTCTTTGTCACCTGACGCACGGATTGCATAAAGTGAAACAGACAGCTTCTTTCCCTCCCTTTCATCTTTGCTCCGTTGTTGAATACTTGGCGCAAGGCTATCCATATCGCTCCAGCCTCATCCGACATGAAACCAGCAAAGTTGACATTCTCCAAACCCTGCTTCTTACAAACCTCTAGCATTGTGTTCAAGAACTTCAGCACTGCAACATTATCTTCGCGGCACATATCTGCGTAAGCTATAGTCACCATGGATCTGACACTGCAAGAGAGCGTTAGATAACGAAGATTAGAAAGTGTTATGAAGAGTTTTACAACTTACAATGGGTCATAAAGGTGTATTCCAATTGTCGCCCAGTCTGGTATGCGGTGCGTGTGGTCCAGAACAACCCATTGATCATGAAGGTCTCCTCCACTTTGACACCTTCTGATGTACTCAACTCCTGAACCCGGTCCCTCAACTGTCATTTTGAAGATCAGAGGCTGCTCCTCAGCACCATGCAGTTCCATCCCTGGAACATGTATGACGTGAATGAAAGGTATTGGCAGCTTTGTCTTCAGCTCCAGAAGACCCTCGTAACCCTCTCTAAAGTGTGTCTCCTTCTGTCTTGATTGTGTAATCCAGTCCCGAGTCCTAAAGAAAAGGTCACGTCAGTGTGTAGAGATCTAAAGAAAAATACCTTCGATGGTTTGTTAGAGGTTCAAGTTTTGAGAGTAAACCAGTGTACGAGACTTCTCCTTCTTCCTTGAAAAGTTCTTCAAAGATGAGCTCACGCGCGGCTTGAAACTCAATCACTCGTTGATTGGTTCGCGGACTGCTCTTTACCACGTTGCTGACACTAGATCTGGCTCGCTGAACGTTTGAAGCTGACACTGAGGGGCTGACTGGATGCTGATGAACACCTCTGTGAATGAACAACCTTGTAAAAGAAATGTCGTCTGGCAGAATGTAGTACACATAAGCCGGACAAGTGTGCACCAGCAATGGCTCCTCTCCACAATGCTTACATTTCATGCCTATTACTTTGCCTGTCTCAGTTGTCTTTGCCTTCTCCACAGCACCCTTGAAGTGACATTCATTTGCTTTCTTCTCAAAAGCCAAGTAGGGGCAGGTAGGATTGATGCATTGAGATGTCCGACACATGAACTTCGACTGACTCGCGCCGGAACATGCCAGTGTGTTGTGCTCGGGTGTGTCCAATGGTAGCAGCCATCCTTGCGATTCATCCCCGAGTACTTCTCTGTGCTTTCTGTCTTAGGGGGAAGTTCGTAAATGACATTTCCATTGTATATCTGCGGTAGTTCAGAGACTCGTTTAGATCCTTCCCTATCCTACATTTGTCTGCTCTTACACCAGCATGGATTCCTCACGCTCCTCTGTCCGCAACCTGAACAACGGGCCCTTTGCCGGGCACAATGTGTAAAAGACAAACTGGTTTGATGCATTGCCTTCTGGTAACAACTCCACATCTTCTCCAGAACTCGCAGAAACTGACATCAATTGAACCACATGTATACTGAACCAACAAGGAATGTTGAAAGCAATGTGAAGATCATGTTCAAACACAAAAGCATTTCCATCTTCATCGACTGGGAAATCTTTGTCAATGCCTTCATAGGTAACTCTGGCCATGACAACGCAAGGAGAAAGCTCGGTGGTTTAGGAAAGCAAAGCAAAAGATTAAACACACTTTCCCTTACCAAAAAAAATTACAATCGTTAATAATAAACGTGAATACACGTTTGTATATAATTAATTCTATGCTGCCCAGCTCACAGTGTTCTTAATGATGTCCTCTCTAGTATCACCGATTTAATTTAATTTCTACCTTTTATGATTTGAAATATCTTCACATTTACCAATTATTCACATATTTTAAAATAAACCCTAAATATTAATGTCACATTTATTCCGTAGGGTTCACTGTTTTCATTGCGGCTAGGGTTTTTTGGTAGATAGGGTTTACTGTTTCCATTGCGGCTAGGGTTCTTTCAATCTCAGATCTGTTTCCACTGCGGCAGATCCGAGGGTTTCTTCAATCTCAGATCTCAGAGTTACGGTTTCCACTGCGGCGCCATCCATTTCGACTCGATTCGTGCAGCCCCAAGTATATCAATGGAGATTTTGTGCCGATTTAGATTGTCGGCACCATCCTGCTCAGCCGGCGGCCACAAGGTATGTGTAATTTCTGTATTTTATGATTTGCGGCTCAAAGTATTTCTTTTTCAGAGATATAGGGTCTTCTTATTTGTGCCGACTGAGAGCGACGGCACCATCCTGGTTCAGTCGGCAAACACAAGGTATCGTCGATTTATTTATTTTTTTCCTTGCGGCTCAAGTATCGTGTCACAATGTTTTTTTTCAGAGTTAATGGGTCTTTCCATTTGTGCCGACTGAGAGTGACGGCACCATCCTGGTTCAGTCGGCAGCCACAAGGTATTTTCGATTTGTTATTTTTTGCTTTCTGGCTCAAGTATTCGTATCACAATTGTTTTTTTTCAGAGTTAATGTGTCTTCCCATTTGTGCCGACTGAGAGTGACGGCACCATCCTTTCAGTCGGCAGCCACAAGGTATTTTGAATTTGTTTATTTTTTGCTTTGCGGCTCAAGTATCCGTATACAATGTTTTTTTTTCAGAGTTATGTGTCTTCCCATTTGTGCCGACTGAGAGTGACGGCACCATCCTTCTTCAGTCGGCAGCCACAAGGTATTTTGAATTAGTTTTTTTTTTCTTTGCGTCTCAAGTATTTCTTTTAAACAGTTAATGGGTCTTCCCATTTGTGCCGTCTGAGAGGGACGGCACCATCCTATCTCAGTCGGCACCATTATCTCTTCAGTGCCGTCTGACAAGGGTCGGCACAAACTATCTCAGTCGGCAGGATTTGTTCTTCTACATCTCTGACTGAGAGGGTCGGCACCATCTAGCTTGAGTCGGCAGCCACAAGGTTAGTCATCTTTGTTTGTTTTTTTATTTTGTCTCCTAATCAATTGACTTGTGTGTTTAGAGTTTACAAAATGGTGAGAGCTTCAAAACGTCTACTAGAGACTGCGCCTGATGAAGAGCCACGGGAAGAGAAGAGGATATCGAAGCAGAAGCGAGGCAAGAGAGGAGAACCATCTAATGTAGCAAAGGAGGATCCTCCAGTGACTCAGTCTGGAGTAGTACAGTTGAGCAAGAATCCACCAACAATCACAGATTTCCCGGAGAGCTCGTCGCAGTTGCCTCCTTCATCCGCTGAGGTTGCAGTCCTGAACGAGCAAGTGCAGATGACAGAGGCAGTTGAAGCTAGCGAGGACGACTTGGAGGAGGCAGTCAGCAAAAAGAGAGGCCGCGGGAAAGCTGATTCAAAAGGCAAGAAGGCGAAGAGCGATAAGGAGCCGAAGGAGTTATACAGCATACCGGCGAGCCTGCATTTGGAGAGCTCAGCAAACCTGCTCGACAAAATTACTATCAAGGGACTTGGTGATCCTCCTGATGTGCCCATCTGTAGAATACATTCGAACGAGGTGGTTCGACGAGTGAACCCAGGGGACTTGGACAGGCTGGTGTCATCGTTGAAGAAGGCTGGTTATCTACGCAACACGGCCTTGTTCATTCTGTCCATCGGAGATCGACTCACTGCTGAGGAGCTATCGGAGCTGTCGAAGGACACGATTCAGTACGAGCAGCACCGGTCTTTCGAGCAAGCTCTTACTCAGCCGGAGTACAAACAGTGGGCTTCAAGGCTCTCAAACAGGAAGTTTAGCTGCTGGGACGGGAACCATAGGCTACAGGCTTTGCAGAAGCTGTACCGAGAGGATGCAGAGGACAACCAGCGATGGGCTATTCGCGTTCGATCGAGTTTCATCTCCACGGAGAACCTCGACATTCTTCAACTGGTTTCGATGTTCCAATCGATTAACATGTGAGTATTTTCTTTTCTTTTTGTTAAGAGTTTAGACTTACAGTTTCGTTGAACAGATCTTCAGCAACATCTGTGGAAACAACGCTACCACATATTCTCCTCGCTGTAAAGGCGGTCTGCACTAGTACAGAAGGAACTCAGAAAATCCTCGAGTCACTCACGGAGGTTGATCGTCTTGAGGTGCGGAAGTGGAAGGAGAGTTCAGCAGGAAAGACGGCTTGGCATCCTCTTCCGAACCTGATCTGCGCAAAGATCCTTTTCAAGGTAACCTCCGATTTAATTTATAGGAAAGAATTTTTAACTTATTCTATGTGCAGAACGAGATCGACGATGATCTCGACAGAGCAGTCACCAGTGCTAAGGGCAATTCACAGGTTGAGGTGAACCTGAAGCAGCTAGTGTACAAGAAGCATGACAAGCGTATGCACAAGTTCCTCTCCATCATAGACCCAGACTTGGGGGAGGAGTGGTTCCAGAAGGTGACAAACATCTCTCATAAGCAGTGTCGCTGGATGGGCATTGAGAAGCTGTATGCGATGTCAAGGCGAAGATTCCAAACATGCTGCGACTCCGATACCTGAACAAGCTCACCCGTCTCGAATCCAAGGCAGAACAACAGACACTTGGGCTACCGGGCATGCAGGACAAAGAGTGGATCAAGTGGTTCACCTTGGACTTATATTGGAAGGCTGTGCGCGAGGAAGCCATTCAGATCCTTAAGGGGTTGCGAGAGGATGGTGAAGAAGTTGGAACGGATGTCGACTTCATGAGCTGGTTTGACGAGATGAGAACTCGGAGCAAGTGCCTGGTCTTTCAGCCCTTCCATGACTGCATACGGTTCACTTATTCGATGGAGCCGAATGAGTTTCTGGAGCGTGAGGAATCTGCGCGTCGGATGATATGGAGGTAAGCTTTCAATCCAGCATTGCTACTGTCTGACTTTGTGTTACAGGTTCATACTGGCGAAGCAAATGACACCGTCCCATACGATGAAGCTGTGGACAGATCATACAAGCGAGCCTCACATGTGGTCGAAGAGCAGAGGAGCTCTAACACCGTTCGAACGGGAGCATGTTCCATTCTGGCTCGACTGTCCGTCGCAACAGCCACCAGCTTGGGAGAGCTCACTATTCGACATGCACGGCAATGATCTACCAGCGATTGTTTGGGAGCCAGAAGAAGTAGAGGCTATCAAGAAGAGCAAGATGAAGAAGACGGTGCGGAAGACAACTACACCTGCAAAGGGATCGGGAGCGGGACCAAGCTCTTCTACAGCACCTCCGCCGGCATTCGACTTTACAATCAATGAGGTACAGCCACTTGTAGCTAGTTTGGACATCAAGGACGACCTGATGACCTTCATCCCGACCCTGGCTGCATCCCGTGGATCCTACGACCTAGCTGTGTGCGACATGGAGGAGATGAGCAGGTCTTTCTTCGAGCCGGGTGCTTCCCAGACAGAGGTGTACACCAAGCTCCGACAACAGGTTGACAGACTACATACGGTTGAGTCACAAACGGTGTTCCAGGAAGTGGTAGGTGAATACGGCTTCAACCTCATCATCCTCGACTTGCCCAATGAGCTTGTATATGGAGGTGCTAGCATCAACAAGGACATTGTGCAGCTAGATCCGGTGAAGTTTGAGGAGGCCTTGCAGTTCAGTGGAATGCACTTGGCAGCGAGTGGTTTCATGGTCGTCTTCGCGAGTTCTCCTTCTGTTTCGGCGGTGATTCAGGCGGCTGCAGTAATCAACTTGGAGGTTGCAGGGACTTACAGCGTCTACCGTGCACGAGGCTGGGGATACCGTGACAAAATTAAGGTAAGCTAGCTATTCAAGTTCAAGTTTAACTTGGTCTATGTGGCAGGATAACTTGTTAGTTCTCTTGGTGCTGCAAAGCTCTGAGAAGAAGTCGAAGAGGCCAAACCCTCTGGCGTTGACGAACACGATCCTCGTCGACACTGCCGACCGTTATCAGGAGGCTTGGTAAGGAAGTACTTTGCTATGTTTATCCTAATGGAAGTTTGTGCAGGATTATGATTCAACCGAAGAGTGTTCGACTCATGCAGCTTTTGATCGAGCGTCTCAGTAGACCTGGCGACCTAGTCTGGGATATTGGTTCCGGAACCGGGTCATCGTTGTTAGCTGCCGTCGAGCTCGGAAGGAATATTATAGGAACCGAGAAGAGTTTCGAACTCTCTAGGTTGGCAACAAACAAGCTTGCAGAGAACATTAGACCAGAAGAGTTACCTACTCAAACACCTCCACGTCCAAGCGTAACTGGTGGTTCGAGAACTGCAGCTTTACTTAAGATGAAGAAGAAACTTTAGCTAATGTATATTGAGTAATAAATTAAGCTAATATAAAAAAAATAAGAAATACAACAGTTTTAATAGAATTCTTTTTTGCCGACTGAGGCCAATACTGCCGACCAGAAAGAATATTCCAAAATATTCTAGAATATTCTTGAATATTCGAGCCCAGGCCTCCTGGGCCCCAAGCCTCCAAAATGGCGACACTCCCCAAGGGTAGTACCCGATGAATCCTGTTGTCATCACAAGGCCAATAAATCCACGAATTGCATTCCATACCCTGTCAGACTGGAAAGTCTGATCCTAGTGGATTTCTGAAGCCCACCTCAAACTGGAAAAATCCTTCCACCACTGCGTAATCGTCCTCGTGTGTGCCAAGCCATCCCGTAGAACATGCAGTAAATCTCTGCTCGTCTGTAGTAACTTCGACTGGCAGCATTGAGCGGATTGAAAACTGCAACTTTGGCTTGATCGAAGACTGCAACTAGTCCCTACGAAGATGCAGTCTTTAGTAGGATGAATGAAAACCACGCTCTAGACATGGATCAAAGCTGGCTGGGATGGAACAGCGAGAGCCTTAAAGCCCGACTGAAGAAGAACGGCAGCAAAATCCTGGAAGCCCGGGACCAAATTTGGAGCTGCATCTAATTCCACGGCGTCTTCGTAATCTGCTATGATGTGTGATAATCCAATCGAAATCCAGTACCTGGCTCCAAACTTTGGCAGAAATTTTGACGCTAGAAGCATCATGAGAAATGGCTACCACCCCTGCTCCTGCTGCCGGTGTGTATCGGATTTTGAGAGGCAATGGACCTTCAAGATGTTGAGCCATGCTTTCTGCGAAGCTGATGGGTTACCTCGCAGAACAAAACAGCGCATTGCAAACAAGTCCAGGAACATTGCCGCCACGCTGCATTTGCTGATCTTCCATGGTACTGCACATTGCGGGTGCAAATGCCTGCTCCTGTGGAAGAGCGCCTGAAGCAGATACACGAGGAGAAGAATGCAGCCCCTTCCTTATCTTCCATTCTTGAAATTTAGGGCGGAACAGGGGAAGCCCTGATTTTCCGCGCTCTCTGGTACCGACATCCATCTTGCTTGTGCAGTTCTCATTCTTGTGGTCCTACAAAGTGGGAGATCGTTTACATGGATACAGTCTGGTACGGTCCTCTTGTGGCCTGGTGCTTCATCGGGTCTCGGCGAAAAGGAGGCTCCCGCTCGTGAGGCTTAATAATATTCTAGTATATTCACGGATATTCTAGGTTTATTTAGCATATTCTAGAATATTCTCAAGAATATTTTTTTGATATAAGGTTTTTAATATGCCTGACTGGCTTAATATTTACCGACCAACAAATAAATCATTTAAATTTTTTTTAAAAATTTGATTACTTTATAAAAAAGTTCAATAAGTTTACAAATAAGCATTTTTATGTATACTATTTATCCTTGTAGCACCGGACTCTGCTGCAATTCATTAGCAATGGTGGACCTCCATCTCACTGAGCGATCGGCTTTGTAGAAAGTATATGACATCCGGGTTCAAGCCAAGCACACGACTATAGACGAAGTACATGTGTACACATGGGCTCCAACTTTTGCTCTTCTGGAAAGTAGAAACAACTGCATGTAGGATAAGTGCTGATAGTCACCTTTGCAGAGTCATTTCCTGTCGACACAACGAAAGCCTCCTTCCGTCCTCTAACTGTCACTTCAACATTTCTCACTTGACCTAAAAATGTCTTGGCCTTGTGAAAATTCTTCTCTATTCCTTAACATTTTTGTTGGAGTTCGGACCATGTGTCCTTCGAAAGGTGAAATTGTTGTAGATCCAGCTCCACGTGGTGGCGATGGTGTTTTATCTTTTGTCCCTCATCTACTCTTCTTGCCGTCCCCTGTAAACCTTCTAGAACAAAGCCTGCATCCTGTAATTCTTTGACCTCCTCACTTGTCAGCTTCGTTTCCTTGAGCACAGGCCAAACCGTTGGTGGTGTTGGAATTCTTGACTAAAGAATTTTGCCATTTGGCCACATGAAACACCCTGAATCTTTTGGGCAGAACCACATCATTTGTTGTACATACTCCTCATTCCCCAAGGCATCACTGTACATTCGTTTTCCGTAGAATCCTAGTGCTGGCACTCTACTTGGATAACCGATTGGTTTTTCCACATAAAGCAATTCCTTCCTGATTTCATCCCCAACACTTAACCTTACTGGATGCTTTGATTCGTCTAATGACCCACACTGTTTCTGCAATCTCTCTCCAAAACCTCTTCAAACCTTAACCTCTTTCTCCTATTGTTTTGGACCACCCGCTCTGTGTCATCATGTCTGTGTGAACTTCGAGCATTAGATTGTTCTGTTCTTGTGACTGTTCTCTTGACAGTTTGCACTCAAACGTTAGTGGTACTCGTGAACTCCGGGCTGGTCAAGTGTTCCTCGTCTTCCACTAGATTGATAATTGTTGATGGAGATACACTTTTCCCCTCAGAGAGTTTGCATTGCACTCGTTTCAACAGAGTTCCCTTCGAAGGACCTGACCTGTATACCTCCCTTCTATTGCCGCTTTCACCTTCGCACTCTGCAGAACTGCATCGGTTAGGTCTAACATTGTCGCCTCCAATAGTGGTACTCTTTTGGCCAATCTTGCTCTTCTTGCTCTCGCGTGAATCACTTCAACATTGTTTTGTAGTTGGAACGCTCGCGAGTCCTTCTTCTGTCATGTCTCCCAATTCCACCATGGAGATGTGGTTCTCATGTCTGATCCACCAAGACAGCCATGTCTTTAAAGCACGAATGTTTGACGCTCATCCTTCCCAAAAGACTCTAGAATTGCTAGTTGTTCTTTTTTAGATTGTTCATTCAGTGCTGCAGGCCAGGTACGAGCAAGCTTCATGTGTTCTTCGCGGTGTTTCTTCTGAGATCCATTTCTTTGTCACTTGACGCACGGATTGCATAAAGTGAAATAGACAGCTTCTTTCCCTTCCTTTCATCTTTGCTCCGTTATTGAATACTTGGCGCAAGGCTATCCATATCACTCCAGCCTCATCCGATATGAAACCAACAAAGTTTACATTCTCTAAACCCTGTTTTCTTACAAACCTCTAGCATTATGTTCAAGAACTTCAGCACTGCAACATTATCTTTGCGTGAGCTATAGTGACCATGGATCTGACACTGTAAGAGAGCATTAGATAACAAAGATTAGAAAGTGTTATGAAGAGTTATACAACTTACAATGGTCATAAAGGTGTATTCCAATTGTCGCCCAGTCTGGTATAACAGTGTGTGTGGTCCAGAACAACCCATTGATCATGAAGGTCTCCTCCACTTTGACACCTTTTGATGTAGTCAACTTCCTGAACCCGGTCCCTCAACTGCCATTTTGAAAGATCAAAGGCTGCTCCTCAACACCATGCAGTTCCATCCCTGGAACATGTATGACGGAATGAAAGGTATTGGCAACTTTGTCTTCAGCTCCAGAAGACCCTCGTAACCCTCTCTAAAGTGTGTCTCCTTCTGTCTTGATTGTGTAATCCAGTCCCGAGTCCTAAAGAAAAGGTCACGTTAGTGTGCCGAGATCTAAAGAAAAATACCTTCGATGGTTTGTAAGAGGTTCAAGTTTTGAGTAAACCAGTGTACGAGACTTCTCCTCCTTCCTTGAAAAGTTCTTTAAAGATGAGTTCACGTGCAGCTTGAAACTCAATCACTCATTGATTGGTTCGCGGACTGCTCTTTACCACATTGCTGACACTAGATCTGGCACGCTGAACGTTTGAAGCTGACACTGAGGTGCTAACTGGATGCTGATGAACACCTATGTGAATGAACAACCTTGTAAAAGAAATGTCGTCTAGCAGAATGTAGTACACATAAGTCGGAAAAGTGTGCACTAGTAATGGCTCCTCTCCACAATGCTTACATTTCATGCCTTTTACTTTGCCTGACTTAGTTGTCTTCGCCTTCTCCATAGCACCCTTGAAGTGACATTCATTTGCTTTCTTCTCAAAAGCCAAGTAGGGGCAGGTAGGATTGATGCATTTGAGATGTCCGACACATGAACTTTGATTGACTCGCACCGGAACATGCCAGTGTGTTGTGCTCGGGTTTGTCCAATGGTAGCATCCATCCTTCCGATTCATCCCCAAGTACTTCTCTATGCTTTCTTTCTTTGGAGGAAGTTCGTAAATGACATTTCCATTGTATATCTGCGGTAGTTGAGAGACTCGTTTAACTTCATACGAACCAATGAGATCCTTCCCTATCCTACATTTGTCTGCTCTTAGAAGACACACCAGCATGGATTCCTCACTCTCCTTTGTCCACAACCTGAACAACGGGCCCTTTGCCGGGCACAATGTGTAAAAGACAAACTGTTTAATGCATTGCCTTCTGGTAACAACTCCACATCTTCTCCAAAACTCGCAGAAACTGACATCAATTGAACCACATATATATTGAACCAACAAGGAATGTTGAAAGCAAAGTGAAGATCATGTTCAAGCACAAAAGCATTTTCATCTTCATCAACTGGAAAATCTTTGTCAATGCCTTCATAGGTAACTCTGGCCATAACAACGCAAGGAGAAAGCTCGGTGGTTTAAGAAAGCAAAGCAAAAGATTAAACACACTCTTGTTTGTCAAGAAAAATTATAATCGTTGATAATAAACGTGAACACACTTTTGTATATAATTAATTCTACATTGCCTAGCTCACAGTGTTCTTAATGCTATCCTCTTTAGTATCACCAATGTAATTTAATTATTACCTTTTATGATTTGAAATATCTTCACCTTTACCAATTATTCACATATTTTAATATTAACCCTAAATTTTAATGTCACATTTATTCCGTAGGGTTTACTATTTTCATTGCGGCTAGGGTTTTTTGGTAGATAGGGTTTATTGTTTCCATTGCGGCTAGGGTTTTTTCTATCTCATTCTGATATTTGAAATCTGCTCCAAGGGGCCTGAGAGGAGCGGCACCATCCATTTCCAGGGAAAGCGAAGTATGAAGTAGTACCAATTGAGCAGGAGCAGCCTCCATCAACCATCAGAGATTTCCCAGAGAGCTCGTCGTAGTTGCCTCCTTCATCTACTGAGGTTGTAGTCTTGAACGAGCAAGTGCAGATGACAGAGGCAGTTGAAGCTCTTTCTTCTTTTAGTGAGGACGACTTGGAGGAGGTAGTCAGCAAAAAGAGAGGCCGTGGGAAAGCTGATCCAAAAGGCAAGAAGGTGAAGAGCGATAAGTAGCCAAGGAGTTATACAGCATATCGGCCAGCCTGCATTTGGAGAGCTTAGTGAACCTGCTCGACAAAATTACTATCAAGGGACTTGGTGATCCTCCTGATGTGCCAATCTATAGAATGCATTCGAACGAGGTGGTTCGACGAGTGAACCCAGGGGACTTGGACAGCTGGTGTCATCGTTGAAGAAGGCTGGTTATCTACGCAACACGGCCTTGTTCATTCTATCCATCGGAGATCCACTCACTGCTGAGGAGCTATCGGAGCTGTCGAAGGACACGGTTCAATACGAGCAGCACCGGTCTTTCGAGCAAGCTCTTACTCAGCCAGAGTACAAATAGTGGGCTTCAGGCTTGTCAAACCAGAAGTTCAGCTATTGGGACGGGAACCATAGGCTACAGGCTTTGCAGAAGCTCTACCGGGAGATGTAGAGGACAACCAACGATGGGCTATTTGTGTTCGATCGAGTTTTATCTCCATAAGAACCTCGACAATCTTCAACTGGTTTCGATGTTCCAATCGATAAACATGTGAGTATTTTCTTTCTTTTCGTTAAGAGTCTAGACTTACAGTTTCAATGAACAGATCTTCAGCAACATCTGTGGAAACAACACTACCACATATTCTCCTTGCTATAAAGGCGGTCTGCACTAGTACTAAAGGAACTCAAAAATCCTTGAGTCACTCACGGAGGTTGATCGTCTTGAGGTGCGAAGTGGAAGGAGAGTGCAACAGGAAAGACGGCTTGGCATCCTCTTCCAAACCTGATCTGCACAAAGATCCTTTTCAAGGTAACCTTCGGTTTGATTGATAGGAAAGAAGTTTTTAACTTATTCTATGAGATCGACGATGATCTCACAAGCAGTCACCAGTGCTAAAGGCAATCCACAGCTTGAATTGAACCTGAAGCAGCTAGTGTACAAGAAGCATGACAAGCGTATGCACAAGTTCCTCTCTATCATAGACCCAGAGTTGGGGGAGGAGTGGTTCCAGAAGGTGACGAACATCTCTCATAAGTAGTGTCGTTGGATGGGCATTGGAAGCTGTACACGATGTCAAAGGCAAGATTTCAAACATGCTGTGACTCCGATACTTGAACAAGCTCACTCGTCTTGAATCCAAGGCAGAACAACAGACACTTGGGCTACTAGGGACAAAGAGTGGATCAAGTGGTTCACCTTGGACTTGTATTGGAAGGCTGTGCGCGAGGAAGCCATTCAGATCCTTAAGGGACTACGAGAGGATGGTGAAGAAGTTGGAAGGATGTCGACTTCATGAGCTGGTTTGACGAGATGTGAACTCGAAGCAAGTGCTGGTCTTTCAGCCCTTCCATGACTGCATACGATTCACTTATTCGATGGAGCCGAATGAGTTTCTGGAGTGTGAGGAGTCTGCGCGTCGATGATATGGAGTAAGCTTTCATTCAACATTGCTACTACTAATTTGTGTTATAGGTTCATACTAGCGAAGAAAATGGCTCCATCTCAACATGAAGCTGTGGATAGATCATACAAGCGAGCCTCACATGTGGTCGAAGAGCAGAGGAGCTCTAACACCATTCGAACCGAGATGTTCCATTTGGCTCGACTGTCCGTCGCAGCAGCCACCAACTTGGGAGAGCTCACTATTCAAGTGCATGCCAATGATCTTCTAGCGATTGTTTGGGAGCCGGACGAAGTAGAGGCTATCAAGAAGAGCAAGATGAAGAAGACGGTGCGGAAGACAACTACACCTGCAAAGGGATCGGGAGCGGGACCAAGCTCTTCTACAGCACCTCCGCCGGCATCGACTTTACAATCAATGAGGTACAGCCACTTGTAGCTAGTTTGGACATCAAGGACGACCTGATGACCTTCATCCCGACCCTGACTGCATCCCGTGGATCCTACGACCTGGTGTGTGCGATATGGAGGAGATGAGCAGGTCTTTCTTCGAGCCAGGTGTTTCCCAGACAGAGGTGTACACCAAGCTCCAACAACAGTTGACAAACTACATACGATTGAGTCACAAACGGTGTTCCAGGAAGTGGCAGGTGAATACGGCTTCAACCTCATCATCTTCGACTTGCCCAATGAGCTTGTATATGGAGGTGCTAGCATCAACAAGGACATTGTGCAGCTAGATCCAGTGAAGTTTGAGGAGGCCTTGCAGTTCAATGGAATGCACTTGGCAGCGAGTGGTTTCATGGTCGTCTTTGAGACTTCTCCTTCTGTTTTGGCGGTGATTCAGGTGGCTGCGGTAATCTAGCTATTTATGTTCAAGTTTAACTTGGTCTATGTGGCAGGATAACTTGTTGGTTCTCTTGGTGTTGCAAAGCTCTGAGAAGAAGTCGAAGAAGCCAAACCTCTGGCATTGACGAACACGATCCTCGTCGATACTACCGACCATTTTAGGAGGCTTGGTAAGGAAGTACTTTCCTTTGTCTATCCTAATGGAAGTTTGTACAGGATGATGATTCAACCGAAGAGTGTTCGACTCATGCAGCTTTTGATCAAGCGTCTTAGTAGACTTGGCGACCTAGTCTGGGATATTGGTTCCAGAACTGGATCATCGTTGTTAGTTACCATCGAGCTTGAAAGGAATATTATAGGAACTGAGAAGAGTTTTGAACTCTCTAGGTTGGCAACAAACAAGCTCGCAGAGAACATTGACCAGAGGAAATACCTACTCAGACACCTCCACGTCCAAGCCTAGCTGGTGGTTCGAGAACTGCAGCTTTACTTAAGATGAAGAAGAAACTTTAGCTAATGTGTATTGAGTAATAAATTAAAGCTAATATAAAAAAGAATAAGGTAGAAATACAACGGGTTTTTTTTTTGCCGACTGAGGCCAATATTGCTAACCAGAAAGAATATTCTAAAATATTCTAGAATATTCTAGATTCGAGCCCAAGCCTCCAAAATGGTGGCACTCCGCTTCATCCATATTTGGCAGAACATTGGTCCAGAAACTAAGGCAGTTGTGATGTTGGTGAATCAGCAATTTTGTCTTGCTCAGGTATTTCTGTTATTCCAGATTGAAAAAAATTCACTATATGTTCCTTAGCGAACTCTTTTTGGGAGGTTCTAGCTGTTGGAACACAATGTGCTGTGTTATACATATTCCTTTTCTTAAATTTCTTTCTTACATTTTTTCCACTGTTCCGTGTTAAGAATTTCTTCTGTGTGATGAAGCTCCCTTCAATCAGATAAGTTTTTTGTTTAATTGTTTGGTTTCTAAATAGCACATTGTATTGGAGCTTATAGACATGGTAATTTTATAAGGTTGTTCTTCGCAATTTGTATTCACTTTTGATAATGTTTTGTTCATCAGGTTGAAAAACTATTTTCAACTGAACGTTGTGCACCAAATTCTTCCTGCGCAAGAAAAGCAATTAGCCGGGACTTGATTATGTTAAATCCACCCTGTGCAGTCTACAGCGGTCTCACAACATAAGAAGTTTGACACTAGTGGGCTTTTGAATAGGTTGTCTCTTCTTTTGTTAAGACAGTGTTTTTGACTTATGTGTATGTATTTGCCTTGCTGCTCGAGATTCTTTTCTATATATCCTAATGTGCAGCTTCCTCAACATTTTCCAGTTTCGCAGTCCACCATACTGCACTGGAACATTTCAATGCTTCAGCAGCCTACTATTATATAAAGCCAGCTTTTGTCCCTCGCTTCATCCAGCAACATGGCTTTCAAGCAGCATTTTGTTCGGGTCTCGGCGCTCCGGCTCAGGAGGCTTTGGAATATTCTAGTATATTCGCAGATATTCTGAGTATGTTCTAGCATATTTTAGAATATTCTCTAGAATATTTTTTGATATAAGTGTTTTTAATATGCCGAATGGCTTAATATTTGCCGACCAACAAATAAATCATAAAGTTTTAGAATTTTTTTGAATACTTTATAAAAAAGTTCAATAAGTTACTATTCAAACAAAGCATTTTTATGTATACCATTTATCCTTGTAGCACTAGTGGGTCATGAACTCTGTTTGCAATTCACCAGTAAATGGTGGACCTCCGTCTCACTAAGCGAGTGCCTTTGTAGAAAGTATGTGACGTCCGAGTTCAAACCAAGCACACGGCTGTAGACAAAGTACATGTGTACACATGGGCTCCAACTTTTGCTCTTTTGAAAGGTAGAACAACTGCATGTAAGATAAGTACTGATAGTCACCTTTGCAGAGTCATTTCCTGCTGACACAATGAAAGCCTCCTTTTGTCCTCTAACTGTCACTTCAAATTCTCACTCGACCTAAAAATGTCTTGGCCTTGTGGAAATTCTTCTATTGTTCCTTAGACATTTTTGTTGGAGTCTAGACCATGCGTCCTTCGAAAGGTGGAATTGTTGTAGATCCAGCTCCACGTGGTGGCGATGGTGTTTTGTCCTTCTAACTCTCATCTACTCTTCCTGCCGTCCCCTGTAAACCTTCCAGAACAAAGCCTGCATCTTGTAGTTGTCTGACCTCCTAACTTGTCAGCTTCGTTTCCTTGAGCACAGGCCAAACCGTTGGTGGTGTTGGAATTCTTGACTAAAGAATTTTGCCATTTGGTCGCATGAAACACCCTGAATTTCTTGGGCAGAACCACATCATCTGTTGTACATACTCCTCATTCCCCAAGGCATCAATGTACATTATTTTTTCGTAGAATCCTGGTGTTGGCACTCTGCTTGGATAACCGATTGGTTTTCCACACAGAGCAATTCCTTCCTGATTCATCCCCAAACACTTAACCTTACTAGATGCTCTAATTTATCTGATGGCCCACTCTGTTTGTGCAATCTCTCTCTCCAAAACCTTAACCTCTTTCCTCTTGTTGTTTTGGACCACCTGCTCACATCATGTATGTGTGAACGTCGAGCATCAGACTGTTTTGTTCCTGTGACTGTTCTTTTGACAGTTTGCACTCAAACGTTAGTGGTACTCGTGAACTCCGAGCTGGTCAAGTGTTCCTCGTCTTCCACCAGATTGATAATTGTTGATGGAGATACACTTTTCCCCTCAAAGAGTTTTCATTGCACTCGTTTCAACAGAGTTTTCTTTTGAAGGACCTGACCTTGTATACCTCCCTTCTATTGCCACTTTCACCTTTGCACTCTGCAAAACTGCATCGGTGAGGTCTAACATTGTCGCCTCCAGTAGTGGTACTCTTTTTGCCAATCTTGCTCTTCTTGCTCTCACGTGAATCACTTCAGCATTGTTTGTAGTTGGAATGCCTCGTGAGTCCTTCTTCTATCATGTCTCCCAGTTCCACCATGAAGATGTGGTCCGCATGCCTGATCTACCAAGATAGCCATGTCTTCAAAGCACGAATGTTTAATGCTCATCCTTCCCAAAAAGACTCGAGAATTGTTAGTTGTTCTTTTTAGATTGTTCATTCAGTGCTGCAGGCCAGGCATGAGCAAGCTTCATGTGTTCTTTGCGGTGTTCTTTTGCAATCCATTTTTTTGTCACCTGACGCACGGATTGCATAAAGTGAAATAGACAGCTTCTTTCCCTTCCTTTCATCTTTGCTCCGTTATTGAATACTTGGCACAAAGCTATCCATATGCTCTAGCCTCATCCGACATGAAACCACAAAGTTTACATTCTCCAAACCCTGTTTCTTACAAACCTTTAGCATTGTGTTCAAGAACTTCAGTACTGCAACATTTCTTTGCAGCACATATATGCGTAAGCTATAGTGACCATGGATCTGACACTGTAAAGAGCATTAGATAACAAAGATTAGAAAGTGTTATGAAGAGTTATACAACTTACAATGGGTCATAAAGGTGTATTCCAATTGTCGCCCAGTCTGGTATACAGTGTGTGTGGTCCAAAACAACCCATTGATCATGAAGGTCTCCTCCACTTTGACACCTTCTAATGTAGTCAACTCCTGAACCCGGTCCCTCAAATGCCATTTTGAAGATCAAAGGCTGCTCCTCAGCACCATGCAGTTCCATCTCTGGAACATGTATGACGTGAATGAAAGTATTGGCAACTTTGTCTTCAGCTCCAGAAGACCCTCGTAACCCTCTCTAAAGTGTGTCTCCTTCTGTCTTGATTGTGTAATCCAGTCCCGAGTCCTAAAGAAAAGGTCACGTTAGTGTGCCAAGATCTAAAGAAAAATACCTTCCATGGTTTGTAAGAGGTTCAAGTTTTGAGAGTAAACCAGTGTACGAGACTTTTCCTCCTTCCTTGAAAAGTTCTTCAAAGATGAGTTCACGTGCAGCTTGAAACTCAATCACTCATTGATTGGTTCGTAGACTGCTCTTTACCACATTGCTGACACTAGATCTGGCACGCTGAACATTTGAAGCTGACACTGAGGGGCTGACTGGATGCTGATGAACACCTATGTGAATGAACAACCTTGTAAAAGAAATGTTGTCTGGCAAAATGTAGTACACATAAGCCGAACAAGTGTGCACTAGCAATGGCTCCTCTTCACAATGCTTACATTTCATGCCTTTACTTTGCCTGACTCAGTTGTCTTTGCCTTCTCCACAGCACCCTTGAAGTGACATTCATTTACTTTCTTCTCAAAAGCCAAGTAGGGGCAGGTAGCATTGATGCATTTGAGATGTCCAACACATGAACTTTGATTGACTCGCGCCGGAACATGCCAGTGTGTTGTGCTCGGTCTGTCCAATGGTAGCAGCCATCCTTGCGATTCATCCCAAGTACTTCTCTATGCTTTCTTTCTTTGGAGGAAGTTCGTAAATGACATTTCCATTGTATATCCGGTAGTTGAGAGACTCGTTTAACTTCATACGAACCAATGAGATCCTTCCCTATCCTACATTTGTCTGCTCTTAGAAGACACACCAGCATGGATTCCTCACGCTCCTTTGTCCGCAACCTGAACAATGGGCCCTTTGCCGGGCACAATGTGTAAAAGACAAACTAGTTTGATGCATTGCCTTCTGGTACACAACTCCACATCTTCTCTAAAACTCGCAGAAACTGACATCAATTGAACCACATGTATATTGAACCAACAAGGAATGTTGAAAGCAAAGTGAAGATCATGTTCAAACACAAAAGCATTTCATCTTCATCGACTGGGAAATCTTTGTCAATGCTTCATAGGTAACTCTGGCCATGACAACGCAAGGAGAAAGCTCGGTGGTTTAGAAAGTAAAGCAAAAGATTAAACACACTCTCGTTCGCCAAAAAAATTATAATCGTTGATAATAAACAAACACACTTTTGATATAATTAATTCTATCGTCTTAATGCTGTCCTCTTTAGTATCACAGATGTAATTTAATTATTACCTTTTATGATATGAAATATCTTCACCTTTACCAATTATTCACATATTTTAATATTAACCCTAAATTTAATGCCGGCTAGGGTTTTTTGGTAAATAGGGTTTACTGTTTCCATTGCAGCTAGGGTTTTTTAATCTCAGATCTGATATCTGAAATCTCCTCCAAGGGGCCTGAGAGGAGCGGCGCCATCCATTTCGAGTTGATTCGTGTAGCTCTCAAGTAAACCATTGAGATTTCTGAGTATCCATATCACAATGTGTTTTTTTTTTATGTTAGAGTTAAAGGGTCTTCCCATTTGTGCCGTCTGAGAGAGATGGCACCATCCTGGCTCAGTCGGTAGCCACAAGGTCTGTTCAATTTCTTTTTTTTTTAATTTATGGCTCAAGTATCCATATCACAATGTTTTTTTTTCTATGCCAGAGTTAAAGGGTTTTCCCATTTGTGCCATCTAAGAGAGACGACACCATTTTGGCTTAATCGGCAGCCATAAGGTTTGTTCAATTTCTTTTTCTTTAATTTTGACTCAAGTATCCATATCACAATTGTTTTTTTTTATGCCAGAGTTAAAGGGTCTTCCCATTTGTGCTGTCTAAGAGGACGGCACATCCTAGCTCAGTCGACATGCTTCTTACATCATCTCGTCTATGCTGTCTGAGAGGGTCAGCACCAACCAGTCTCAGTCGTAGGTTTTGCTCATCTACTTTTCTGTGCCAACTGAGAGGGTCGGCACCATCTAGCCTGAGTCGGCAACCACAATAGTCATCTTTGGTTTTTGTTTTTCCTTTTGTCTCCAAATCAATTGACTTGTGTGTTTGCTTTCCAGAGTTTGCAAAATGGTGAGAGCTTCAAAAAGTCTACAAGAGACTATGCTTGATGAAGAGCCACGGAAAGAGGAGGATATCGAAGCACAAGCGAGGAAAGAGAGGAGAACCATCTAATGTAGCAAAGAAGGATCCTCCAGTGACTCAGTCTCAAGTAGTACCAGTTGAGCAAGGAGCAGCCTCCATCAACCATCACAGATTTCCCGGAGAGCTCGTCGCAGTTGCCTCCTTCATCCGCTGAGGTTGCAGTCCTGAACGAGCAAGTGCAGATGACAGAGGCAGTTGAAGCTAGGAGGACGACTTGGAGGAGGCAGTCAGCAAAAAGAGAGGCCGGGAAAGCTGATCCAAAAGGCAAGAAGGCGAAGAGCGATAAGGAGCCGAAGGAGTTATACAGCATACCGGCTAGCCTGCATTTGGAAGCTAGCGAACCTGCTCGACAAAATTACTATCAAGGGACTTGGTGATCCTCCTGATGTGCCATCTGTAGAATGCATTCGAACGAGGTGGTTCGACGAGTGAACCCAGGGGACTTGGACATGCTGGTGTCATCGTTGAAGAAGGCTGGTTATCTACGCAACACGGCCTTGTTCATTCTGTCCATCGGAGATCCACTCACTGCTGAGGAGCTATCGGAGCTGTCGAAGGACACGGTTCAGTACGAGCAGCACGGTCTTTCGAGCAAGCTCTTACTCAGCCGGAGTACAAACAGTGGGCTTCGAGGCTCTCAAACAGAAGTTCAGCTGCTGGGACGGGAACCATAGGCTACAGGCTTTGCAGAAGCTCTACCGGGAGGATGCAGAGGACAACCACGATGGGCTATTGTGTTCGATCGAGTTTCATCTCCACGAGAACCTCGACAATCTTCAACTGGTTTCGATGTTCCAATCGATAAACATGTGAGTATTTTCTTTTCTTTTTGTTAAGATTCTAGACTTACAGTTTCAATGAACAGATCTTCAGCAACATCTGTGGAAACAACACTACCACATATTCTCCTCGCTGTAAAGGCGGTCTGCACTAGTACGAAGGAACTCAGAAAATCCTCGAGTCACTCACGGAGGTTGATCGTCTTGAGGTGCGGAAGTGGAAGGAGAGTCAACAGGAAAGACGGCTTGGCATCCTCTTCCGAACCTGATCTGCAAAGATCTTTTCAAGGTAACCTTGATTTGATTGATAGGAAAGAAGTTTTTAACTTATTCTATGTGCAGAACGAGATCGACGATGATCTCGACAGAGCAGTCACCAGTGCTAAGGCAATCCACAGCTTGAACTGAACCTGAAGCAGCTAGTGTACAAGAAGCATGACAAGCGTATGCACAAGTTCCTCTCTATCATAGACCCAGAGTTGGGGGAGGAGTGGTTCCAGAAGGTGACGAACATCTCTCATAAGCAGTTCGCTGGATGGGCATTGAGAAGCTGTACGCGATGTCAAAGGCGAAGATTTCAAACATGCTGCGACTCCGATACTTGAACAAGCTCACTCGTCTCGAATCCAAGGCAGAACAACAGACACTTGGGCTACCAGGCATGCAGGACAAAGAGTGGATCAAGTGGTTCACCTTGGACTTATATTGGAAGGCTGTGCGGAGGAAGCCATTCAGATCCTTAAGGGTTGCGAGAGGATGGTGAAGAAGTTGGAACGGATGTCGACTTCATGAGCTGGTTTGACGAGATGCGAACTCGGAGCAAGTGCCTGGTCTTTCAGCCCTTCCATGACTGCATACGGTTCACTTATTCGATGGAGCCGAATGAGTTTCTGGAGCGTGAGGAGTCTGCGCGTCGGATGATATGGAGGTAAGCTTTCATTCCAGCATTGCTACTCTAACTTTGTGTTACAGGTTCATACTGGCGAAGAAAATGGCACCGTCTCAGACGATGAAGCTGTGGACAGATCATACAAGCGAGCCTCACATGTGGTCGAAGAGCAGAGGAGCTCTAACACCGTTCGAACGGGAGCATGTTCCATTTGGCTCGACTGTCCGTCGCACAGCCACCAGCTTGGGAGAGCTACTTCGACGTGCATGCCAATGATCTTCCAGCGATTGTTTGGGAGCCGGACGAAGTAGAGGCTATCAAGAAGAGCAAGATGAAGAAGACGGTGCGGAAGACAACTACACCTGCAAAGGGATCGGGAGGGGACCAAGCTCTTCTACAGCACCTCCGCCGGCAATCGACTTTACATCAATGAGGTGCAGCCACTTGTAGCTGGTTTGGACATCAAGGACGACCTGATGACCTTCATCCCGACACTGGCTGCATCCCGTGGATCCTACGACCTGGCTGTGTGCGATATGGAGGAGATGAGCAGGTCTTTCTTCGAGCCGGGTGCTTCCCAGACAGAGGTGTACACCAAGCTCCGACAACAGGTTGACAAACTACATACGGCTGAGTCACAAACTGTTCCAGGAAGTGGTAGGTGAATACGGCTTCAACCTCATCATCCTCGACTTGCCCAATGAGCTTGTATATGGAGGTGCTAGCATCAACAAGGACATTGTGCAGCTAGATCCGGTGAAGTTTGAGGAGGCCTTGCAGTTCAGTGGAATGCACTTGGCAGCGAGTGGTTTCATGGTCGTCTTGCGAGTTCTCCTTCTGTTTCGGCTGATTCAGGCGGCTGCGGTAATCAACTTGGAGGTTGCAGGGACTTACAGCGTCTACCGTGCACGAGGCTGGGGATACCGTGACAAAATTAAGGTAAGCTAGCTATTCAGTTCAAGTTTAACTTGGTCTATGTGGCAGGATAACTTGTTGGTTCTCTTGGTGCTGCAAAGCTCTGAGAAGAAGTCGAAGAGGCCAAACCCTCTGGCGTTGACGAACACGATCCTCGTCGATACTGCCGACCATTTTCAGGAGGCTTGGTAAGGAAGTACTTTGCTTTGTTTATCCTAATGGAAGTTTGTGCAGGATGATGATTCAACCGAAGAGTGTTCGACTCATGCAGCTTTTGATCGAGCGTCTCAGTAGACCTGGCGACCTAGTCTGGGATATTGGTTCCGGAACCGGATCATCGTTGTTAGCTGCCGTCGAGCTCGGAAGGAATATTATAGGAACCGAGAAGAGTTTCGAACTCTCTAGGTTGGCAACAAACAAGCTTGCAGAGAACATTAGACCAGAGGAAATACCTACTCAGACACCTCCACGTCCAAGCCTACTGGTGGTTCGAGAACTGCAGCTTTACTTAAGATGAAGAAGAAACTTTAGCTAATGTGTATTGAGTAATAATATAAAAAAGAATAAGGTAGAAATACAAGTTTTACTAGAAAAAATTTGCCGACTGAGGCCAATACTACCGACCGAAAGAATATTCTAGAATATTTGAGCCCGGCCCCAAGACTCCAGAATGGCGGCACTCTTTTGTTCTCATGCTTCTCATTGCAACAGCTTGTTCTTTGTTAGTTCAAGGTGGTTCATTCCACAGCTACGCTTCGACGTGCCCCACAGTCGAGAGTGTGATCAAAAGCACAGTAGAAGTAGCAACAACAAAAGACCCAATGATCCCAGTCGGTCTTCTACATTTGCATTTCCATGATTGCTTTGTTGAGGTAATGAGCTTCTTGTCCATATTCTCTTGTGGATTTCTAAGCTTGTTTGATCTTCGATGTAACTCGATGTTATCACCAGGGGTGTGATGGATCAATCTTGCTGGAATCTACTCCCACTAATGGCAGAGATGTAGAGAGATTTGCTCAAGGAAATAACAATTCTGTTCGAGGCTTCGAAGCCATTGCAGAAGCTAAAACTAAGCTGGAAGCAATGTGTCCGGGAGTTGCTGACATACTCGCAATAGCAGCCAGAGACTCTTTTGTCTTCGTAAGTTGTTTGCTTAACCTTGACTTATGGTTTCATCTTTTGTGCGTTTCTTGTTTTATTTCAATCAATATGGAGGTTTGTCATACACGGTCCCAACTAGTCGTTTTGATGGGCGAGTCTCGAGCAGAACAACTGCAGATGCCAAGCCGAGTCTATTCTTCACATATGCACAGCTCAAGAGCAACTTTGCTAAGAAAGGACTATCCATTCCCCACGACCTTGTTGTGCTCTCATGTACCATTTTTCATGAGCTCTTGGTTCTTGCTTACAAATGCTTTAGTAAACTCTCTTGCTTAGAATCCAGGTCCATGTTTGCACAGTCGATGATCAACATGGGAAACATTGGTAGAAAACAAGAGAAATTGGGGCACGGCGAAATTCGAGCGCAGGTCAACGAGCTTGACCAAGATTCATGAATATTCTTGAATATTATGTTGTTCCGTACAATTTCCATCTAGATATTCTTGAATATTCTGTACAAAAAATTTTTGTACTGCCAAGTGTACAGATAATTGGACCTTCCAAAATCTTCAAGAATATTCTAGAATATTCTAGTGCGGAGGCTGCGTACAAAATATGGTAGTATATTTTGATTGTATTTGAAGGAATATACGTTAAATTACTTAAAAATATGCTAAGCATAAAATTACCATTAAAATTTATATTGAAAATTATAAGTTTGAAATAGCAAGTATAAAATCGAAGCAGTTTGAAAACAAATCAAACACATTAAATAGATGGTGGAGGATGGAGGTTCCTTAGTAGCATTAATAAAGAACTCAGTTCACGGGTGCAAGTGTACGACATTGCAAATGCTTGACAACTTGAGGATCAGCTCCTAGTACACACTTGTAAACAAAATACATATGTTTGCAAGGCACCCACTGACGACCATTGCAAAACTCCAAGCATGAACAAGATGGTTTGTTGCAAATGACAACCCAAGCAGATGTATGGTCATTGTCACATAGTGCATGTTGGAGGATCAACCACGTCAACTTCTGTGACATATGCTCCCAACATCAGACATGCTTCAAAACTTACCTGCTGTTTCTTAGACATCCCTGAAGGTGTTCTTGTTGCACGACCACTTGCAGGAACAAGAGGTCCACAAATTTGTGCAGGGGGTGTTGAAAATCCCATGACTCCAACAAGAACTGAAGGAATATGAGGTGTTGAAAACCTGGCACTTCTGCATGAGCTGAAGGAAGCCCAGCTAGCATAAAACTCGATCTTGCCAGATCATTGGATGTCTGCTGCAGAGCATGTTTGTTGGACAAAAATACATCATTTGTGAGCAAAAGCATTCTTCACCAGTTTCTTTGTCATTGTATCTGATCCTTCCGAAAAAATGAGCAGCCACTCGATTACCACTAGGACTGATCTTTTTGTCACAAGCACTCCACTGACCTCATGAAGAGGGAAAGCCTGCCAGACATTTCACAGAACTTCTTTCACCGCATCTTCTAATCACCCATTGTCCAGGTGTAACATCTTGTTCTTCAACCAAAACATATTCTTCATGTTCTTCTACAACCGGAAAATCCAACCATCGCTTCCGTCTACACTATGTTGGAATAACCTGTTTGCTATAGAAGATGTCCGATCAGTGGGATCGTTCAGCCTCTGACCCCATATTTCTTTGCACAGTGCGATGTTCAACATTCGTGGCAGCCACAAAAGCAGTATCCTGCATGCTTGATGGAGCAACATCTTCAACTAAGTCAATGATAACCTTTGCTGTAGGTGTTGTTGAGTTAGCATTTGACATTCTTCTCTTGAACCTTGCTGAGAGCTCCTCTGAAGTCGGCCTAGAACCACTATACCTTCCATCTCTAAAGCCTTCACAAGAGCACATTGTCACACTGATTCAGTTAGGTCGTGGATTGTAGCTTGGTACAATGAAATGTATTTTGAATATCTAGCCCTCCTCCATCTTCCGTGAACAGACTCCAACTGGTTTGTCATGGGCACAACCTTTGCAGCATTCTCCGGCATGCTTTCAAGAACAACATTTGAAATATGATTCTTATGTCTTTCCCACCATGAAAACCACATCCGCATAACTCCAACATCCTGCACATTTTCATTCCAAAAGCAGAAAAGATTATTTTCAATTTTTTCACAATCAGTTGTTGATGTGGCTGTTGGCCACGATCTCAAAAGTTGAAGATGTTGTTGTTGATATTCAAGAGGGACCCACTTCCTTGTCACACATTGTATGGCTTGTTCATAGTGAAAGATACAGCTCCATTCACATCCAAGAATTTCTTACCCATTAAAGAACACACTCATGATTGCTTGCCAGATCGCTCCTACTTCATCGGACATAAACCCAGCGAACTGCACATTGTAGATTCCCTTTTCGGAATAGACATCCAACATAGCATGAAAAACTTCTCCACAGCTCTAGCCGTTTGTCTCTTCATGTCACCGTAAGCAATGGTGGATAGTCAATGTACACTATAAATAATCAAAGAGTTAAGCAAACCACAAAAAGATAACATTTACTTTGGGTCGTAAACGTGCAATGCCAGAGTGATTCACTTATTAACAACACGGTGTGTGTGATCAAGTAGAACCCAACTCTTCTGCAAAGGGCCAAGAGGAGGTTGGCACATCCTTACGTAATCGATTCTAGAACATGGCCCTGAAACCATCATCTTAAAAACTAATGCTTGGTCGTCTGAACCACAGAAATTCATCCTAGGATAGTGAATGACGTGGATGAATGGGATAGACAACCTTCGTTTTAGCTCCAACAATCCATCAATATTCTCTGGCATTTCAGCAGCAGCTCTCTTTGCAGACGCTACCCATTGACGAACTTTGCATCAAAGGTATTATCAAAGAATGCTCATCACAAAGTAAAACTCTAATTGTACCTTCGATTGTTTGATAACGGTTGAAAGTGATCCATGAGCTTATCCCAACTTCTAGACTCAAAATTATCTAATAGGAAACCAAAGATAGCATCTTTATATGCTGCCATTTCAATGACTCTTGGACTAGCTCTAGGAGTTCTTTCTGTTGCATTCTGGACCGCTAGATGCATTTCTTCTCTGCTTGATGCAGAAACACCATCACCACTGGATGTGAATGTTTTCCCTAGTGGATAAACAATCTAGTCTTGGTTATGTCGTCTAGGAAAATGCAAAACGCCACAGCATGACATACTTCAAGGCACAATGGATTTTCTTTACAGAAAAACATGTCAATCCTTTTGCCAGTTTGTGAAGGTGGGGAAACAATACATCCTTTTCATTTAGTGCAGTTCAAAAATCTTGCCTTAGAAGCAGGGCAGTCCGGGTTGATACAGCAAAGGCTCTCAACACATCTGCTCCTGGACACCCTCACTTGGAAATTCCAGTTGCTGGTCGTTCCTGCATATATGTCCATCCTCTTTCCGATTCATTCCTTTGTATTTGTATTCAGAAGGAGGGAGCTCAAAAATAACATCCCCATCATATGCAATAGGCAATTCATTTGTATGAATGATCATGGAGCCCTCAATAAGAATTCTTCCCTTTTTGCAGGTATTAGAAGTGAAAAGGTCCTTCAACGTTGAGTATTTAGAGTCATAAGCAACGACAAGCTTAAACAAAACATATCCCGGATTATCCTTCCCCCAGCATCTTAGTCCTCGTTTATTTTAATCTCTAAAGCAAATTGTCCATGGAGAAGTTTAAAAAGGCAAACACTTTGCCAACCAAAAATGCCAAAGAACTTTCTAATCTGATTAGTAAGAACGATTCCAACACCATCTAACACAGGAACATCGTGATCTAAATTGCCGTAAACAATCCTGGCCATTGTGCAAACAGTTACCACAAACGTGACAGAAAAACAACAGCATTACCTAATCATCTTTTGGTAAATATCGGATATTATCGTTCCAAGAATTCACAATCATGACTCAACGTGGGTGGATATTTAATTCGAGGAAACATATAGATCTTAGATGCTAATATAGTATAGCACTTCACGTAGAGATAGAGCAATCTTTATTGTCTTTTAAATAAATGTGTGTTTAATTTACATTCATCTGACATATTTATGACTTGTTTATATTCTGTTACTTTATTTACTATAATTATATAGCCATTTGAACCAATATTTTATATAAATGTGTACTATTGTAAACATTATAAATACATATTTTTACACAAATATTTGTTTAATTATATAATAATATGTTTTTTTAACATACAAATCTTTACTTAAATATGTGTTTGTATTTGTCCTTTTGTATAGTACGTTATTTATTGCATGTATATACTGTTGCATGGTTTGATTAAACACAGTTTTATGGTTAAGGGTCAAAGGGTTAAGGGTTAGGTTTTAGGGTAAAGGTTTAGGGCCGCCCACTCTTCTTCTTCATTCTCCATTGACAAGAGGGCACTTTTGTTCTTCTTTTCGTGGCCACTCTTGTTCTCCATTTGTGGCGACATGAGGCTAGTGTGAGCGTCACAACGACATGGTTGCAGGTAAAATCTTATGCAAATTCAACAGTAATTTCTGTGCATGTTCAACAGGATTTCTCTCTATTCACAAACGCACACATACACACACACATCCCCACCTCTCCGGCGGCATGAGTTCTTGCCGATTTCGGCAGGGAATGTGTGTGTGTGTGTGTGTTATTTGTGTGTGTTCGCACATACACACAAGCAACATTACACATACACACACAAGCAACATTTTACACACATGTACCACATTATGGTATTATATATATAACATTAGACTTGTACACGTGTGTGTGTGTGTGTCTATATATATATATATATATTATACTTACTAAGAAATATGTATAAGTATATGAATATAAGACTTGTATATATGAGATTGACACTTTCTGTCTGTATATACATACATGTGAAGAGATATGAATATACTCATATTCGGAATCTCTCTCTCTCTCACAAACACATCACAAAACACAAACAACATTGCACACACACACAAAGCAACATTACACACATACACACACAAGTAACATTATAAAGTGAGCACACACAAACAACAATACACATGTACAAATACGTGTGTGTGTGTGTGCATGTCCATATATATGATAGGCATAAATATACAATAAATGTGTGTCCATAAATTAGAACAACTCACACACACACTTTTATCAGTTGTTGTAATTGCAGAATGAGGCGAAGGCAGAGTAAGAGACTCTAAGATAAATACAAGACTTTGACAATTTAGGAACATATTGTCCAAGAAGCTCTTGCAGATATGGCTCCAAAACCTTGTGGCAAGAAAGAAGGCCGATGAGGTGCCAAGCAAAACAGCGTGAGGAGATGATGTTAATGAACACTAAACCTATGGATAGTTTGCAAGTCATTGATGAACATGCTGTGGTAAGTGAATGGATGCCTAGAGATAGGGAGATTGCAGAAAGCTCTGCAGAACATGGTAATGCAGAGGAAGTACCGGACATTGATCTTGGCAGTAAAGCATTCAACAAGAAGAGGACACTGGATGCTTCTGAGAATGTTGCCAAATCGTATGCAATTCCAGAACGGGCTTCATCCAAGCTTCTTCGGGATTTTATTTTCGGTATGACACGGATATTAACACATCGCTACAAGGACGAGACCACTACGTTTCAATTGAGCTTGACAAGCCTCCGCATATCCCGATTCACAGGTTGCTCCCACACCAACGTTTGAGGAATGTCACTGAGGACGGCGTGAAAGACCTTGTTGGATGGATTAGAACTGAAGGATTTTGCCAAGAGACGTCGATGTTCACCTTACCTTTCGGACCACAGCTGAGTGTAGACAAACGCCAAAGTTGGAATGAGTCAGAAGCACAGGTCAATAGAGAGTTTGAAGTAGATTTGCATAAGCCAGCATTTTTTATGTAGTATCGATTTCTGAAAGATGCAAAGTTTCTGGTGTAAGATGGGAATCATTGTCATGTTGCTTTGAACACTCTACTTGCTGAAGAGCCAAGCTTGAAATGGACTTTGCATTTATGTGCAACACTCATAGCATCCACAGCACGGGAGGAGAAGAGACTGATCGCTGCTTGCAATCGGTTGAATGAGTAAGTGGCTTGTTTGTTTCATTATTTAAATATTAAATAAATGTTGTTTTGTTTTGTAAAGCAACTGCTCGTGTGGTTTCTACAACGATCATTCACACCTTATAGTTCTTATGGAATTGTTGTGTGAAGTCCGCAATCTTTCTACCGATCATGTTCTTTGCGGGATGTCGGAGGAAGATAGAAAAGCTGTGGAAGTGTGGAGATCAAACAGAAAAGAAGATGTTTGGTATGAGTATTTTTTGGGAAGTAATCTTTTCTTCTTCTTTTGATGGTTTTTTGATTTTCGATTTCTTTTACAGAATCAACTGAAGAAACAAATTGCTACAAAACTTGCGAACAGGAAACCAAACCAAACAGAATCTCAGATCCTCTCCAGCGTTTACAAGACATTCACAATTCAGATAAACAAATTCCTCATCATTGCTGATTCAACGGTCGGCGAAGATTGGTTCAAGGCAATCACAGATATCACTATCAAACCATTGACAAAACAAATAACTCTGGAGAAGCTTCAAATGCTTGCAAAGTCCCAGCTTCTTTCCAACGTCAAGGTTGATATCCTTGGGAAGCTTGTGCACATTCAAGAAAGTGGCATTCTTGAGAAGCTGGTGAATATGATGGAGAAAGACAAGAAGGAAGGTGTCATCGACTGGCCTGACAAGGACTTCATCAAGTTTTTGCACATCTTTACTTACTGATTCCAGGTAATTTAGTATTTATATTTTTTATTTTTACTCTCATTTTATTGTGCTAAGTCGGGGAGGCAGCTAAAGAGCTTTTGGTTGAGCATGCAAGCAGTTACGTTGACAAGTTTATGGCCTTGTATACGAAGATGCACAATGAAATCAAGTTGGATATGTACCAGAGCATGCTCAAGAACAAGGAGTTCGATGCACCTTCTCAACTATTTGAGCTGGAAAAGTCTACAAAAAGAATGGCATTTAGGCAAGTCTTTTTTTTTGTTTATTTATAGATTTTTATCTATTTTTGTAGGTTTTTTAAATGGAAAAATGATGCACTCCCTGAAGATTTCAAAGAGTGGATGGATGTTGCCAAGGATTCTAACATGTGGAGCCGGTTGTTAGCTGGATTTCCTTCCTAGTGACTGTCCCAAATGGGAGATGGCCACCTATAAGATACACAAGGATGATCGGCGAGAGCTATTATGGAAGAACGATAGTGCTGTGAGGAAGCTCCATGTGAAGATGGATATCAGGTATGCCAGATCGGCGAGCAAGGTCAGCAAGGGACATGCTTCTTCTTCACCCCCATCCTTCATCTCGGCTAGATTGGAAGAAGATGATATGTTAAGGATGGTGATGCATGAGAAGGGAAACAGAAGCTGGGAAATCATTCATGCAGATTCAGAGAACCTTTCAGTCCAGTACTTCAAAGTTGGAAGACCTTTTCCACCGGGATTGAAGGAGCTTGAGGATTGAATCGTGAGTCACAAGTCAAGTTGGACTATTCATGTGTTTGGTGCGAAGCCTCCACCGAAATGCATCCAGGGAGCTGTTGATCTCGTTGTCATTGACCCGCCTACCGGATGCGTTGCTGAGGTAGGCAGATGGTGGATCAATACACGAAGTTCTCGGATGCTTTGCTAAAGAACTTGGTGAACCTTGCTTTTGGGATACTAGACAGAGCTGGCCACAAGGTGGTGTTTGTGCTATCGGATGATGTTCCAGCTTTGAAGAACACTACAAAAACTTGCAAGCTAAAGTTTCTGCAGATGAGTTATGTGCACACAACAAGGTCCTGGGGATACCGTTTCTCTAGAAAGGTAATTCTTCTTTTTAAGAATGTCATTTTCTAATGTTCGTTTTTTTAGGAAAGCATCATTGCCATGTGTATTTTTGGTTCCCCCTACTCTAAGGTTGCGAAGAACAAGGAGATCCTAGACACTCGTTACACTCTTCTTCTTGACGAGCCAGAAGATTTCCAACTCCCATGGTACAATGTTGTTTGTTATTTCTCATTTTTTAACATTGCAACTTTCAGGATTTCAATTGGCTCAAAATCTCCCAAGTTGTTTGTGATGCTAGTGGAGAAGCTCACAAAGCCTAGTGGAACTGTCATGGATCTAACAATGGGAACCGGTGCTAGTATTCTTGTAGCTTTTCACATAGGGAGACATGGTTATGGAATCAACATCAACAAAGATCTGGTTTTAGCAGCCAGAGGTGTCTTTAGGAAGGTCATTCCAGGTGTTACAGCAGTTGAAGGTGGTGGGAATGATCAAGTCGTTTCCATGATTACTCCTTTTGATGAGTGGAAGAGGGCCATGGAAACAGAAGCACAGGATTTGCCTTTGGCTAGCGACAACGATGGAGACCAGGATCTGCCTTCTTGAAACAATGAGAATGTTGTTACAGAGAAGTCCATGGAGAACAACAACGAGTCATCAGATGAGATAGCAGAAGAGAGATCAAACGAGTCATCAGATGATGAGTGAGATTTGTTTTGTCATTTCTTTGGTTTTAAATTTTAACATGTTTTCAGTATTGTCCTGCCAGACTACGCTAATTAAATGGCAGAGAAAATGGTTGAAGAGTTCAAAGTTTATGACATATAGATTTTGAAAAACGTTCATAACACTGTAACAATGCATTCATTAACAACGAAGCACTGGCTGGTGGAAACGAGTCTTCATGATTGAGTTATGTTTATATTGTAATTTATATTTAGTATTTATATAAAATATAATTATAGTTATAAATATAAATTTTTTAAATATAAATATAAAAATATAAATATATATGTCAGATTAACCCTCCAAATTTGTAAAACTTGACACCATTACCGTGCTGCCATGATTGCTCACCCACCGCACTGGAATATTCTTTATACGAAAATGAAAATTATATACAGAATGGAATATTCTAGTATAACGGAAATCCGTAAGCTCGGCAAACTGTACTCTGAGGAAATGTCAAACCCGTTTTGGGCCTTTGGTTCTGTGCACCGTTATTTGTTTTCTTTAATCTAAATAGGTTTTGTTTGGAGGTTACTACCTGATTAAAAAGCTTGAAAAATGATTTTGATACAAAAATGAGTTTTCTACGGACTGGCTGCAGCCTGATTCTTTGCTTAATCTGAGAAAAACCTACGTGCAAGCACACAGAAGAGCACCAAGACCGATGCAAAGCCAAAGCCAATAGGTACAGGTAGGCATGTTTATTAGCAGCTGTACATCCTGTTATAGTTTCCGCTATTGCAGTTAGGCAAGTCAACACTGAACCAGCAGCTGGAAACAGCCGAATAGAATCTTTTAAACTTATGGGAAGTCGCCATTATACGGCCGAATATTATTAGCTTTAAGCTATATACATAGCTTAGATATAATTTCCATTGAGTGACTAGGTAGCGACGTATTGTGAGAACGATTTTATACAAACTATGAGAGAGAGAGAGAGACTGAATCTAAATGTATTGTACCTGCCTCAACACAACAATTTGACTCAGAATATCCCTTCGAAAATGGTGTGTTCAAATTTAATGGGCAGAAGCACGAGAGCCCTTCACCCGCTTCCTAGTTCATGTTTTTTCACTTAGCACAGCGTGCGCTTTTCTCTTTTCCCTCCGGTTTGCTAGATATCAGCCAGTCTGTTTTATTTTACTGACAGACTATTTCAATGCAATCCTTATTATCTGTGTTTTAATGCTGCAGGATTCCTGTTAACCACTGTAACGAGTTGTTTAAAGGCAATATGGCTTTGTTATGGTTGCAGGATATCTGCTTTATCTTCCATGCAGTCTTCTGTCTGCATCTTTGAACAACAAGAGATTTACAGCTTCAATAAGCCTGAACAGCAGTATTTCCTTCAGATTTCTCCCCCAACGCACTCGTTTTTCTTGACAAGAAAACTTCATACCCGTAAGTTTGTTAGATATGAGCCAGTCTGTTTTATTTTGCTGACAGACTATTTCAATGCAATCCTTATTATCTGTGTTTTTATGCTGCAGGATTCCTCTTAACCTGTCAATATGGCTTTATTAGGCCATGAAACTGAACCTGAGGCCTATCTAGGGCTATTGACAAGGAGGATGCTCTCGGATGAGCTTTTGCACAAGGTTCGAAACGTTCTTACACTACGGGCACATACATCAGAGGATATGGAAGATTCTGCAGAAAAAGACTTACATCTAGGGAGATGCAGTATTCATCTGTTCCAGCAACTGACAACAGAGAAGAAGCGGAAAGGCCATGGGATTAAGTTCAAACTGGAGGAAGGTTTTCTTTTTGCACAGGAAATAACAAGTGCTCCTCATGGTGGTGCTTCTGCTTCAATAGCTGGACTCTTTTGGGAACAAGATGGTCCGAATCATTATCTCACATGTTTCGTTGATTTAGATATGAGATCTCAGATCCCCGGTCAGCGCACTTTGTACGAGAGCGATGTGGTCGTGAAAATTCCAGGTTGGGGTATCCAGGTTCAGAATTTCAAGGAATACCCTGCAATTATTATAGAGATTGGAGTTTCCCAGCAGTTAAGCGACCTATGTGGATTGGCAGCATATTATCTGGGAGCTGCTTGCCCAACAGTGGAGTATTATGTGGCCTTAAAACGGTGGGATTTCAGAAGTGATGGTACTCAACAAATGTTGGCACTAGTTTGGGATAGAAACCATGGACTTGCTCCTGTAAGAGGTATCTCTTTTGGTTCTACTAATCTTCATTCGTCAACAATTAGATCACTGCAAGGTTGGGTTCAAATTCTAGAAGGCGTTGGCTTCAACGGACCTGCTTGTGATCGGTTTGGTGTGTATCGAATAGCTTTTCCGCTGGCAAGGATTTTCAACCGTCTACCAAGTGGAGTACCCGCGGGAGCACCTGAAAACTATTATTTGGACTTATACCCTGTCCATTTAATGTTTAGAAAACCCGTTGATTAGATAGAAAACGAAAAAAACAAAAAGAGGAAAAAAAAAAACAAAAAAAACAAAAAAATCAAAAAACAAAACAAAAACAAAAAAAAAGAAAGAAAAAAAACAAAACAAAAATATGTAATTACTTACATTAATATAATTAATAGGTTAGTTAAAAACAAGTTGAACATTGAGTTCAAGATGCAATATATAAAAAGGCGAAGAGCCCCTCTCCGAGTTCTGTACCGTTGTTCTCTGCGCAAGAGCCTGATGACGTCCAGTGCAGCTACTCGTTTTGTGGAAGTACTGGGTTTCGTTTTCTGGAAGTACGTTTACGGGGATGAGGAGAAGTGGTTTCTGGGATTTTTGGAGCAATGCAACACCTTTGAACTGAGCGAGTTCAAGCAGGCAGTCAGGAGCGAACAGATTCGGTTTCAGGAGGAAGTCGTCCGCGCTGGATAGTCGTCTATGCTGGATATGAAGGGGCACCAATACATGGAGTGATGGCAATAGGGTTTTTAGAGTGTGGTCATGGCCGCTGCCGCCGCCGCCGTCAATCCAGCGCTCGCGACCAATGGGGGGCTTGGTGCTCGCGAGGCGCTACGGGATGAGGAGGAGGATGAGCATTCTCCAGATCCAGAAAGATGGTGTACGGCCGCTTTTACAGAGTGCCGCGAGGGGGCTCGCCTGCCCGCACACCCAGCCCGAGGCGTTCGGACGAATACCATGTAAGTTCATCCTTCTGCAGAGCTGCTTTGTTGTCGTCTGAGTTCTTTTTGCGTGTGATTTCAGCACGAAGAGCGGCCAGAGACGCCGCCAAGCGTGAAATTGGATGCGTTGCATGAAGAATGTGCTAGCTGCAGGAATGCCGGGGTGAAATGGAAAAGCTTCGGCTGCAGAAACACATTCGTGCTGGAGGTTTGATATAGACTAAATCTCCTCGCAGGCCACGTTAAAAATGTGGTCCGAGAGGAGGAACGTCCCCTGACAGGAACTCTCGTGGTGGTAGCCCCCGCGATCTAGAAGTCCAACAGGAAATCGTGATGCATGGATTGACGGCAACATGAACAAGAGTAGGGTGAGCTCCGTGTTCAACATGTGTATTCCTTTTGTAAATTTTAGATGGCATCGTAACAGCTTTCCTTGTCACCCTTCCTCAACTTTAGAAGACGACGATGACGAAAGATGCAAAGTCTTGGAGAAGGCCGCAGAGCCTAGGCGACCTAAGAAGAGATGGCGTACAGCACCACCCCTTCACCCCCTTCACCGTCGGTTCTCCCCGCAAGCTCTAAGTATAACTATTATAGATATCATTGAATCGCACACTCATTTTGCCGCATGGATCTTGCAGGATATGCAGGCCAGACAAGCTGGGGCCACAACCTTCCACTGGGTGTAGAGCTTCCTTACTCCGTCAAGGCTCTGCCTCACGCTGTAAGTCCCGTCGTAGAGAAAAGCTTTGCTTGCAGCTAGCTCTTCCAAAGAACATATGCGAAATCTTTTGGCCAGAGCCCGACCGGCTTCGCACCCGATTGATCGGGTTCGTCGAACGCCAAATTGTTGCTGCGCAAATGTGCGAACTTGTAGCCATACACGATGCTTTCTTATTGTTACACACTGATTTCGGCGGTTACCGTACACAAATGACCTCCATAAGGATTTCAAACATAATAGAAATCCAAACTGATCCTGGATCGTTCTGTTCCCTCTCTTAACTCCTAACTCCCAAACTCCCTTATGTCTCTCTCTCTGTGCGTGTCTGTTTTGAGAAAATCCGTACAGACCAATGTTCAAATCGAGGGCAAGGGCCTTGCATCTTTCTGTTCTTCTCCTTATTGTAGCAAATGTAATTCTTCTCTTCTTCTTTTTTATTTTAAAAAAGAAAAAAACTGTGCATGTTAGACTTTTAATTCTGCGATGGTGTTTTTAACACCAATCTCTAACGACGTTTTAGCTTTAATTACACCTCTTCCTTATCAAATTCCAGATTGAAGGTCGAACTATGTTGTAAATTTGAAAGTTCAAAAAAAAAAGAAGACTTTTTATTTTGCACAGATAGCGCCAGAATCGATGGTTAAAATAGTGTCACGACTCCGATGGTTAATAAAATGATCTTCTTCTTTTGTAACGTTTAGATGATTCTTTCGTTATTTGAATGCCCCTGTTTTTAGGGTTTCTGAGAAGCAGCAGTTCACCGCTGGAAACACGCGCTTCCAGTCGCATTCTGCTTCGCATAGGCATGGCTGTCTCAGCGTACTGCTCTCCTTCTTTGGATCTTCCCAAGAATGCCGCTATAAAATCGCCTCAGTGTTCTTCGCCTCCTCGATTCAAGCGATTCAGATTCAGCTGTGATTGCATTTTTCCTTCTACACACAGCTCCTTCATACATTTCTCTGTTTTCTGCTCTACTGAATATTACCCTCTCTGCGCAAATGGCTGGCTGCTTGAGGGCGGCATTGTTGTTGGTATTCTTTGTGGCATTTTCATCTTCTGCTCGGCTGCCTCCAAAGACAGATGTGACATCGATCAAAACTGATCAAACCAAGAGTATCAGTGGAGGCACAGAAATGCATCTTGTTTTCGACAAAGCATCTGGTAACTGGTAAGTGGCTTTCTATGCTTACAACAGGGAGCAGCAAATCGATCTTTGGTTCGACCCCACAAGGGACTTCCACACATACGCGTTCTTGTGGAATCAGCAGCAGATCATGTTTCACATTTTTATGTTCTTTTCTTTTTGTTTTTCTTATGATGTTCCAGTTCGTGTTTACAAGAACAACGAAGCGATATGCATTCCCTTCCTGAAGAGCCAGCCCATGGGATCTATTCAAGTTTGTGGAATGGAGACGACTGGTGGACAAACATCTAAAGTTTCATTCTTTCATTCTTTCATTCTTTGTCTTTTGATTTGAACCAAAGACCCAGTACAACAAATTTTCCTTCTGTCCATTAGCAGCAATTGGCAAAATTGATTGAAGATGCCAGGTGCTCCAGATGCCATGCCGAAGACGAAACGTTTCAGCACTTTTTCCTCGAGTGTCCAGCCGCCAGAGAGCAATATTCACAGGGCACACAACGCAGAGCAACTCCTCACAGGAGATTTCTCGCTACCGGGTGCATCTACAGCGGCCAAGCTCACAGTGGTCACCATAGTCGTGTGGCAAATCTGGACTCTGGAAAGCAAGGAACGCCTTTCAAGGTAAAGATCTGTTTTTCACAAAACAGGTCGGTAATGTCCTCGCAACATGCATGCTTGCATGCAAAAAGTCTAGGCGTAAGTTTCAGATCTACAAGACAATTCGCATAGCATATTCGGCGGTTACCGTACACAAATAGGATTTCAAACATAATAGAAATTCCTATTAACCCTTAAACAATGTTAACCAAATCCGTACAGACCAATGTTCAAATCGCCTTGCATCTTTCTGTTCTTCTCCTTATTGTAACAAATGTAATTCTTCTCTTCTTTTTTTTTTTAAAAAAGAAAAAAACTGTGCATGTTAGACTTTTAACTTTGCGATGGTGTTTTTAACACCAATCTGTAATTTCTCAAATTCCAGATTGAATGTAGAATATGTTGTAAATTTGAGGGACAAAAAAAAAGAAAAGAATGACTTTTTATTTTGCACAAACCAGATTAGGCTAAGTTTCTTGGAGGCACTCACTCCCTCTCCAGGAAAAGAGAAGGAAATGTCAATGAGTAGGTATGACATCTGGATACTTAAGGGTGAGTTTGGGTGAAGCCTCCGGCAGCCCCGAGCTCATAGAAAGCTGGCTTTGAACCAGTGTGAACAAAAATTTCCTTATGTAACATACACGGAGTCTTTCCTTTTGCTTATATCCTTTTAAAGGTTAGGGTCTAAGGCATCTTTTGGTATGTGGGTTTAAATCCCACTTTTGACATGACTTTCTTTCTGAAAGAAAAACAAGTAACAATACCACAACTTGTTTGTTACAAACACCACTTAAGAAATATAAATCAGGTTCTGTTGCTGCTAAAGCTCATGGAGCTGAAATATATTGGGGATCATTAAAAACGACATCTCCTGAAAGATGTTAAAAACAACATCATCCAACATGTTGTAAAGAAGTTGGGATTAGACAGATCTATAGTGCTTTTGAGCTGAAAGATGTGGGATCATTAAAAAAACATCTTCTGAAAGATGTTGGAGATCATTAAAAACAACATCACCCAACATGTTGTAAAGGTTGGAGATCAGACACATTTATTAATGCTTTAGTAACTACACGAATAAGTAAGTTGTAATAAATATGAGAGACAAAAAGTATTGTTACTAAAAGACTATAGAATCTTTTATGAAACAATAAATTTTCATGTATATGGACTCACCATATAAATTGCATCATTTTGAATTTATAATATATGATTGGTGTTAAAGAAAGAATAGAGCACTCATGTCACAATTCTAAAACAGGTTAGTTTATTTATTTATTTAGTCATCACAGCCTAAAAATCAATTCCATGTCGATCACTTTTTGATTTTATCTCATGTCTTATACAGTTATACCTGAGTTAACTATGCTCATATATGAAATATTTAAATCTTTTCAGTGTTGATATGCAGCTCCAATATCATATTAATTATAATTTTATAACGAACAACTAAACATAAACTTTAAACTCTAATTACCAAAAGGCTAATGGAACTTTTATATACCCTTCAACAAGCTACATAACAATGTACAAGCTTCTTGAAGGCCATCCTAGAGTCCAGCTATGATTAAATTGGCTATCGTGACAACATGTACAACTTATTTCTTACCTTGTTCTTCTTTTGCATACTCATCAATCTGACTTCCAGCTTATTGCTTACCTTCTTCTTCTTTTGCATATTCATCAATCTGACTTCCATTTTTGCAGCTGGCATTGCGAACAACCTCATCCTGAACACTTTCACGAACGCAATTACCAACCCCTTCGACTTCGGATCCGAGCATGTCAATCTAGAAGCTGCAGTAGATCCAGGATTAGTGTCTGACACAAGTCGGGACGAGTACATCAGTTTCCTCTGCGAGCTGAATCCATCATCAAGGAACTTAAAGAACCTCAATATCGCAAAGTGTCCGTCCAAAACGATTACTCCTTCAAGTCTCAACTATCCAGCCATTGGTGTTGCAGACCTCAAAGGTGAAGCCTCTATAACCAGAACCATGACCAACGTTGGAGCAGCTCCATCTTACTATACAGCCAAAGTGCAGCCTCCACCGAGAGTAACGGTCTCGGTCTACCTATCCAACCTCAGGTTCAGCCGTTCGCACGCAAAGAAGTCGTTTACAGTAAAGCTCAGCGTTAAGAAGAAGTCGAAGGACTTCGTGTTCGGATCTCTAACTTGGACTGATGGGAAGCATTTTGTAAGGAGCCCGATTGCTGTCAATGCTACCGAGGCCGGCTACTAAGCTTCTGCTGGTCGTCCATGTTTCCATGTTCCCATAAGCTGATAAGAGATGTAGGCAATCATAGGAATTGAGACATCCAGCATCCGAATCCAGCATCCAGCGTCCGAAATCAAAACGTCGCTTTCTGACTTGTCCGTAAACCATTTGCTTTCTGTCTCGCAGCTCCCACATGGCTTAAGCACAAGCTCGTACGCAACCAAATCCAAAGCCCTCGTTTTAAGATCATCCCATCCCATTAAACACTTGTCTCCTCCAGCCTTTTTGTGATCCTGCTCCAAGTTTCAATGTGTGCCTCGTCGGCTCCGAGACATGCAGAAAATAGACGCTGCCTTATTTCTTTCTTTGAAACCTCGCTGCAAAAGGTACTCTCCTTCAGCAAAAAACCCCTCTTCACAGCTACAATTCTTACCCAAGCCTTTTCCATTGAGCCTCCTGTGACTGACTGGCGCTGCAGATTCGACAGTCTATGCACATTACGCGCTATGCTTTCCTGTAAAAACGATCCGATCTTTCCTTTTGTATGATTAGTTTACAGCTCATAAACTACGCAAACCCAGGTGGCTGACATGTGGACACTGAAATTTTTATCAGATGGAAAATATAATCGAACTTGGCGTGCCATATACCTGTTGTAAGAAGGCGGTGAGGATAGGACTGCATACACGCATAGTAGCAATCCGGAGTATGCTATCTTGCGCTCTTGTGAATCTTAAAACCAATTTCCGTGGGATGTAGCTTTGAACTGGCTTGGGTGGCTTCAAATTTGGATTGGTCATCAAGAGAAGATGAGCAAAAGTCGTTCCAATATATGCTCCATCAATGTCTTGAAAGGTTAAGGGCCAACTAGAGAAGAAAAAGAAACACCCTTGAAAGCGGACTAGTGTAAGGATATTGCCTTGGTACTTCGATCTCGGGCAATATAGATCTTCGCATTTTGGACAGTACATTTTTATTGTGCTGTTCCTTGGAATATCAGACTGTCCAACAGGTAAACACTGCTGACGAGAACAGTGGAACCGCGGACAACAACCAAAATCTGCATTCTTGTATTTTCCAATCTGCATAGATCACGAAAGGTCACAACATAGAGAATATTTCCAGCCAGACATCGTACCATATCAGCCATCCCTTTACTTGTCAAGATGTAGCAGACATGAACGAGTCCATATGTCGAAAGCAGAAACCATACTTACATGCTAATGCTAACGTTGACCAAACGTCCTAACGTTAGCACGTTAGATAACGCGTAAGTTACTGTTTCTAACGCGTTCGGATGTTACGGCTCACTTAATTCAAAAATCATTAAAAAATAATTATAATTTTAATTAATTTAAATGAAACAGACACATTCTAACGGTGAATTTGTGAATGATCATCATCATTTCAGCATGTGAAAGAATATGTGAGAAATCCATGGCCATGTCCGTGAATTGATTCACATAAATTGTGAAAATTACAACCGCGCGACATTGTAATTGCTTGGAGAGGCAAGCTGGAGTGGACAAGCAAAAGAAGCGTGCGCGAGACATGAAGAATGGCGGAGTGAATTCCATTGGTGGTGTGGTGGAGTGAATTCCACTGATGGTGTTGCAGATTTCTCAATATTTACAGTGTATTTTAAAGCATGTTACAAAGATGCTATTGCTGACGTGGCAAATACGTTTTGATTCTTTAGTATATTCTCAATAAGTGTAAATATTTGTAAAACGTAAGAAATCACAATACATTATTTAAAAAACTTTGTTTTAAAATAACTATATTCAATAAAAGAATATTAACTAATCTCCTAGTTTATTATAATTCATTTCATTGAGTTTAAGTTTAAAAATATTTTGACTCAAATTTATAATTAATCACACAAAACCTATTTATGATATTATATTATTATTTGCTTATATATTATATACCATTTTTATTTAAAATTATCACTTATTATATATTATTGCTTATTTATATATTACTTCCATTTATTTAAAAATTATATAAAACTAAAAGGTCACTTTAATAATTTTCTTAAAAATTATTTTTTATTTTGTACTTAAATCCGAACATGTACACACAATAATATATTTTAATGTTCATAATTATAATAATATATCCTAATACTCATAATCACGATGCTAGTTTTCTTCCTCTGTATTTTCTATATTATCTTCATTATCCGAAGCATGCATGATTTGTGTTGGCTCCTCCAACGTATCTACTAAATTAAGAATCCTTTGCCATTGAGGCTCTAGATCGAGTGCATCCAAGTCAATTTCCAGAAACTTCAAACCCTCCTGCTCTAGTTTATCCACAACTTTCGTGTTGGTGTGCACAAAAACCAATTTCTCTGTGTTGCTCGGGAGTAGCCTTGATCTTCTCATTGTTTGAATCATACTCCACGAGCTCCAATTCCTCTCACAAGGTGAAGCACACACCATTTGACTCAAAATTTTTAAGAGCCATTCTCTTCAAGTCAGGCATACCATTTTCAAACGAATTCCACCAACTCACAGGATATTTCCGCTTCTCAGGATCCTGTGATAGTGGCAAGTTCATGTGCTTTCCCAGTTGATCTCGAAACTGACGAAACTGAGCATCCAATCTTCCTTGCAAGACCATGTCTCCCCTACTATATAATAGCATGTATTCAAGCCAATTATCGTCAGCTTCACCGTCAATCTCTAGTTCCAACCATCTAGGATGTAGAGCAAAAGCAGCACATGGAGAATGTTATGCATCATATACCAACGTGCCTCCTTTCGATTTCCAGTGCCGTGATCATCATTGAGCAAGTGCTTAATTGTGTCAACCTCATGTTTCCAAAGGACTCCTTCACGTGCAGCAGCCTCTAAGGACTCATTCATTCTATCCATAGCCTCGAAGATTAAACATGATGTAGCACCCTCGCGATCAGCAAGTCGAAGCACCTTCAAGATAGGTCCAAGAAGTATCAATAAATGTTGACATCGTTCCCAAAAGTTGTTGTCAAAAATCAAAGCCTGTATTCTTCGTCCTTCTACACTCGTGGCCCACTCTGTGTTCTCCCAATCTTCACTCACAATCATTCTCCTCAATCCTCCTAAAACCACAGTGTCTAAAAGTTGGGACATAACTAAAAGATGTAAGCAAATCGGGTCCTTGCCGACTTCAGCAGTTCCTTAGGACAAAATCGTCGATACAAAGCAAGTAACCGAGGCTTCGTTGTAATAAAGCGAACAATATCCTCACATCCCTTGACATAAGGCTTCACCCAATTCAAATCCCCGAGATCAGCAAGAGCAAATCCACACATGACACACACATCGAACATGCATAATGTGGGGAAATTCTTGTCTCATCAATTCCCCCATGCGCACACAGTTGCTAGCATTATCTGTCACCACTTGAAACAACCAAATCTGGCCCAACATCCATGACAACCTTCCTCACTTCCTGCCACAACCATGCACCTGTTTTCTCTTCTCCTGCAGTATCAACTGCCTTCAAAAACATCGAGCCATGTATCGAAGATGCCATAAAGTTGATGAGTGATCGATTTCGAATATCAGACCATCCATCTGTGATGATGCTAATTCCATACTTCTCCCATCCTTTTCGCATAATGCCCAATCTCTCGTTCACATTCTTGTATGTGTGTGTGAGTTGGGTGGTTCTAAGCTTCTCAAAGCCTAGCATTCTAGAAATACCACTTGGACCTGCCTCACACGCTGCAGTTAGCATTTTCTTCAAGTATGGTCTTCGAATTGTATTGAATGGGATGTTCTCAATATAGAAAAACTCAGCAATCGCATCATTCAATTTCTCCACCTGATGCTCATTAAACAAAGGTTGTAAGTCACCATCTCTTGTTCTTCTTCGACCAATACTGCCACTACTACCTACTCCTAAGTGAAAGGCTCCCAGATGGCTCCTTAGCCACTTGACTACATCCAGTTTGCAATACATCATGGCTTGTAGATGCCATATGTAGATGCCCCAACTGGGCATCTGCTGTAACACCTCCACATTAACAATTTGTGGAAATGACATCCTAGTTCTCTCTCGTACATCCAAAGGAACATTTGGAGCCTCGCACCAGCAATACCATGACCTCTAATGCCAGCTAAATGAGCTCTCACCCGTTCTGGGCCTCTAGTAAATGTCTTATGACAAAACTTACATGTCCATTGACGAATCCCATGTCCATGTTCAAGGAAACACCCCTTTTCTACATATTGCCAACTCCAATCCTCTTTCATCTCTTAATTTGACATACACTTGCCCACATACATTTGCCTAAATACGTTTGCCCTAATTAGTCAAAATTAAATCTGGTCAAACATGAAAGATTCTTTTGATTTTCTTTAGGGTTTCTTTTTCAAACCCTAATTTTAACACGTGTTAGCTAGCTAACGCGTTAGCTAACGTCTGAACGGCATTCGGATGTAAGTATGGCAGAAACCAGTCAGACGGATTGCATGTAGTCACATTTTCCCCCAGTGACAGAAATCTACTTGGACCATGGTAGCGAAGCCTAGAACTCACATTCGAACATGATAAGAACACCATTTGCATAGTGGTAAGCAAATTTTGATAGACAGTTGTAAGTACCTGGAAAGCAAAAAACTTCCATCACGCTTATCACCACATTTGTGACAAACGCCTCGACAGCTCCTTCACCTCATCTAAGGAATACGACCCGGAAGGCATCTCTTCAGATTTGGAAGCACCAGCTGCCTCTGGCTGCTCCAACCCGGATTGCTCCCTGCTCTTGAACAACATGCACCAGTTTTCGACTTTCTTCCGCAAGATGGTATCCTTGATGTGTCCTCGCAGCCGCGTGTACAAAGACTCGAGCTTTGCCAGATCGTAAAAGCCACAGCTTTGTCAATCTCCTTCTCCCATTCTTGTGTCGTCTCCTCCATAAATTGCAGACTCAAGGACTTCAATTCGCTGCTTCAATGCTGAAATCTGCTCTCTTAGTTCCTGGTTTTCCCTACTGCTTCGCTCAATGACTCTTGACAACCTCACAACAACGGCTTTGTAGATAGCTCGTCATCTTCAGCTTCTGAATCTCCTTTTAATTGTGCAGGTGGCCAAGACGGGGTTATGCTATCAGCCTGAGTTCCATTGCCTAAAAATCCATGCTGGCCCCTTCCCATGTCAAAACGCCTCTACCATTCTCGATCAAAAAAGTTGTATGCTCAGCACCACACACAATTCCTTTCAACTTGGCAGCATTTATCGACGAGAACTTTATCGGCTCAAGAGCATCGCCTTGCGTGATAACGGAAGCAGGGCACAAGACAAGTCCTCCTTCCATTCCCCAAATGCAAAATTCCCTTCTTCAGTAACACAACATGTATGGAAGAGGCCACATTCCTACCAGAGTGCTTTCTCCTGTAGGAAGATTTACTTGCTTTGGAACAAATAAGTTGGCCCAGCTGTAGAGTCTAACCCTAGGGGTCGTTGGGTTGTTCTGGAAGACTTAGCGCTGCTCATACAGGGTTATGACACCGGATGGTCGCCTAGCAGCCACGTGTTGCCATGTGTTGGCCCTTCGGGTAAAACTTTGACATTAAGGGTAAGCTACCCGAAGGTGGGACGTACCCTTGACATCTGGAAGTTTAGGGCGGCACAACAGAGGGTTGTGCCTTAACGACACACAGTTAGAGCTTGCACCGGGAGAAAGTAATGAGCTCAGTCAGGAACCCTCACTCCTATATACTACTTTATTTATGTGACAGAGGCCCCCCCTATTTTCCTGACTGAAATCTCATTCCCAGAGGGAATATACTTGATGAGTTATCCATCGACCCCTAAACCCTAACTTGTCAAACTATGGGTATTTTTAAACATATCTGACATGCCGAACTCACCGAAACTAACCATTAACCAAACTGGACACGGAAAATGAGGGTAAGAGTTTTCTAGAAGGTAAGTGCTACCTTCGCTTAAAGTTTATCGCAATATCTAAGGACAGCCGGCTGGACTACCCCTAAACTCCTAAGTGCACTAAGCGGGGGTGACTCACTATATAAGCAAGAAGTTGGTAGTGGGTCGGGTCTTTTGGGAGTCAAGTCTATGTCTTGTATCATAGTAAAAAACTATGACAATATTTATTAAAAAATGCTAGAATATACCTAGAATATACCCAGAATATACTAGAATATTCTAAAGCCTCCTTAGGCCCGAGCCTCCTTTTCGCCGAGACCCAATCAACCTTGCCTGTGACTTGGGATATCATGTCTCAACTAAATAATGAGCTGAATGAGCTCTACTTTGGTGCATAAGGAAGCATTTGTTGGGCATTCCAGCAAGACCTGGAATGCCCAACAAATGCTTCCTTATGCACCAAATTAGGATGTGCATAACTGGACGGATGGTCGAGAATCAAGATATTGGAGCCTTGTTCATGGTAACTGGAACTGCTTTAAAGGTCAAAAAAGGGGAAAGGAGTAAATGGGTCCATGGCTTGATAATCCGAATTGCAAGAGCAGTATAGACCATGAAGGAAGGCTACAATTATTTGGACAGGGCTTTGAACGAGAGCTTTTGGGTGTGTGGGAGGAGGCTATGGATGACTTTAGAGACACCAAGGTGGAAGGGAAGTGTGGTAACAGAATCAAATACAAATTGCTGGTTATTTGCAACACAATTGAGAGTAGTACAAGTACAGAAAGAAGGAAAGAATCTCTAAGTACCATGCAATAGGTTTGTTTTTATGATTTATAGAAAATGTCCAATAGCTTTTAGGCCATTGTTATTAAATGTTTGAGATTCAGAATATTTGTTAAACTAAAATAAAATTTCAACCCAAAGCATGTAGTGAGCCGATGAAGTTCTCGTCAGAAGACAATGATGTTTAATAAAAATGTCAGGATGGTCGAGCGGTCTAAGGCGCCAGACTCAAGTTCTATTGAGATATCCAGCGTGGAGTCCAAGCTTTGATGAATAACCATATATATCTTAGGCCATATACACTTATGGAGAACTACCATATATAGTTATGGAGAACTACTGTATAAATAGTATCTAGAAATACAAAAACATAGGTTAGTTGATATTCGACTCTCGTGCTTTAACAGCTTTTCACAACATGGTATCGGAGCCAAGAACAACAATAGTTCAAGGGTCATAGGAAGCAGCGAGTGCAGTTTGTGGAACGTTATATCCTTAAGAATGGTTAGTTAGTGACAGACGTACTTGAGAACATGACGACAAGCCACAAATCAATCCCAATTTCGGTCTTTGATGGGCACAACTTTGAGAACTGGCAGCGGAAAATCTCGTTTGTTATGATGCGTGACAATTGTTTATGAATTGTAGATGGCAGTGAGGTAAAACCTCAAACGAACCTAGAAAATTGGCAGGTTTGACATGACAAAGCGTTGTCACTAATGAGGATTGGGCTTGGTAGGCATCACCACCATCACCTGGATCTAAGCAAGTCAGCTTCTGAGAACTGGACAGAGTTGAAGGCGATTTTTAGCAATCAGGCATGGAAGGAGAGATCTAAGGTATCGCTGAAAGGAAAGTTTTTTAAGCTTGAGTTTGGTCCCACAAACTAGCATCTGTGTTTCTCAGAAGAATGAAGTCCATTCTTGCTCAGCTCACTGCTCTCGGACAAACCATTTCAGATATAAAAAAAACCATGGTGCTTCTTGGGGCCTTGACTAGGCCAGACCACGTGACTCTCAAGACGACATTGGAGAATACATCAAGGATGTTTTATCAAGAGATTCAAGTTGCAGTCATCAACCATGATCCAGATCCTCAAGCAAACATAACCAGCGGTATGGTGGGACATTCTCAAGTTCTCTTCACTTCGAGCCAATTCAAAAAGAAAACCAACTTTAATCCATAGTCAATGAGGAGTGGGAGCAGTGCTTCACACTATAAAGGCAGCAGTAGCACAAATAGGCAGGATAGGACCGTGCAACTACTGCAAGAAGATGGGGCATTTTGGCAAGAGCTGTCCAGACAAGGCAACAGGAAAACCATGAGCAAGCGAATTGAAGAACAAGGGCAATTAACGGATGGCCCTCATGATAACCACTAACCTCAGCCCTTTCGAGGAAGAAAAGATCCTCTAGTTGGACAGTTGTGCCAATGTTCACTGTACTCCAGTATTTGCCGCTTTTAAGACATATCAGGCAATCCTAGTGGGAGAAGGAGTCTACACGGGAGATCATCAATGTGGGAGTCGGGATAGTAGAGATTCAACTCTAGAGCGGTGAGATTGTCAACCTTCGACATGTTTATTATGTCCCCACACTCAACGAAACTCTTATCTCAGACGGGAAGATAGCAGATGCCGGTTGGAAAGGTTAGATTGATGAGATCACTTACACTGACAAACAAGAAACCATAGTAGCACATGGCCAGAGACATGTTGGGAACTATAGGTTAGACGCCACATTAGTAATACCAAGAAGAAGATATTCTCCACAACTCTTCAACGAGGCGCCTTCAAGAAATCTCAGTTAGATCGCTCTCATTTTGCAGATGTAATGAAACAGTTAAGAACATGAATTTTCAGCATTGTCATGAGGTAAGAGAGGGGTTTGGCAAAAAATTCTTGTGCTACATGTCATAATGACAGAGTTCATGCAGGAAATGGATAATAATGCAACTCAAAACATCGTTACCATGGACGACACTGTTTCCAACATATAAATTATCTCACCATACTCAATAGCATCAATGATTGGGACATGCAAACGAGGCAGCGATTCGAGCTGTAGCTCACGACCAGACCAACTTTTAGACTTTCAGGTACTTGAGACAACCTTGAGTTTTGTGAGGCATGCTGTTTTAACAGCTTTTCACAACAAGTTCTGCTCCTTGTTTGTTAAAGAGAATTTCTGTGAATATGAGGATCTAATCACCATACATGAATAATTGTTTCCACTATACGAAGCCCTAATATTGAGGAAACGGATGAGCTACAGCAGCTGGCTTCTGGTAGCAACTGGAGCGATGGCGCCGTGCACTGGCAAAGAGGCAGATGAGCTGAAGCCGACTCTGGTACTAGGTCTTGAATCCCATGTTATGATTTCTGTTGTTGCTGGAGCTTACCACAGCTTAGTGCTATCTGGTATGTGATATCCTTTTGCTTAGAACCACATTCTGATTTTTCTGTTCCTTGGCGTGAAAGATGGAGGAGATGTGTGGTCTTGGGTTACAATGCTTGTATCCTTCCATTATGGCTTAAATTCTGCAGCTAATGCTTGTGTCATGGATTTTCATTTCCCTGGGCCTTCAAAGGTAAGTTGGATTCTGTTTCCAGACGCTTTCATATATTGCTGTAGATTGCAAGTGTGGCTGCTGGAGGCATGATATCTTGTGCGATTGATGAAGTGGGATTTCTATGGACCTCGGGTCAGTGTCCACCCCAAGAAATTCCCATCACAATTCCGAAACAGGTCACTACTGTCATTGGCAAACGCGTGCTCAAAGTTGCATGTGGTAACGAACACGTTCCAGCTCTCACAAGCAGTGCCATAGCTAGTCAGGGATGGTACGCTTGGGGTCACAACTCTCATGGCCAGCTGGGACTAGGGATACAGAGAAGTGCCATATTCCAACTTTAGTTGATTGGAAGGATGGTTCTCCAAGCCATGTTTCCTGCGGGGCATTCCAGTGTTTTGCTAATGGAGCAGGATGAGAGACGCTCGTGTTGGACGGTTGGTCTTGGTCAAAATGGTATGCCTAAGTGGACAAGAGACTTAGGGTTTAGCCTAAGTCTCCCTAGAATGTCTGCCCCCAGAACCCTTAAGGGATAACCCTAGTTGACTTAGGGTCCTGCACTAGAAGACCTAGACAGGCTCATGCCCTAATCCCCATCAAGGAGACGTGTGTTCCACACATACCCTCAATAGGGTTAAAGCATCACCCTACATCTTGAGGAATCACCCTCAATTAAGTACAACCCTAAAAGACGACGAGGGGTATCTTGACCCACAACTAACCCCTAAGGGTCTGAGTGGACAAGTCATACCCTGGCTCTAGGGTTAGTACCTAGAGAACACATGAGTGTCTGTAGTCAACGGCACGAGTGATCCCTAAGCATTCCTTAGAGGCTAAGGTTGGAAAACCCTAACCCTTATTCCCCAGAGGGAACCATGCCTATGTCTAAGAAGACCCTTGCTAAGGAGCTTAGGTTGTTCAACCCTCAGACATGCTCCCACATCCTGAGAACAAAACCCTTAACCATGTGTGCCAGTAAGCAAACTTGGCAAAGAGACCTAACCTCCCTTGGGCATGTGCCAAGGCTTGGCCCTAGTCCTAGAACACGAACATGTGCTTGTCAGGTTCACCAACCCCTCGGCCTTAGGCTCGAGACACGACCCCGTGGGTCATGCCCTGAGTGTTGCACTTGTATGAAACCCATCCTAGTGTCACATGTGTGTGTGGCACCGTTTCACAGGACAAGGCTATCTTCATAGCCCCCCTTAGAGACAAGAGTTAGACCCGGTACCACGATCGTGGCTCACCAGATGCCAACTCTTAGAGCCCACACTCGGATACCCCTTTGGGAACATGTCTACATGAGAGCTCATCCCCTAAACAGAGTCTTAATGATTACCCAGATGTGTGAGCGGGTTACCGGATGAAAGGAGTTGGCTAACTCCCTGGATGCGACGTACCCGGGCATAGCAGTGCAGATTTGCCAACGATAAGGATAGGCTATCCCTAACGTGTGACGTACCCGCGGGTGAGTGGGACACAGCGGCATTGAGTATGCCTTGACAACATGAGACGAACCCATGCGGTGGGGAGGAAGGAACCAGAGACCTCTCAGTCTCTGGCCTGCTTGCCTCACACCTACTCTACCTTATTTCTGTGACGGAGCCACCCCCCCTAAAATGCCATTCTAATAAGTGGGTTGGCACGTAAATCTATCCCCAATGCAAAAGAGATGGTGAGTTTACCTAATCGACCCAATCGACCCATCAACCCCTAAACCCTACCCCAAGGGGTTTAGGGCGTGGGGTTGGATCAACCCTAGGGTTAGGTCAACCCTAGGGGTGTTTTCTAACCATATCTGACGCGCCGAACTCACCAAAGCCAACAAAAAATCCAACTGGGACACAAATCGCCGAGAGGGGGTTTTTCTAGAAGGTAAGTGCTAGCTTTGCCTAGAGTTTCCTGCAAATACCTAGTGACACCTGACCGGACCATCACTAGATACCCAAGTGCACTAAGCGGGCATGTTTCTTAACCCTCTAGGGTCTGTCAACGGACTCGGTAGGTAACAATAGTCAACTCCAAAGTAAAGAGGAGTCATAGTAAAAACTATGACACACTCCCCGCCTTTGAAAATGTCAACGTCCTCGTTGACGTCCAACTCCAAGACTAGATAATGTTAGAGAAAACTAACCAAAACTAACATATCACTCTATGCGGAGTCAGCCAAAAGTTCACATAATTTTATTACCCCCCTTGCATTACACGAAACCAAGTACTTCAGAACCGTCATTCAGTCGTAAACCCAGCTGCCGAGGCACCACCTGCGACATGAAGTCACTTGGAGACCTTTTGCACGTCTGCAAAGTTTGTCACCGACGCACACAACACAATGGTTAATTTCTTTACTTAACTAGAATTTATATTGGAAGGCCTCTAGTTAGTGTTGTTGCCGGCCCTTGGTTAACAAGAAATAAAGACTTGCTTTATTCCTTAATATCATACGCCTTCCGCGTTTCTCAATATTTCCACATTCTCACATGACAAAGTATTCCTACTTTATGTTTCCACATCCCTCGGTGCTTCTCAACACTCCTTTTCTAAGGGTCTGCTACCATACCTACCCACTTGTTCTAAGTCCCCCCACCAACTCCCAGGCTAGTATATAGCTACGCCAGACTAAGTGTGAGACTTATATCGAACGAAACCGATACTAAGTGTAAGGGTAAGCATCCCTCACGTGCAACATTTTACAACACCGATTATCCCAGGGAGCGAACATAAGCTAGGTAACTTGACATGAACTCATATCTAGTGCCTCAATCGGCGCTCTAGATATCATGTGTCCTAAGTGACATGTTCACATTGTACTCATTCCTCAAAGAGCACAACATACTAGATGTCATTCAATACTTCCTAACTCCTTATCTCGCTAAGCCCACAGAACTTAATCTCAAAATTAAGTTAAGAAACTCCAGCTTTATGATAAGAGTCTCCCTAAACTCGAATACTAAATCATCATAACATTGTACTTTTCCAACTCGTAAAACTGATTACACAAGATTTCAATAAGTTAATATTGAAACAGAGCAGTGTCACTAATTTAAATCATTCAATTAAAGTAACTTACTTTCGAATAACTCAAAAGTAATGCTTTATCGTCTGATTCAATTAGTGTTCGTGAAATACCTTCAAAAACCTTATTTCATATAACCTTTGCATTCTTGATATTGATAATATTTTGTTCCCGTGATCATCGACTAACCTTGAAGTTCAGAATTTAACAAGTGATGGGTTTGTTAAATACTTCGCATACTCAAGTGCTTTGCTCTCGTGAATGCATATAGTTACATTATCAAACATAATATATGAATATCAAAATATCAAAATGCGGTAGTTATTATGAATAGGACTTAGTTCTTGATATTACCAAACTTCAGTTTCAAGACGGAAATACAATGCTATAATGCATCAAGCAACAGTTCAGGGACTAAGAGGAATCATGACTCAGTGTTTGGTTCATTTAACTGATTTAGTAAAATACTAACTTTCACATTAATGCTATTATGATACCAAAATGTCATATTAACGTCATGTTTAAGTTATATAAAATTAATTAAATTTCCGTAAACATGAGTAATATATCTTAGTTCAGTATGTTGAACTAGGATATACTATTACTCATATGAACATCTAACAATCCCACAAACCTGAAAAATTTTTAAGTTATAACATTAAGGTATCGCCTATCAAAGTGTCAAACCGAAACTTTGAGTCTTATCTTACAATTATGACCATTTCATGTATCATAATCAAGCTGCAATATTGAGTGCTCCTGTCTTAATATTTAGCAGATATTATACCATACTTTGTAAAGTTTTATAACTAATCTCAGAGAGATAGTCATAAATACTTTCAAAGCTTATGATATAAATATCTCATCAATGAGGCAATAGGAAACCTCATGTTCTTACACCGACCACCAAACCGTACATTAGGAACTTTTTGAACCACGATCGTCAAGAAGGGAGACTAACTTCTTGACTCTATTTTTGATTTTCGACATTGAAACTAAGGAATACTGATCCCAACAACTCAAGGTACCATCTAACCTTGAGATTAATTCGCCACCGAGCTCAAGGAACACCATCAAACCTTGAGTTAGAAATTCTCTTTCTGATATCTTAAGGAACTGAAGATGCATACTTTAATATTTCGGACCATTTAATTCATACCATGATGCAAAGTCAAGAAACCGATTTTTGATTAACGCCGATTAAAATCCCACTAAATACCAACTCTTTAAGGAGGTACATGTACTAAAACCTCATATACTCGAACATCTAACCATCATGAACATTCCTAAACTTGACTTATAAAATTAGCAAGTTGCCTTGTAAGTTTATAAGTTAAGATGAACCCTCAACTTAATGTTCTTGTTGACTAAAGAATCACTCTTGATCAAGAGCTCAAACCAATCAACCCTCTAACTTGATTTCGAAAATGTAGAAAACTGATATAAAATTCAAGTTTAAAAGTTAGTAATAAATGCATATATGTGCGCCAAACGCCTTCATAATGCAAGTCATTCTATACTTAAAAATCCAGAACTATAATCACATTCTACATATGCCGAAACCTTAGTTATCCCAGCCGAGTTGGTCAACCGCAATCACTGAGTGCGTGTTTACAACTAATTAAGGTTTCATAGTAAACTAATCAACCTAATGTTACTTGTAGCTAGCGTTATCAAAATACTGCGAACATCAGACTATTTTTATTTTTTTTGTTTTGAAACCATTACTAGCTCCAATTGATTACATATTTAACATATGTTAACACAAACTCAACGAATCATAGATCAACACTATAGCTTGTCTATAAAGACATGTGCCATAATGAGAACTCATTTCACATGTTTAAAAGGCTAGTGTTCATTCTCATGTCGGAGTACACATTTTGCCTAAAGTTAAAATGCATATCGAAACATAAGTCTTTCCCCATTTGAACATTATTGCCGAAATGATATTGAATCTTGACCTAAGCCAAAACTCAATGATTATTGTCACATTTTCCAAAATCATGTGTTATTCCAAGTCCATACACATTAAAGAAAAATTTCAAAAGAGTATAAACTTGGATCATCACATGACCCACTTCCCAGGACTAACTCATCACATCCGCGGAAATGTTAAGTAACGTAACTTTGGCACGCGACACAAGTTGCCTTTCGAGTGTACCTCGACACTAGAGTCCACACCCATCACCTAGAAATAAGGCTCATGGACTCGACTCTAGAATCTCATGCTGACTCGTCAAGTGAGTGTTCTTTGAAAAGACAGCGTCACAGGACCAAGCTCTGCACGGAATACAGACTAGTTAGCCGAAAGTTATTAAAGTATTTTCAAATACTCAATAACATTAGGTAGTCCTACCGACCGCAGAACCTTGGCTCCAATACCAAATGTCAGAGTTTTACCTGAAGGGCCAACACATGACAACACGTGGCTGCTATAACCCTGTATGAGCAACGCTAAGTCTTCTAGAACAACCCCAACGACCCTAGGGTTAGACTAATGCCTAAGTGGACAAGAGACTTAGGGTTTAGCCTAAGTCTCCCTAGAATGTCTGCCCCCAGAAACCTTGAGGGATAACCTAGTTGACTTAGGGTCCTGCACTAGAAGACCTAGACAGGCTCATGCCCTAATCCCCATCAAGGAGACGTGTGTTCCACACATACCTCAATAGGGTTAAAGCATCACCCTACATCTTGAGGAATCACCTCAATTAAGTACAACCCCTAAAAGATGACGAGGGTATCTTGACCCACAACTAACCCTAAGGGTCTAAGTGGCCAAGTCATACCCTGGCTCTAGGGTTAAGGTTGGAAAACCCTAACCCTTATTCCCAGAGGGAACCATGCCTATGTCTAAGAAGACCCTTGCTAAGGAGCTTAGGTTGTTCAACCCTAGACATGCTCCCACATCCTGAGAACAAACACCCTTACCATGTGTGCCAGTAAGCACACTTGGCAAAGAGACCTAACCTCCCTTGGGCATGTGCCCAAGGCTTGGCCCTAGTTAGAACACGAACATGTGCTTGTCAGGTTCACCAACCCCTCAACCTTAGGCTTGAGACACGACTCGTGGGTCATGCCCTGAGTGTTGCACTTGTATGAAACCCCTCTAGTGTCACATGTGCGTGTGGCACCGTTTCACAGGACAAGGCTATCTTCATAGCCCCCCCCCCTTAGAGACAAGAGTTAGACCCGGTACCACGATCGTGGCCAGATGCCAACTCTTAGAGCCCACACTCGGATACCCCTTTGGGCATGTCTACATGAGAGCTCATCCCTTGAAACAGAGTCTTAACGATTACCCAAATGTGTGAGCGGGTTACCGGACGAAAGGAGTTGGCTAACTCCTTGGATGCGGCGTACCCGGGCATAGCAGTGCAGATTTGCCAACGATAAGGGTAGGCTACCCCTAACGTGTGACGTACCCGCGGGAGAGTGGGACACAACGGCATAGCGAGTATGCCTTGACAACATGAGACGAACCCATGCCGGTGGGAGGAAGGAACCAGAGACCTCTTAGTCTCTGGCCTGCTTGCCCCACACCTACTCTACGCCACCCCCCCTAAAATGCCATTCTAATAAGTGGGCTGGCACGAAAATCTATCCCAATGCAAAGAGACGGTGAGTTTACCTAATCGACCCAATCGACCCATCAACCCCTAAACCTACCCCAAGGGGTTTAGGGCGTGGGGTTGGATCAACCCTAGGGTTAGGTCAACCCTAGGGGTGTTTCTAACCATATCTGACACGCCGAACTCACCAAAGCCAACCAAAAATCCAACTGGACACAAATCGCCGAGAGGGGTTTTCTAGAAGGTAAGTGCTAGCTTTGCCTAGTTTCCTGCAAATATAGTGACACCTGACCGGACCATCACTAGATACCCAAGTGCACTAAGCAGGCCTGTTTCTTACACCTCTAGGGTCTGTAACGGACTCGGTAGGTAACAATAGTCAACGTCCAAAGTAAAGAGGAGTCATAGTAAAAACTATGACACTTAACGTTGGCGAATCCATGCCTGGGAGGTCTTGTCGGAATGCACGTTCCAAGAGGCAGAGGTTGAGGCTTGTCTCCAGCCTCCTCTCCTCATGTCAAGCTAGGTGTAGACTCACGATCAAGCAAGGCACATCCGTGTCCTTGTCAACTGTGGGCGTGCTTGTTTGACAGGTCACGTTACCTGGTTCTGAGGGTTCATTGAGGGGTTTTGAGTTGGCATTTAGGAGCCACGTTTGTGGTACTTGGTGCAACTCTTGAATCTAAGGGCTATGGCATGATAGCCCACATCATGGAAGGCAGTGTCACATGGAGATGTGACATTGGGCTAGATCACGTGATACAAAGCCCAAGGCATGCCCTTTGGGGTTGTGTCATGGGTTTGTCGCCAAAGGGTTGGATACTCTAGCCAACAGCCATGCTTGTGCTTGCACTAGGTGCTAAGCCTTGGGCATCTGCTCAAGGGAGGTTAGGTCTCGTAACTAGGTGTGCTTTCGCACACTTGGCTAGGGGAATGTTCTCCTTGGAATCTAGGGGTTGAACAACCTAAGCTCATTAGCAGAAGCTCTTCGTAAGGCACTCGTAAGTCATGTACTTAGGGTTATCCAAACTAACCTTAGGGAGTTTGCTTAGCAAAACTCGTGTCCGCCTACGGTGCACACTCGTGTCCTCATAAGTACTAGCCCTAGGTCTAGGGTTGACTTGGCCATCAAACCTTAGGGGTTAGTCATGGTTCAGGTACCCCTTGTCACCTAAAGGGGTTGTTATTCCCGAATAAGGGATTCCTCAAGAGGTAAGTGAAATGCCTTGACTCTATCATGAGGGTATGTGTGGAGACACATCTCTTTTGTGGGTTAGGGCATGAGCCTGTCTAGGTCTACTAGGAAGGATCCTAAAGTCTACTCGGGTTACCCTCTAAAGTTTAAGGGATGGTCATTTAGGGGACTTAAGGTAGATCTAAGTCTTCTGCCTAATTGGGCCTCTAGGGTTCAGGGGATGGTCATTCTAAGGGACTTAGGGTACGGCTCTAAGTCTTTTGCCTAATTGGGCCCATGAGTCAACTCTTAGGGTTATCTTGGAAGACTTAGTGTTGCTCACACAGGGTGATGACGCTGAATGGCCACTTAGCAGCCACGTGTTGGCCCTTTGGGTTAAAACTCTGACAAATATATTTTTTAATATGCTGACTGACTTAATATTTGCCGACTAACAAATAAACATTTAAATTTTTGGAAATTTTTCAAATCTGTATAAAAAGTTCAATAAGTTAGCATTCAAAGAAAGCATTTTTATGTATACCATTTAACCTTGTAGTGCTGATGGGTCATGAACTTTGTTGCAACTCACAAGACCTCCATCTCATTGAGCGAGCGCCTTTGAAGAAAGTATTTGACGTCGGGTTCAAGCAAGCACACGGCTGTAGATGAAGTACATGTGTACACATGGGCTCCAGCTTTTGCTCTTCTAAAGGTAAAACACTATATGCAGGATAAGTACTGATAGTCCATTTGCAAAGTCATTTCCTGCCGAGACAACAAAAGCCTCCTTCCATCCTCTAACTGTCACTTCAATATTTCTCACTCGACTTAAAAAAGTCTTGGTCTTGTGAAAATTCTTCTGTTGTTCCTTGGACATTTTTGTTGGAGTCCGAACCATACATCCATCAAAAGGTGGAATTGTTGTAGATCCAGCTCCATGTGGTGGTGATGTTGTATTGTCCTTTTGACCCTCGTCTACTCTTCATGTGGTCCCCTGTAAACCTTCCAAAACAAAGCCTGCATCCTGTAGTTCTTTGACCTTCTCAATTGTCAGCTTCATTTCCTTGAGCATAGGCCAAACCGTTGGTGGTGCTAGAATTCTTGATTAAAGAATTTTTGCCGTTTGGCGCTTGAAACACCTAGAATCTCTTGGGTAGAACCACATCATTTGCTGTACATACTCCTCATTCCCCAAGGCATGACTATACATTCATTTTCTATAGAATCCGGTGCTGGCACTCTACTTGGATAACCAATTGGTTTTCCACATAGAGCAATTCCTTCCTGATTCATCCCCAAACACTTAACCTTATTGAACGCTTTAATTTGTCTGATGGCCCACTCTGTTTGTGCAATCTCTCTCTTCAAAACCTCTTCGAACCTTAACCTCTTTCTCCTATTGTTTTGTGCCACCCGCTATGTGTACTCTATATCATGTCTATGTGAACGTCGAGCATCATACTGTTTTCCTGTGACTATTCTCCTGACAGTTTGCACTCAAATGTTAGTGGTACTATGAACTTTGGGCTGGTCAGTGTTCCTCGTCTTCCACCAGATTTATAATTGTTAATGGAGATACACTTTTCCCCTCAGAGAGTTGCGTTGTACTCATTTCAACAGAGTTTCCTTCAAAGGACCTTTGTCGTGCGGGCACATATGCAGCAACATCAACCTACATTGGATCAGCACGCTGAAAAGGAGGAGCATGTAACCCGAGGGACCAGACCCTGTATACCTCCCTTCTATTGCCGCTTTCACCTTCACACTTTGCAGAATGCATCAGTGAAGTCTAACATTGTTGCCTCCAATAGTGGTACTCTTTTGGCCAATCTTGCTCTTCTTGCTCTCGCGTGAATCACTTCCGCATTGTTTGTAGTTGGAGCACTCGCGAATCCTTCATATGTCTCCTAGTTCTACCATGAAGATGTGGTCTTCATGCCTGATCCACCAAGATAGACATGTCTTCAAAGCACGAATGTTTGACGCTCATCCTTTTCAAAAAAAATCAAGAATTGCTAGTTGTTCTTTTTAGATTGTGGTTGACGGTGGTCTGACACTGTCAAACTACCAACTGGCACGGACGAGCGACGAGATGAAAGTGCCGGGTAAGGAAGGCACCACAGGTATGGACTGATGGCGACCGATGTCAGGAAACAACGTAACCGAGCGATCTGATCGTTCGGATCAACTACCCAAGGCACATAGGACAACACGCATGAGGGAGGGCGCTAAATGAGACAAACAAGACTCTGTCACATGATGGCGGACTAGTAAGAAGGTGCCACCTGCACCTAGGGTCTAGCGCTAGGTGACCCACTATAAAAGCAGGAAGGTTGGTAGTGGGTCGGGGTCTTTTGGGCAGTCAAGTCTGCGTCTTGTATCTTGCTCCCCTGTTGGAGTAGTTTGTACTCAGGCAGGCACTATATTATAATACATGCTCCTTTTATCACCATCTTCTTGGTGATTCCCCTCTTGCTCCGCTTCTAGGCCAAGCAACACACTCTGCTAACCACCATAGCAGTACCCTAGGAGAACTCCCCCACCCTGTACATGGACCCTCGTGGCGTCTGAGTAAAGGCCATTCAGCACCTTCCAGTACTCCCGAGGTAAGGTCGGCTTGCTGGCTCGGACCCCGGGGTTGGACGTTATCCACAGAGTCCTGGCAACCACTGAGGCTTCATAGGAAGCATCACATTTGGCATGCGGAGTCCTCGATAACCATTTGTGGCGACCATGGGGGTATAGTACACACGGATGGAGTTCACTTTAATAAGCAGAGTTGCGGATGAAGGAGAGCCAGGATTAACTTGTTCAAACAACTAGAGATCAACGAGCATCACTGGCCAGGAGGATGTGACAGGTTGGCCGAGGGAGGTTGATGGAAGGTAGCGAGGCACCCCGGTTGCCGCAATCAGCCCCTACCTCACCCACCTGAGGGAACAATGCAAAATACCGCATGGCCGAATTCTTTGAGCAGCAGTAAACCCGCACAGCAGTGGCAGAGGCAGTCGTACGCTGCCGTAATGAAGAAGGATATGAAGAAACCGCAGCACGTTTGGACGTTAGTCTGTCAAGCCACGATCCAGGAACTAGGAAAAGAAGGATTCCAAGGACAGGAAGGCTTGACTCAGGAGCAGGACCGAGAGCAGGACAGGAACAGGAACAGGATGGATCCAGGAGCAAGACAGGATCAGGATAGGATCCGGGAGCAAGACAGGAAGGCGCAGGACAGGATCCAGGAACAAGACAGGAACAGGACAGGATCCGGGAACAAGAGGAGCAGGAAGGACAAGAGAAGACAGGAAACAAGACAAGAACAAGACAAGACGAGATTGATCGTAGTAAGACTGGTGTTGATAGTAACTGATTGTACAACAATTAGGTCGGAGCTTTTATGCTCACAACTCCAAGAGCTAATCTAGGCATGAGTGCTAAAAGTGGTTGCATGCATGCAAAGTGATGCATGCATGAGAGGCTAAGATGAGTCCACATGTCCCTTATCCTCTAGGCATATCCTGTGGCATATCCTGTAGGAATATCCTGCAACCGTATCCTGTGTCCGGAATCCTGTAGGAATATCCTTAGGAAAGTCCTGCAACCCATATCCTGTATCCTGTATCGGGTCGTGACAGCACCTCCTCCCTAAAGACGAGTTCCACGAGTCTTGGGACCTGGTTTAGCAGGATAATGCCGATGGAAGGCAGCAACTTGGAAGAAGCATGGAGTAAGTTGGATGCAGGTTCCCAAGTGCGATCAGTAGGCAAATAACCTTTCCAATCCACCAAGTATTGGAGTTGGTGTGAGAGATGAAGACGAGAATCAAGGATGGCTGCAACTTCGTACTCAGGTTCAGTGTCAATGACCACAGGAGGGGGAGGAGAAGAAGCACGACCGGAAGAGAAGAAGGATGATACGGCTCCAACAAGGAGGTGTGAAACACAGGATGAAGTTTCACCGTGGATGGTAACTCGAGTCGGAAAGCTACAGGATTTACCTCCGCCACGATCCTGTAAGGGCCCAATCGTTGAAAATCCAACTTAGAAGAAGGCCTGTTGGTGCGAATGTGTCGACGAAGAAGCCACACGAGATCACCAATCTTGTATGCAGGTGCCGGCTGACGGTGAGCATCAGCATGATGCTTGTATCGTTCCTGTGCCTGCTGAAGATGAACCTGGAGATCATCCTGTACCTGACGAAGATGCTGGAGACGATCCTGTACTGCAGGAGCGGAAGAAGGAGAAGCGGAGGAGCAAAGTCAAAACGTGGATGGTGGCCTGTAAGAGCAAAGAAAGGTGTCTGTCCTGTAGATGCGTGAACGGAGTTGTTGTAGGCAAACTCCGCCATTGGAAGAAGGTCCAACCAGTTGTCCTGCTGGTAACTGATGAAGCAACGAAGATACTGTTCTCAAGGTCTGAATTGTGCGTTCGGACTGCCCATCAGTTTGCGGGTGATATCCTGAAGAAAGATCCGCTTTAACCTGTAGACTCCGAAGAAGCTCTCGCCAAAACTTGGACATGAATTGTGGACCTCGATCGGAAACAATGCTCTCAGGAAGACCATGATGTCGGAACACTTCACGGATCACCAACTCAGCAGTTGTCTGACCTGTAGCTGTCTTGTTGCAGGGTAGGAAATGAGCCTGCTTGGTGAAACGGTCAACCACCACAAGAACTGCATCGAATCCACGAGAAGAGGAAGATCTGTGAGGAAATCCATAGAAATGGATCTCCAAGGAGCAGAAGGAACAGGAAGAGGACGAAGAAGACCAGAGGGTGCATGATGAGGCATCTTCGACCTGTTACAAGTGTCACAACTCCGTACAAACCTTCCACAAAACCTCGCAACCCAGGCCACCAATAGTTGCGAGTCACCAACTCCACTGTCTTGGCCACACCAAAATGTCCTGTAGCCGGGGTATCATGACAATCCTGTACCACACGAGTCCTGAAATACCAACAGGAACGTACAGGAGACCTTCCCGGTACAGGAGTCCATCCTGTATGGTGAACAACTTGTAGTCTGGACGGGAACTGGAGGAAGAGGAACTTGCAACGTCAGGATGAATGTGTGAGAACACATTCTTTGCCAAGTCGTCTGTAGCCAACTGCGAACGGACGTCCTGTAGGAGTGTTGAATTTGCTGGAGCCTGATGAACCTGCAGTGCCGCAAGCCGGAATCGATCAGGACCCAACAACACTTGCCTTTGACAGTCAAATGCAGGATCGCCCGGGCTTGGTGCAAGGTAAGAGCGCCTAGACAATGCGTCCGCCTTGCCATTCCGAAAACCGGGCCTGTAGACGATGACGAAGTCAAAACGTGATAGGAACTCCGCCCACCTAGCCTGTCGCCGACTGAGAACTCGAGCCGTTTGAAATACTCCAGGTTCTTGTGATCCGTAAGAACTTGTACAGGATGTGCAGCACCTTCCAGGAAATGCCGCCACTCCTCGAACGAATCCACAATGGCCTTGAGTTCCTTGTCATGAATCTCGTAATTGATCTCCGCCGAAAGGAACTTACGAGAGTGAAAAGCTACAGGATGAAGCAACTTGTCTTCCAACTTGTGATAGGACGGATCCTACTGCAAAATCCGAGGCATCTGCTTCAACGAAAGGACGAGAAGGGTCAGGATGTGCTAAAATCGGAGCTGTCGTGAAGGTGTCCTTGAGTGTTGTGAATGCATGTTCCGCCTTGTCGGACCAAGAGAAAACCCTGTGCGCTTGGTGAGTTCCGTGAGTGGAAGTACACGCTTGGAGAAGTCCTGTATGAACCGCCTGTAGAAGTTTGCAAAGCCAAGGAAACATTGTACATCTCGTACAGACTTGGGCCTCTCCCACTCCACGATGGTCTTCACCTTGTGCATGTCCATGGAAACGCCAGCAGGAGAGATGTAGCCCAAGAACTCCACAGAATCCCTATCGAAAAAACACTTCTCCAACTTCGCATACAGGCCATGCTCGCGAAGCCGCTGTAGAACTAATCGTACATGCTTGTCATGTGCCGCCTGGTCCTTGGAGAAAATCAAAATGTCGTCGAGGTAGATCACCACAAACTGGTCCAAGAAGTCACGAAAGATGTCGTTCACCATGTGTTGGAACACGGCTGGGGCATTGGTAAGGCCGAAAGGCATCACCGTGTACTCGAAGTGTCCATACCTTGTACGAAAGGCAGTCTTCCACTCATCGCCGGACGAATCCGTACAAGGTTGTAGGCCCCTCGTAAGTCGATCTTCGTGAACACCTTTGCTCCTCGCAGCCGATCGAGAAGTTCCGGGATCAATGGCAACGGGTACCGATTCCGAATGGTACTTGATTCAAACCCCTGTAGTCCACAACCAAACGTAAGCTCCCATCCTTCTTCTTGACAAAGAAGATAGGAGCTCCTGCAGGGGACTTTGAGTGACGAATGAAGCCGGATGCCAAGTTGTCCTCGATGTACTGACGAAGAACCTCCAACTCTGTGGGTGACAATGCATAAATCGGTCCGAACGGTGGAGTCTTTCCTTCCGCAAGATCAATAGGACAGTCGTAGGACCTGTGAACAGGAAGAACTGCAGCCTTGTGCTTGTCAAAAACGTCCTTAAAGTCGTGGTACTTGGATGGTAGGGAAGAAGGAGGAAAGGAGGAGTAGGAGAAGGAGATTGAAAAACAGGAGAGTCGATACAGGAAAGGTAGAAGAGGACGTAGGAGTTACTTGAAAGGCAAAAAGGTGGAAAGGAGCAGGATCAGTGGCGTTCATGCATGGTAGTGGTAAGAACTCGGAGAGGAGAAGGAGGGAGCTGTGACTGAAAAAGAGGAAGGATCTTGGGGGTGGAACAGAAGCAGAGTAACAGAAAGAGGCAGGATTGGAAAAACCTGTGTGGATGTTGACGAGTGTACAGGATTGGAAGAATCCTGTACAGAGTCCGTGGTTGCGCAGGAGTGAGGAAAGCCTGCGAATGTGCTGACGAACAACAGGAGGTGGATCCTGTTGAGGAGGAACCTTCGACACTGATACAGGATTGGAAGAACCCTGTACAGGAACCGCAAACTTACAGGAGTGGAGAGAGCCTGCGGATGTGCTGAGGAACTGACATGAGGTGAATCCTGTCGAGGAGGAGTCTTCAACACTGGTACAGGAACAGGCACGGTCAATCCTGTAGCTTGTACTGCCTCAGATACTAAGGATGTATCCTGCACACAGGAAGGTACAGGATTGATCCTAGCTGTGGAGAGGAAAACGTGAGCGTCCTAGACCTCCAGTCGATCTGCGGATTTGCAACAACGAACCATGGCATGCCCAAAATGATGGGAGTCGACCGAGTCTTGATCAAGTTGAAGGAAATTGAACAGTTGAATGTGCCATGACTGCAGGAGAGAGGTTCGGTAGCATGGGTAACTGCGCCAGAAGCAATCAGACGCCCATCGGCCACCTCTACAGGAACTGCACGCTTCAACTTCACCACCGAAATGCCATGTTGAGTTGCAAAATGTCATCCATGAAGCATGCATTTGCACCAGTGTCTAACAGGGCAAACTCCTTGAGCTCTCGATTATTAAATGAATGTGTACAGGAAACTTGAGTGATGGAATGGTATGAGCAGCACCAATGGAGCCTGCACCTACGTCCAACTTCGCGGCTCCTAGACGAAGTGGACATTGGTTTTCCGACTGAACTTCAGCTTCAACTTCACGCGTCTTGAAGTTCCTGGCTTTAATAGGACAATCTGCCACCTTGTGTCCTGCTCACCACAATACAAGCATAGGTTCTCACTGCGACGACGTTGCTTCTCAGCAGCGGAAAGAGAGCCACGCTTGGATTTCTCAACCTCCATAGGAACTACTCCAGAAGGTGGTGCAGGAACATGTACCACAGCTGCAGGATTGGTTTGCAGGAACTGCTGACGGATCTTTCCTGACGCTCGAACAAACGGTTGTCGCAACGAACAGCTTGTTGCATGATCTCCGCTAATGTTTGGGCATCCGGTAACGTAAGGAGAAGGTCCTTCACGTCATCCCTCAACCCAAAACGGAAGTGTTCGATCAATGCAGTCTCGTCCCATGGAATGTTCGTGCAAAGTTGCTGAAATTCGGATGCATAGACGGAAGCTGGTCGGGATCCTTGAGTGAGCTTCCGTAACTTCGTGCATGCAGAACGGTACTTATCAGGATCTCCAAAACAGGCTTCAAAGGCAGCCACGAAACCTTCAAAGTCTTCCATCAATGGGTCGTCACGCTCCAGCAAGGGGCAACCCAAGCCCGTGGAGATCCACTTAGTAAGGATGCCAAAAGACCACCTTTTGAGCATCAGTCGAGTAGCGCGTGGTTGCATGCGGATCAAGAGCCGGATCTGATTCAGGAAACCTTGGAAATCGGCACGATTGCCACTGAACTTCTCTGGCATGCTAACTTCGGCTCCGAAGAAAAGTTCGATGAAGAGGGAACCACCGATGCCTGAGAGAGAGCCTGCGCAGCAGCCTTGGAGGATGCATCAGCAGCTGCATGTGCCGCATTGGTGGAACCTTGCAGATCGGTGACCACTTGGCGCAAAGTGGCCAGCTCATGAAGCAACATTTGGTGCTCGCGTTGAAAGTGCTCAAAATCAGCCATGATCTATGAAAGAAAAAAGGAGGAAAACGAAGGAAAAGAATCAAGGAAAAAAAAGTAGCTGGAAAACGGAGAGCTATGAAAGCAGTTACTATCAAACTGTCAAGCCACGATCCAGGAACCAGGAAGAGAAAGGATTCCAAGAACAGGAAGGCTTGACTCAGGAACAGGACCGAGAGCAGGACAGGAACAGGAACAGGAAGGATCCAGGAGCAAGACAGGATCAGGATAGGATCCGGGAGCAAGACAGGAAGGCGCAGGACAGGATCCAGGAACAAGACAGAAACAGGACAGGATCCGGAAAGACAGGAGCAGGGACAGAACAAGAGAGGAAGGAAACAAGACAAGAACAAGACAAGACGAGATTGATCGTAGTAAGACTGGTGTTGATAGTAACTGATTGTACAACAATTAGGTCGGAGCTTTTATGCTCACAACTCCAAGAGCTAATCTAGGCATGAGTGCTAAAAGTGGTTGCATGCATGCAAAAGTGATTGCATGCATGCAGAGGCTAAGATGAGTCCACATGTCCCTTATCCTCTAGGCATATCCTGTGGCATATCCTGTAGGAATATCCTGCAACCGTATCCTGTGTCCGGAATCCTGTAGAATATCATAGGAAAGTCCTGCAACCCATATCCTGTATCTGGAATCCTGTATCCTGTATCGGGTTGTGACATAGTCCAGGTACAATAGCATGCAGGAATGAGCAATACCTGAACGGGCGACCTCCCCCAACAATGACCTACGATGCAGAGTGGGATGGATGGCAAGATGATGGAAGCCCTCCACCTCTTGACGTAGGCAAAAGTGACGGCCATGATGAGCCCCACACCAAAGAGCAGAACCCGTGTTCGATGAGTACCCCCGAGGGAGGAAACCCCGCACAGGAGAACCCCAGGAAAGGGAAGGCCTACGGCGAAGGCAGGAATCTCGAGGGGGTGAAAGCAGCACGGATAGCGATAGGGGACGTGAGACGGAGGTCCAACATGTCCAGCGCCACGACGAACGTAAGGTAGGAAACCCAGGGCCGCTGTCACCCACCAGGGTAACGCGGAGGGCCCGTGGCTGCCCGGAAAGAGGGAAGGAAGAGCCTCATCTGGAAGGCCCCTGTAGGGAGGGGCATTGATTGCCAATAAGGCAACCTCTGCACCAGGGGTACACATGGGATGACAACCTGCACAAAGGTGATTGGACGTCAATGAGCTGACGACTGGGAGGAGGTACCAGTAAGGGGGGCCACATAGTGACCACTCTAGGCAAGGGACAAGGGGATTCCGTCTACGGGCAGGGGAAATCCGCACGAGCGACCAACACCGTGCCGGCCCCACGAGGGAAGTCCGTCAGGGCACCAGCAAAGCCGCAATCACCACCAAACGAGGGGATACTGTCTCAGGGCAAGGAGGATTCGCCCTGTCAATCACAACCATCTAGGTGCCGCAAGGGGATTTCGCGCACAGTCCTACAAAGCCACTCACTGTCAAGCCACGATCCAAGAGCAAAGAGGCTTGACTCAGGAGTAGGACAAGGACTAGAAACAAGACAAGAACAGGACAGGAACTAGGAACAAGACAAGGAGAAAACATGAAGCAAGGAGAGAATAGGAAGCAAGGAGCAAGACAAGAATAAGACAAGATCGATCATAAAAAGACTGGTGTTGATAGTAACTCATTGTACAACAATTAGGTCGGAGCTTTTATGCTCACAAATGCAAGAGCTAATCTGGTCATGAGCCTAATATAGTCATGAGCTAAAAATGGTGACCCTTATCCTGTAGGCATATCTTGTAGGCATATCCTGTAAGTATATCCTATAGACATTCCTATGGGCATATCCTGTATACCGTATCATGTATCATGTATCCTGTATCCTATATCTTGTATCTGGAATCCTATATCCTGTATCGGGTCGTGACAGCACCTCCTCCCTAAGGACGAGTTTCATGAGTCTTAAGACCTGGTTTAGCAGGATAACGCTGATGAAAGTAGCAACCTTGGAAGAAGCATGGAGTAAGTTGGATGCAGGTTCTCAAGTGTGCGATCAGTAGGCAAATAACCTTTCCAATCCATCAAGTATTGAAGTTGGCAATGATGAAGACGAGAATAAAAAATGGCTGCAACTTCGTACTCAGGTTCATCGTTAATGACCATAGGAGGGGGAGGAGAAGAAGCACAACCAGGAAGAGAAGAAGGATGATACGGCTCTAACAAAGAGGTGAAACACAGGATGAAGTTTCATTTGTAGATGGTAACTCTAGTCGGAAAGCTACATGATTGACCTCAGCCGCAATCCTGTAAGGGCCCAATCGTTGAAAATCCAACTTAGAAGAAGGCTTGATGGTGCGAATATGCTGACGAAGAAGCCATGCGAGATCACCAATCTTGTATGCAGGTGCCGATTGACAATGAACATCAGCATGATGCTTGTACCGTTCTTGTGCCTGTTGAAGATGAACCCGAAGATCATCCTATACCTGACGAAGATGCTAAAGATGATTCATTACTACAGGAGCGGAAGAAGGAGAAGCAGGAGGAGCAAAGTCAAAACATGGATGGTAGCATGTAAGAGTGAAGAAAGGTGTCTGGCCTATAGATGCGTGAACGGAGTTTTGTGGCAAACTCGCCATTAGAAGAAGGTCCAAACTAGTTGTCTTGTTGGTAACTGATGAAGCAGTGAAGATATTACTCCAAGGTCTGAATCGTGCATTTTGATTGCCCAGTTTGTGGATGATATCATGAAGAAAGATCCGCTTTAACTTGTAGACTTCGGAGAAGCTCTCGCCAAAATTTGGACATGAATTGTGGCCTCGATCAGAAACAATGCTCTCATGAAGATCATGATGTTGGAACACTTTGTGGATCACCAACTCAGCAGTTGTCTAGCATGTAGCCGTCTTGTTACATGGTAGGAAATGAGCCTGTTTGGTGAAATGGTCAACCACCATAAAAACTGCATCAAATCCACGAGAAGGAGGAAGATCTGTGAGGAAATCCATAGAAATGGATCTCCAAGGAGCAGAAGGAATAGGAAGAAGATGAAGAAGACTACATGGCACGTGATGAGGCATCTTTAACCTGTTGCAAGTGTCACAACTCCGTACAAACCTTTCCACAGAATTTCGCAACCCAGGCCACCAATTGTTGCAAGTCACCGACTCAACTGTCTTGGCCACACCAAATGTCCTGTAACTGGGGTATCATGACAATCTTGTATCACACGAGTCCTGTAAACACCAACAGGAACGTATAGGAGACCTTCCCGGTATAGGAGTCCGTCTTGTATGGCGAACAACTTGTAGTCTGAACGAGAATTGGAGGAAGAGGAGCTTGCAATGTTAGGACTAATGTGTGAGAACACATTCTTTGCCAAGTCGTCTATAGCCAACTGTAAACGGATGTCCTATAGAAGTGTTAAACTTACTATAGCTTGATGAACCTGTAGTACCGCAAGCTAAAATCAATCAGAACCCAACAACACTTACTTTTGACAATCATATGCAGGATCGCCTAGGGTCGGTGCAAGGTAAGAGCGCCTAGACAATGCGTCCGCTTTGCCATTCTGAAAATCGGGCCTATAAACGATGACAAAATCAAAACGTATAGGAATTCCACCCACCTAGGTGAGTTTCATGAGTGGAAGTACCTGCATCCAACTCTGTTCCTGGATCCTGTCCTGCTCCTTCCTGTCTTGCTCCCGGATCCTATCTTGATCATGTCTTGCTCCTAGATCCATCCTATTCCTGTTCCTGTCCTGCTCTCGGTTCCTGCTCCTGAGTCAAGCCTTCATGTCCTTGGAATCCTGTTCTCTTCCTGGTTCCTGGATCGTGGCTTGACAGTTTGATAGTAACTGATTTCATAGCTCTCTGTTTTCTAGCTACTTTTTTTTTCCTTGATTCTTTTCCTTCGTTTCCTCCTTTTTTTTCTTTCATAGATTATGGCTGATTTTGAGCACTTTCAACGCGAACACCAAATGTTGCTTCATGAGCTGGCCACTTTGCGCCAAGTGGTCACCGATCTGCAAGGTTCCACCAATGCGGCACATGCAGCTGCTGATGATCCTCCAAGGCTGTTGCGCAGGCTCTCTCTCAGGCATCGATGGTTCCCTCTTCATCGAACTTTTCTTCGGAGCCGAAGGTTAGCATGCCAAAGAAGTTCAGTGGCAATCGTGCCGATTTCTAAGGTTTCCTGAATCAGATCCGGCTCTTCATCCGTATGCAACCACGACGCTACTCGACTAATACTCAAAAAGGTGGGTCTTTTGGCATCCTTACTAAGTGGATTCTCCACGGGCTTGGGTTGCTCCCTTGCTGGAGCGTGACGACCCATTGATGGAAGACTTTGAAGGTTCATGGTTGCCTTTGAAGCCTTTTTTGGAGATCTGATAAGTACCGTTCCGCCATGCACAAAGTTACAGAAAGCTCACTCAAGGATCCCGACCAGCTTCCCGTTATGCATCCGAATTTCAGCAACTTTTGCACGAACATTCCATGGGACGAGATTGCATTGATCGAACACTTCCATTTTGGGTTGAGGGATGACGTGAAGGATCTTCTCCTTACGTTACCGGATGCCCAAACATTAGCAGAGATCATGCAACAAGCTGTTCGTTGCGACAACCGTTTGTTCAAGCGTCGTCAGGAAAAGATCCCGTCAGTAGTTCCTGCCAAACCAATCCTGCAGCTGTGGTACATGTTCCTGCACCACCTTCTGGTAGTTCCTATGGAGGTCGAGAAATCCAGCGTGGCTCTCTTTCCGCTGCTGTGAAGCAACGTTGTCGCAGCGAGAACCTGTGCTTGTATTGTGGTGGAGCAGAACACAAGGTGGCAAATTGTCTTATTAAAGCCAGGAACTTCAAGACACGTGAAGTTGAAGCTGAAGTTCAGTCGGAAAAACTCCAATGTCCACTTGTCTAGGAGCCGCGAAGCTGGACGTAGGTGCAGGCTCCATTGGTGCTGCTCATACCTTTCCATCACTCAAGTTCCTGTACACATTCATTTTAATAATCGAGAGCTCAAGGAGTTTGCCCTGTTAGACACTTGGTGCAAATGCATGCTTCATGGATGACATTTTTGCAACTCAACATGGCATTTTGGTGGGTGAAGTGAAGTTGAAGCGTGCAGTTCCTGTAGAAGTGGCTGATGGGGTCTGATGCTTCTGGCGCAGTTACCCATGCTACCGAACCTCTTTCCTGAAGTCATGGCACATTCAACTGTACAATTTCCTTTAACTTGACAAGACTCGGTCGACTCCCATCATTTTGGGCATGCCATGGTTCATTGTTGCAAATCCGCAGATCGACTGGAGGTCTAGGATGCTCACGTCTTTCCTCTCCGACAGCTAGGATCAATCCTGTTACCTTTCTGTGTGTAGGATACATCCTTAGTATCTGAGGCAGTACAAGCTACAGGATTGACCATGCCTTCCTGTACCAGTGTTGAAGACTCCTCCTCGACAGGATTCACCTCATGTCAGTTCCTCAGCACATCCGCGGCTCTCTCCACTCCTGTAAGTTTGCGTTTTCTTGTACATGGTTCTTCCAATCCTGTATCAGTGTCGAAGGTTCCTCCTCAACAAGATCCACCTCCTGTTGATTTGTCAGCACATTCGTAGGCTTTCCTCACTCCTGCGCACCCACGGACTCATGTACAGGATTTTCCAATCCTGTACACTCGTCAACATCCACACAGGTTCTTTCCAATCCTGCCTCTTTCTGTTACTCTACTTCTATTCCACCCCCCAGATCCTTCCTCTTTTTCAATCACAGCTCCCTCCTTTCCTCTCTGAGTTCTTACCATACCATGCATGAACTCGCCACTGATCCTGCTCCCTTCCACCTTTTTGCCTTTCAAGTAACTCCTACGTCCTCTTCTACTTTCTTGTATCCAACTCTCCTGTTTTTCAATCTCCTTCGCCTACCTCCTTTTCCTCCTTCTTCCCTACCATCCAAGTACCATGACTTTAAGGATGTTTTTGACAAGCACAAGGCTGCAGTTCTTCCTGTTCACAAGTCCTACGACTGTCCTATTGATCTTGCGGAAGAAAAGACTCCACCGTTCGGACCGATTTATGCATTGTCACCCACAGAGTTGGAGGTTTCTTCGTCAGTACATCGAAGACAACTTGGCATCCGGCTTCATTCGTCACTCAAAGTCCCCTGCAGAAGCGCCTATCTTCTTTGTCAAGAAGAAGGATGGAAGCTTACGTTTGGTTGTGGACTACAGGCGTTTGAATCAAGTTACCATTCGGAATTGGTACCCATTGCCATTGATCCCGGAACTTCTCGATCGGCTGCAAGGAGCAAAGGTGTTCACGAAGATCGACTTACGAGGGGCCTACAACCTTGTACGGATTCGTCCAGGCGATGTGTGCAGAAAACACTGTTCACAGGGCAGGAAAAAGCTTTGCAAGTTAAAGTGTAGGGTTTTGTCCAATAGAGAGCTTTATATATATACTTATCTCGTCTCTAAGGTCAAGGATAGGATTTTGCTTTGGCCATTGCCATGTATAAGCATTCACAATACCCCATAAATATGCACTTGCATTACTATATGAATACAAAGAGATAGCAAGTGTGGAGACTTACTTCTCTCCCAAAGATACTCTCTCTCATGCATTGCTCTCCATAGCCTCCATAGTCTCTCTCTCTTCCTGCCCTTCCTTGCCCTCACTTGCCCTAACCGAATCTTGTCCTCCTCCAACCGTCATAACTGTCTGCTTCCTGCAACCATAGGATTCTTCCTACCCTGTAGGATTTTTCCTATTGCTGTAGGATTTTTCCTGTACACAGAATATTTCCTACTACTACTTTCCTACAAGTTATTCCTCCACCGTAAGAAAGTCCTATGTATGCAAATCCTACATGCTATATTTTTGGCCTCTAACATCCCTAAAATTAGGTTTAGATAACCCTAAGTACACGACTTCATGAGTGCCTCATGAAAGGACTCCTACTAATGAGTTTAGGTTGTTCAACCCTTAGATCCCAATGAGAACACCCCCTAACCAAGAGTGTTAAAAACACCCACCTAGTCTCTCTTGAGTTGTTGCTTAAGACTTAACACCCTAATGCAAGCACAAGCATGCCTATTTGCTAGTGTCTAACCACCTATAACACAACCCCAAAGGGTCTACCTCGAGCATTGCACCCAGTGTCGTTTAGCCTAGTATCACATGTTCATGTGACACTATTTTCAAGATGTGGGTTATCTTGTCATACCCTGACTTAAGAGCGAAACTTAATGCCACAAATGTGACTTGCAAATCTCAATTCTAAAGCCCTCCTTTGTGAACTCTTAGAAACATAATAATGAAACCTGTCAACCAAGATTCCACACACAATTAAACAAGAACACATATATGCCTTATTTAACTATAAGTGCTACTCCTAGCTTGGCGTGGAGGAAGAGGTCGGAGATATGCCTTAACCTCTAACCCTTAGAACATGTATTTTGACAAGACCTTTTAGGTTCAGATTCGTCAACATTGAGGATAAACTATTCTAAAGGTGAGACATACCCTTATTGTTTGGGAGTTGAGGCGGTATAACAAAGGGTTGTGCCTTGATGACACAAGTTAAAACTAGCATCGATAAAAAAATAACGAGCTCATTTACGAACCCAAGAACTCTCACTATATATACTACTTATTATATGTTCCCAGTTTTCTTGTGATTGAGACATGAAAAATTAGGATAAGAGTTTTTTAAATGGAAGTACTAGCTTCACCTAGAGTTTCATACAAATACCTAATGATATCTGGCCAAACCATCACTAGATACTCAAGTGCACTAAACAAGCATATTTCCTTAATACATAAAGCTTGTCAACATAATTCGATAAGTAATAACAATCAACGTTTAAAGTCAAAAGGAGTTATAATAAAACCTATAACAAATTATTATTAATATATCATAAATTGTACACACATATATATGTAAAGCACACACACACACATATATATATATATTATTATATATTCATCTTAAAGTTTTAGAGCATAATTACTTTTATTTACACATTTATATATATACATACTATATACATGAATATATTGAAGTGTGAAGATCTATATTCATGTTTTGTTGTTGTGGAACATTCACTCTCATAAGAAAATAAATATACATCTAAATATTAAATAAAAATTTAAACATAAAGTATTATTAAGACAATTTCATTTCTTTCTATTAACATTATAATGATAGAAAATTATAAAATGTTCAAGTAAAGACAAAATATAAATTGAAATATCAATTTGATATATGAAAGAAAAGAGAGAAAACTAAAAAAAGGAAATATTAACTAAATACAAAATCAGCCTCATTAATAAAATATAGAACAATTGTAATGCTTATATAATGCTTCCTTAATAATTAATTACATAGTATTGTGTATAAGTTTGATGTACATGTAATGTTTTTAAAATATTTTAAAGTATATTTTAGTATACTATTCTTAAGTATCATTTGTACTGGACCTTAAAGTTTATATGATTTTCTAGTTGTAATTAATAATAAGTGTAATTGACATATTTATTAGGAATATACATATATTTATTTATTTAACAAATATTATTAGAATTAAAAATCTAAATCATATACTATAGAGACATTTAATAAAATTAATAATAACAAATATAAAATTGCAGTACTAATTTAAATATTAAATATTATTAAATAATTTAAAATTTTATTATAATTTCTTAAATATTAAATATTATTAAGATATTACAACTATAATTTCTTAAGTAACATAACTAAAATAAAATCTAAAATAATATATAGCTAAATCAATATACAAATATTATGTATGTACTTACACATTGGCTCTAACCCAATATAAATGTGTGTACAATCGAAATGCTTCAAGGATGTTGCATGGCCCATAAGACTGTGAGTGAGTTTGATTCTTTTTTAGTAAAATATTGGTGCAAAACGTGAAGTTTAAAATCACAGCAATATGGAGCATGCACCATCCTAAGACTATGTTTAATAAAAGCCATGCACTATCCTTTGAATTCACAACATTTGGGGCCATACACCATCTCTAATTATATTTAACAAAACATTGGTGCCGAGGATGATGCAAGCAGCAATAGGTTATATTTAACAAAAGATTAGTGTCAATAATGGTGCAACATGTTATGAGTTCGTCCTTTTTAACAAATAACCTTTTGCATAAAAAAGAATCAAACTTGTAGTTTTTTTGGGGCAATGATGTTGCAGTCACTAGCCCAGCACCACATTGCCAAGGACAGTGCATGACCCTATAAGATTGCAATTTCAAATGTCGCTCACCAACCTTTTACTAAAGAGAGCCTCGCATGGCCCCATCAAGCTATGACTTTCAACTTCATTAGAAGCTTTTATTTAAATGAAATTGAAACTCACAAGTTAATCTTTTATTTAAAAAAAAAAAATAGAAACTCACAATCTTTCATAGTCATGCATACATTGAGATGGTGCATGGCTTTAGAAATTTATGAGTTCAAACTAGCCTCACAAGAAGGTTGTGAGTTTGAGCCTCCCCTTAGCCATTTTGTTAAAAAAAACTCAATCTAATATTGCTCTTTTTGTGGCCATGCACCATCCTTACACTAAATAAGATTCAAACTCCTAGCCTTTTGCAACCATTCACCATCTTTGGCACCAAACAAGGTTCAAACTCCTAGCCTTTTGCAACCATTCACTATCCTCAGCACCAAACAAAATTCAAACTCCTAACCTTTTAGGGCCATACTTGTGTTTATTAGATAATAATCACATGAAATAATAATCATGCTTTTGCAGGAATGTAAAAATCCGCTCTATAGTGTGCATGTCGAAATGCGATCCCAACCCCTTGTATCCCCTACATACTTTACAGTAGTGACGAACCCATGGCAGTTCCTGTACTGAGTCCAACTAGGGGAGTTAGGGCCACCTTCTCCCGCCATCGCAAGAATACAAGCAGAAGAATAGAAGGTTGCTTCCCTGAGAAGAAGAACACTCAGATTGAATCACGGCAGATTCAGCTCGACAGTGCAGCGGCTTGGATAGACCTGCATTCGCCAGACGAAGAAAAAACAGCCCTAATTAAATGGGATGTGGAAGCACCTTAGCCGTGATCTCGGAAAGATCCACAATCTTAAATCGCTCCTAACGTATATACAATTTAAATAACTTTAAAACTAAATTATTATTATTATTATATTCTCATGTCATGTGATTATTATCTAATAAACACAATTTAATTTATACACTTTAATATATTTATATTCATCTTAAATGATGGACCATAAATATTACTAGGATAATTTAGCTTCTTTAAATTAGCATTATCGCACTAGAAAATATAAAATCTAAATCATATATGTTAAGGTTGAAATTAAAGCAAAATATGAATTAAAGTATCAAATCTTATTTATAAAATAAAATGAGAGAAAAAATAAATAATAATAAAAAAATTATTAATAATGTTTTAATTTAATATAAAATAAATCAACCCTAAAGCATATGCCATAAATTAAATGTGGCATGATGTAATAAAGATTATAGCAATGCAACGTTCTGTATAGGTTTAATGTGCATGTAATGTTTTTCAAAAAAAACATTTTATAATATTAACATTATTAATATTTTTGATTTCTAACCATATAGTTAAGTCATATCTTTAAATATATAAATCAAAGCACCCTCAAACAAAAATGGGACTCTTTCTTAATAATTAATAATAATTAAGATTTTTTTATTTAATTAATATTATTTAATAATTATATTATTTTAATATAAAATTTATTATTTAGAATATCTTATGTTTAAAGAAAGAATGAAAAGATAATTAACAAAAGTCCCTTTAATTATAAAGAATTATGACATTTTAACACTTTTGAACATCCATTCATATCGAATGAATTAATGTTGGTTCTTTTCGATTAAGAAGTCATGTTTTATTTAAGCATTTATTATATGTTTTGTTCTCATTTTTATTTCATTTTTTTTATAGTTAAAATTATGAAACTTTTATTCTTGTGATGATTTCAAATCCATTAATAATTTGGCTAAATAAATTGAATATATTATGCATCTGGAATAACATTAACTTCTAAAGATCCTTGTAACAATTAAAATATGGTTTATACTTTTTATTCTTTTGTCCAATAAGGGGTGAGGTTTGCACTTTCACATCACTATTGATTTTTTTTATTGTTCATACCCATTGACATGGTTTGAATTTATTCTTACCACCTTGTTTTAGACTAGAAAGGGTGTATGGGTAATACTAAGCCCTTTTTAACTTAATACTTCACTATGTGTATATATAGTTTCAAGTAGCCACTTAACTTATCAAGATTCTTCAACATCGACTTTTAAATCCATGTCAGATATTTTTTAATATTGTTAATAATGATTTTATGTTCTTTGAGTTTATGAACTATTTACCATTTTATACCCTTTTTTATATTAGATATTAAAAGTTAATTATTTTCTGATTTATAAATTATAATAAGTCTGATTTGCATATTTATTAGGAATACACAAATATATTTTGCACTTTGTTTATCTAAAAACATATTATTTTAAAAATCAAATCATATTCTAAATATTATGAACCATAGGATCTTTACATTTTAAATTACATTACCAAATCTATGGCAATTAGAAGAAACTGTGTAATATAAATATATTAATATATAGCTGTGTGTGTGTGCGTGTGGGTGTGTGTCTTAACGTTAGTAGATTAACCTGTTCAGAGAAATGTTTAATGTAAAACATGAGTCATTGTACATATAGTATGTCGAACAACAAGGAAAAGGTAAAGTCACCAGCCCAGTTTAAAGGCAAGGGCAAGAGGGTGGGCTCTGGAAAGAGCAATCCTGTCAGGGAGTGGCAAGGAAACAGGTACCACCATAGCTGCCTGATCACCAGGTCGAATCGGCATCTCGACAGCGCCCCACTCCTGAGTGGCAAGCTCGTACGTGAACACAAATCTCGAGTAAAGGATACACACCAGAATGTGGGTGTCGCATCCAGACACGCAGAAGGCTAGATCATTAGTCACTATCTTGGCCGTGCTTAAGCGGTAAATGCTCCTCCTTCCAAACGATATATGGTTAGCTCGTGCAAACCGTGCCAACTCACGACGTACAGTGCACCTGCAACGAAATGTGAAACCCCTGTATACATGAATACGTAATACCTGAGACCACGCAGAGTTTTGGAAGAAAATCGCATTCTCCGTAAGGCATTCCATCCCATCGTCCAACCTTATTAACCCATTCAGCCACAATAAAAGATGTCCAACGCGGAGGGTAGCGCTGTTCATCAATGTCCAACTTTCTAATAATAAATTTATGACCGTGAGAAGAATAGGTGAAGAAGTAAAGTCGTGACCCATGCATGGTAGCTGAAAAATATGTCGGTATGAGCGCATTCTCCCCAAAAACTCCTCATATCTAGGAAGATCAAGGGATTTGTTTTCACCCCACCTTGCAGCCTCCACAGAATAAACCTATAAACAAGATAAGCATGAGATGCCCTTTATGGGCATAATGCAAACTCTCTCTCTCTCTCTCTCTCTCTCTCTCTCTCCACACACCACACCACCCACACACCTGTATATCAACAACATGATTTCTGCGTCTCCTTGTTACAACGACAAAGCGGACAGACTCGGTTATCAATCCCACAAACAGCACACTACGTGACTTCATACTACGAGCATATGGGACGGTAAGTGGATGGAGTGGATATCTAACATCAAAGAGCAGTAGCGTCGGAAACCTCAGAAGTAGAAGCAGTGTTCCATGTCCAGCCACTATGCACCCAGGTTGTGGGGAGAGAATCAAGAATTCCCCGCCTGCATGAAGCATTAATTCCTCCGAACATATGGCCGCAAAACAGAGTGTGGAATCACGGAAGACACCCATCTGATCATGGCATTACGCCAGTCCTTAGAAACACACTGAAAACGGTAAAGAGACACCGTCGGCAGGAATGTAAGTATCCTCTCTATCATGGCCATGTCGAAATGCGCTCCCAACCCCCTCGTATCCCTACGTACCTTGCAGCAGTGATGAACCCATCGCAATTCCTGTACTGAGACCAGCCACCGCCTTCTCCCGCCATCGCAAGAATACAAGCAGAAGCAGAAGAAGCAAATTTCTTGCTTTCCTGAGAAGAAGAACACTCGGATTGAATCACGGAAGATTCAGCTCGACAGTGCAGCCTAATTGAATAATGGGATGTCAAACTGACCCGCAGTTTAGCCGTCGGATCATTGAAAGATCTACGGTTTGAAATCTCCTAACGTCTATATAATTTAAATTACTTTGAAACTAAATTATTATTATTATATTCTCATCTCATACGATTATATAATTTAATTTATATAGAAATATATTGTATTCATAGTAAAGTTTAATATAATGATCATAATCGAGTTCCTTATGTTTACAAGATTTTAAAGTGTATACATGTCTATGAAGAAACTAAGTGGTGAAACATTTACTCATATGAGTGATAGTTTAACACGTTTAAAATATAGAATATAATTAGAGCATTTTAATTTAATAATGATTATTATTTTTTAAACAAAATTAAAATTTTTTGCAAGCTCGTTAAAAGATCCATGTGTCACACAATTTTTAAATATTATATCTAAATTAAATAAATTAAATATATATATATTGTATGTTTATGAATATGTATCTCTATATAGTTTGAAATTCAATTATTATTAATATATCATAATCTGTACACATACAAAATATTTAAAGCATACATATATATCATATTAAAATTATTCATCTTGAAGTTCTAGAGCATAATATACTTTTATTTTGCACATTTTATATTTAAGCATAATGCATATAATAAAGTACAAGGATCTCTATTCATGTTTTGATGTTGTGGAACATTCACTCTCGTAAGAAAAATAATTATACTTTTAAACATTAAATAAAACTCTAAACATAAATATTACTATGACAATTTCACTTTTTATATTAACATTATAACGATAGAAATTATATAATGTTCATATATGTTAGATCAAAAGTAAAACCAAAATATAAATGGATATCAAGTTTTATATACGAGAGAAAAACTAAATAATAAAAAGAAATTAACTAAATACAAAATCAGCCTCATTATAGAACAATCCTAATGCTTATGATAAATGCTTCCTTAATAATTAATTGCATCATATTGTGTATAGGTTTAATGTATATGTAATGTTTTAGAATATTTGAAGGTATAGTTTAACATTAGCATTGACATATTCTACTTATTCATAATAATATAATTAAACCATATCTTTAGATATCTTCAATCATTTATATTGGAGATTAAAATTTAAACCATGAAGTTGATTTTTCTGAGTATAATTAAGAAGTAATTTATAATTAAAAATTAAAATCATATTCTATAGAGACATTTCATCACATTAATAATAACAAATATAAAATTGCATTACTTATTTAAACATTAAATATTATTAAATATTTTAAAATTATATTTTAATTTCTTAAATTTAATATATAAAGATGTTACAATTATAATTTCTTAAGTAAATTTAAATTTAAATAACATATCAATATACAAATATTATGCATGTACTTACACATTGGATCTAATGCATGCTTATAAATGCGTATGTACACTAGAAAGTGTATATATATATGTGTGTGTACACTATTGTGTAAAAGCATACTGCACTGTTCTTTCCATATCTTCTCCAATTTACCCTTTTGAATTTAAGAGTTTAGCTTTTATGCACAACAATACTTAAAAATAAATTAAAAAATTAATAATTAAAATTGTAATGTTAACACAATTCACTCTTTAATTCTTATTACACTTTCATAAAACAAAAAAAAAGTAAGGGTCAGTGTGAATGACCCCTATGTATGTCTACGTATATTTAGATTCCAGCTTTACAATGATACAAAGGTATTCTTTCTTTTAAGAAACATAACAACGTATTTAAAGGCACTCACACGTACAACATATAAAAATACCCAATAATTAACAAATTTTACTTAAGTCATTAAATATTCATACTAATTCTTTATTTTATTTTAAATTTAAGTGAGAGCATGTTAATTCATTAAAGTACATTTTTAATAAAAAATGTGTTCACATATAAAAACACTTAATTATTTAAACTTTAGTTTTTTACATTGATATATTAATTAATAAAATGTTCAACTATAAGTTCAAATTCTAGTTTTAGACCATAAAAAAAAGATATATTTAATTAAATGATTTAAATTTTTTATATATTTAATTTAATTCATATAAACTTTATTTCACCTTAAAATACATACAAACTCAATTATATTAATAATGACAATCGTTTGTGTATAAAATAATATTTGTATACATATTACATTTACATATTTATTAAATGTATTTAAACTTTGCTTCATCAAAACCCTAATTAAATTTATTCCAACACCCTAGCTACTCTTTGATCATAAAAATCTTAAGAGACCTTTATAAGTTCCTTATAAAATATTCGTGATTGATTATTCACCTTTCTTAAATTTTAAACTTCATAAGTTGATGTGAATGATCTTAACAAAAAAATTTGTTAAAATTTTTATGTAAGTGAAAAATTAAGAGTTTCATTTAGTGTGAATATGTTCTCATAAAATTTAAATTTTAAGATAATTAAATGTTAGTGTGAATGGCCAATAAACATTAATATTATAGAAATTTGAGTAGTCATAAATGTTTATCATTTTCATATGAAGGGCTTGGAAAGTATAGTTTTCACTTAAACTTTAAAAAGTAAATAAAGAATTAGCTTTCCTAAAAATTGTCTTTCAAAATAAAATATTAATATTTAAGTAGGTTTATTTTCATATAATTCTAAATGGTTTCATTTTTCATTTTGTTTACTTAAAATTACTTATTTATATTAGATGTAGACCCCTCCTTAACTATAAGTTCAGAGTAATATATCATTAACAATTCTATAGTTTATTGTTATATGGATGTGATATGTATACCTTTATAGCAACGTGGAATATAATAAAAAATTAAAATTAATAACCCTTGAAGCCAAAATTTGGGGCAAGGCCATCCACACAATATAATATTATGATTTTAAAAATATATTTAATAAAGTTAATAGCATGAAAGTGTACAATATAATATCTCATTAACATGAAGAAGGGTTCAACAACAAAATTGACTAGGACGGAAATTAAAAATTTACAAAGTAAAGCAATAAAAGATGGTCAAAAAAGTTAAAAAATAAACACTAAAGAGTTAATCTTTGTCTTTAGTTATTATTGGAAAAAGATAAATTTGATGATAAATGATTACAACATGCACTTATAAATGGATTCATAGAGATGGTAAATTAAATCTTTTATTTGAAGAACTTTAACTCATTTTGAAAGCTTGGTCAAATAGTTACCTACAACACCACTTGTATATGCTTGTATAAGAACACATGACTATTCATAAGGCACAAAGAGAGAAGATCTAACTAAAAGGTAGAAAATGCGTTCTATGTAATTTTTAATACTTAAAAAAGACTTACCTTGGCATAAAAGAACTATACAAATAGATTATTTATTGGAGATGTAAGAAAAAACATATATAACATTAGGATTCACAAAGGATACGATAGAAACTTTAGAACTAAAAACTAACGAGAAGATGCCCAAAAAGTAATTTAAAAAGTAGGTTAAAGAAAAGAAAAAACTAATAAGAATGCTTAGTATCATCTTATGCTTAGTAGGTGGAAATACACCTCAATTACAATATAACGATTCAAGAATATACATCATTTACTAAGAATAATATATAAGAAAACATTATATTATATATTAAGTCTATATAAATATTATTTTAATTCTAAATCTTATAGGTCTATATATTGTAAGTCATACTACTACTTATATACTAATCTAGGCATAGTCACATTGCTACTTATATACTACTACTAATATAGGCTATATACATATTAGGTCTATATATATATCTAATATAGGGCAGGTAAAATAAAATTTTCTCAATTTTCTATTTTAAAATTCTATTAGCACCATACATAAATATTTACTTATCTATTAATTTATTAGCATATTTATAAACTTATTGATTTATTTTAATATGTTTGTCAAAGAAATTTTTTAATAATATTCTTCAAAATTCTAAATAGTTCTCTCAAATTTGTACAAGAACTTAGATAATGTTACGTGTATACGATCATCACGTCACTGTACAACATTTAGTAATTATGTATTAAGGACTAATGAGTGGTTTGGTAAATTTAAAAAAATGCCAAATTATTAGTAATAATTACCACTATTAACTGAATTAAAAATTAAATTATTATTGCACACATTTAAATATAACATGTGATAATGCATACATATCACCAAATGAAAGTAATTATATTTACATATATGTGATTAATATATGCATATTATACATGTGTGACAGTATATGTATATGCGTATATATAAAGAGGCCCATGTATAAACCTTTACGTGGAAAGTACGGTGAAGTTGTAAAAACCATAACTAAATTATTCTTAAAATATCCTATTCCCATAATAAATATATTATATTTTGGATCACCGTTGCGTTGAGCCATGTACAAACTAATGGGTATGATTGAACCAGTGATTAAATATGTAGTCAAAAAATGCTATGGAAATGTTTAATTATTAATTTAATTATTATTTTATTAATTATTAATTAATTTAATTATTAATTCGTAACATTTTTTTACTACAGCATATATCACTTGATGGAACAACGCAGCCATTTGCCGAAATATATATGATTAATATGTGATTATATACGTATTATACTTAAAATATGTAAACCTATGTGATTTTTATACCGACACACATGTATAATATGTATATAATCAATATATGTATATATTTCATTCATGTGATATTTATGAATAACACAATATACATATACGTTTGTATATCCACGTATCTTGTTTAAGGGTGTGTATACCATGCACATATACATGGATACATATGTATATATAAGTCTATTATTTGTAAATACGAATTTATAAATTCCATATTATTTACATGTATGAGGTGTGCGTATGCGTATGGAAGTCTCTCTTGCAAATTTATAAACACAAATTTATAAATTTCATATTGTTTACATGCTCGAGGTGTGTGTATGCGTGAGAGAGCTTCCACATATACTTGCTCCTCCGTAAGTATTGTATTTCTATATTTATTATATATATATTTACATAGATAATCAAATAAATATATTTATATACATAATATTTTTTTATATTTGAAGTTATTACTGGAATAAGTTTAGTACACATCCACACATGTACATGTGCATTTATGGGATTAAATTTTTTTTGGTCTAATTTATCTCCGATAACCGTATAATCGGACAAAATCACGGGAGTGTTTGATTTAAAAAAGTCATATAGATGTCACATAGGTGCCACATATAAATAATGGATTTTAAATAAACCACTGGTAAAAATAACTTATTACAATTCAATTGATTGAAACAAATAACCACTCATTAGTCCAAAAGTGAGCCTAAGTTTATATAAGCTTATATATTATAAGCTTAGATCATTCATCGTTACACACAATATATGTATATACATACATACTATAATATATATATATATATATATATATATATATATATATATATGTATATATGTGTGTGTGTGTGTGTGTGTGTGTGTGTGTTACACAATATGCAAAAGATAACATGTCCTTCTCATTGTCAATTTGGTAATGTAATTCAAATTATAGATATATAGATCAATTTTATGCGACCGTAGTGTGAGCCTGTGGTTTACAGTAAGGCCATTCTTTAATACCACAGCGCCAAACTGGTAATGATATATATATACACACACATACTTACATATTATATCAGAACAGCTTTTACAAACTATATATAGTGTTACAAAGTTATGTGATAGTAGATGTAAAATTAACATTGTATATTGTATACCATACATAATACACACACACGTGTATAATAGTATAGTATAATTACCAGATAAACACATACATATATATTATGTATATATGCAATACCAGTGTGTATACATTAGCGAAATATGTGTATATACATGTTATGGTGATAGTAGTCTAAACTTATATAATAGTAGTTCAAACCTATACGACAATAGGTTAAACCTCATATAGCCCTATATAGAATTGCACGCATATGTATATGCTATATATATTAGAAAAAATTTATCAAAATGGCCCTTATGTATGTTATAAGTTTAGATACTTTAGGAAATTCTTGTATTGGCCTTCCGTTAACACATTAACCTATCTTTTCCCGAGAGGTCTCTGCTTCCTACTTCGATGAGTAATTATATGGTTAACCTGTTTAGAGAAGTGTTTCATGTAAAACATGTGAGGTTTTAGTCATTGTACATACAGTTTAAAGTAAGGGCAAGAGTAGGGTGGGCTCTGGAGAGAGCAATCCTGTCAGGGAGTGACAAGGAGACAGGTACCACCATAGCTGCGTTATCAGCAGGTCCTCGCAGAATATACATGTCGACCGAGTCCCACTCCTGAGTGGCAAGCTCGTACGTGAACACAAAGCTCGAGCAAAGGGTACCACCAGAATGTGGGTGTCGCATCCAGACACGCAGAAGGCTAGATCATTAGTCACTACCTCATCCTCTATATATTGAATCGGCAGCGTGCTTAAGGCGGTAAATGCTCCTCCTTCCAAACGATATATGGTTAGCTCGTGTGAACCGTGCCAACTCACGACGTACAGTGCACCTGCCAAGAAATATAAATCCCCCGTATACATGAATATGTAATACCTGAAACCACGCAGACTTTTGGAAGAAAATCGCCTTCTCCGTAGGGCATTCCATCCCATGGATCATCCCCACTAACCCATTCAGCCACAACAAGAGATATGTACATCCAATCGTAGGGCTGTTCATCAATGTCAGACTCTCTAGCAATAAATTTATAACCTCGAGAAGGATAGGTGACATAGGTGAAGAAGTAAAGTCGTGAACCATGCATGGTAGCTGAAAAGATATGTTGGTATGTGCTCATTCTCCCCACAAACTCCTCATATTCAGGAAGATAAAGGGATTTGTTTTGACCCCAACTTCCAGCCTCTGATGCATAAACCTATAAACAAGATAAGCATGAGATACCCTTCATGGGCATAATGGAAACTCTCTCTTTTCCTCCCACACACCACCCACACACCTGTATATCAACACCATTGATGCCTCTCCTTGTTGCAACGACAAAGCGGAAAGACTCGGTTGCAATCAATCCCACAAACAGCACACTACGTGACTCCATAGTAGGAGAATACGAGACGATAATTCGATTGAGTGGATATCTAACATCAAAGAGCAGTAGTCTCTGAGACCTCAGAAGTAGCAGCAGTGTTCCATGTCCAGCCACTATGTACCCAGGTTGTGGGGGAGAATCAAGAATTCCCCGCCTGCATGAAGCAATAATTCCTCCGAACATATGGCCGCAAAACAGAGTGTGGAATCACGGAAGACATCCATCCTGATGATGGCATCACGCCATTCACTAGAAACACACTGGAAACGGCAAAGAGACACCGTCGGAAGGTATGTAAAAATCCTCTCTATAATGCCATGTCGAAATGCGCTCCCAACCCCCTCGTATCGCCTACGTACCTTGCAGCAGTGACCAACCCATCGCAATTCCTGTACTGAGACCAACCACCCGCCATCGCAAGAATACAAGCAGAAGAAAAGAAGGCGCAGATTTGAAAATCACGGCAGATTCAGCTCGACATGCAGCGGCTTGCACAGACCTGCATTCGCGAGAAACAGCCCCTAATTGAATAGAACAAACGGACCCGCACCGTAGCCGTGGGATCTCTCTGTAAAGATCGACGGTCCTAAAATCCCTTACGTATATTATAATTTAAAGCACTTTGAAACCAAATTATTATTATTATATTCTTATCTTATATGATTACTATCTATTGAACATAAATTAATTTTATATATGTTAATATATTTTTATTTATATTAAATTTTAAATAATGGACCATAATCTTTTATGTTTAAAAATATTATACAGTAGATATAATTTTAACGTAAAATATAAAATATTATTAGGACATTTTAATTTATTTATGATTATTATTTTCAAACAAGCTCATTGTAAGATCCATGTTTCATACTGTTTAAACTATATACACATGCATACATACATACATATGTATGTATGTACGTATAAATGTATATGTATTATTCATAAATATGTATCTCTATATCATACTTTAAAATTATTATTATTAATATATACACATACATATATTTAAATCATGTTTATGTTTATTCATCTTAAAGTTTTAATAGTGGAGCATAATTTAGTTTTTTTTTCCACGTATTATATTATATACATGCATATAATAAATATAAACATCTATATTCATGTTTGTGGTGGAACATTTACTCTCGTATGAAAAACAAATATACATTAAATCATTAAATCAAAATTTAAACATACAATATTACTAAGATAATTTCACTTTATTAAATTAACATTATTACAATAATTATAAACCGTAGTCATAGATGTTAAGGCCGAAGTTTGAAAACAAAATATTAATTAAATATTAAAATGAAAAAAATGAAAGAAAATTTAAAGAAAAATGATTTAAACATGAAACTAACATAAATAAGTTTATTGGACCCATAATAGACAATGAAAATTATTATTATTATTATATTATTGAGAAGTTTGAGCTGCTTTTTTTAATATGGAGTAAATGAATTCTAAAATATATGTTATAATGCAGTACGATTTAACAAAATATATACAATAATAATGCTTATGTTGAATGCGTATGTAGTGCTGATATGATAATTAATTGTAAAGTTATATGCTAATAATGCTTATTTATAATATCTTTATACATATTTTAATATTAACATCAACATATTTGCTGATTTATAACATATAATTAAAACATATCCTTAAAATTGAATTATTTATATTAACATTAAAGATTAAACTATGAATTTGATTTTTCTGACTTATAAATTTATAATAAGCTCTATTAACATATTTATTAGGAATAAACATAACCTTTTACACTTTATTTAGTTCAATTTTTTTATTACAATTAAAAATCAAAATCATATTTTATATAGACATTTAATAACATTAAATAATAAAAATATAAAATTTCACTACTTATTTAATTAGGTTTTTGTAAGATCCACGTGTATGGCTGCATGTGCACATACTATTATTAGCATAGTGGATTTTGATAGCCGTCGGATTGGATTCAATCTGGACCACTTGCTCTTTTATATAAGTTAGGGTTTCTGAACTAATGGATAATATACACATTTCTATATTCCGAGCTATCACATTGGTGGAGGTGAGGGGCAGCTCTAATTGTCCCTATGGAGTGCTCGGATTTGTGTCTTTTTTCTTTGTCTTCTTAGGTCTAGCTTTTCTATTGTCTAGATCTATTCCTTTCTTGTAGATTCTGTCTTTTCTTCGTCCATGGATCCACAACAGGCAAATCCCTTGTCTGTGAGCAGTTACTCATGTAATTGTTGGATGCCATGCGTATGCAACTGAACAATTATTCTCAGTTGATGGCAGCATTCACGGGCCAGGGTACTCCTCCTACTCATGTTGCGAACCCCGTGTCCAGCCGAATTTCTTTTGCGGAAATCTTGGAGATGATGTGTACCATTGGTTTGACCACTTCATTGTGGTTACCATATATCATTTGTGGGACGGTGCTCAATGTTTGCACGAGTTTCCTACTTGTCTTCAAGGGACGGCGTTGCAGTACAATGGTCTGAATGTTGCAACTCGTGGAAATTGGAATATTCTTCCAGAGATCTTCAAATGTGCATTTGGGCATGCGGACGACTGTGATGATGCTTTTCAGCAGTTGCATCGTATTCGTCAGGAGCCATCTGAATCGGTGATGCAGTTTGGTGTTCGCTTTCAAAGCCTTTTGCTACGTGCAGAACCTAACATGTCGAAACGCATCAAGTTAGGTATGTTGTGGCCAGCACTTTGTCAAGACCTTGTGGGGCTTGTGCATGCATTAGCTCTAGTGACTCTTGACGATGCTTTGAGCTTGGCACAAACGATATGAGTCGTCACCTCTCCCACTTGCACCTTCACGTGCTCTCGTTCCACTTCATGTTGGGGATGGACCTTCTCCGATGGAGGTTGAGGCTGTTGCCGCTCGTGTACCAGCACAAAGGTGGGGCCCGTGGACGAGGACATGGACGTGCAATTCGTTTTGGGCGTGTGATGAGGTTGGACACACGTATCGGCGTTGTCAACGGTTTCCCGATGGCGTCCCCCATTTCCAGGATGGAGGCCATGGCGTCAACAACGTCCGGTTGGTGCTGCTGCAGTGGAAGGTTGTGATGCGGTGGATCTTCCGGGAAACGACGAATCGCACGAGTAGAGGAGGGTCCTCGTGCGAATAAATTAGTGACCCCTCCATCTTTCTTTCGGGAGTATCATCAAGGGGTTCACTCGGCACCAAATCATCCGGTTTTCACTTTTCAAGCTCGTTTAATCACACCCACGTCCTTTTCCTTTCAGTGTTGGTGGATACAGGTTCAAGTTTGTCCTCTGTTTCTCAATCTGTTGCTACACGTTGCAGCCTTCATTTGCGTCGTGGTAGAACCAGTCTTCATTCTGTACGGCAACGGACATACTCATGCTTGTTCGCGGGATGAAGTGGACATTGTTGTTCGTGTGGATGATGTGAGCTCGAGCTTCAATCTTTGCGGGTGGTGCCGAGTCAAGCTTTTCACCTTATTCTTGGTATGGATTGGTTAACTCGCAATCATGCCAAGTGTGACTTTGAAAAGTCTCCCCCTTGTTTGACTCTCCCTCGTCTTTCTTCCATTCCTCTTACTTCTATTCCACTTCGTCCATCTGCTTCCACCTCTGCTTCCATCACTTTTGTCTCACCCTATTTCCAACCATTTTCCCTTCATGCTCTTCCTTTTCTTCTCTGGATCCATCAGATGATCGTCGTGCTGTAGTTGTTGATCAACTCAAGAAGGAGTATGCTGATCTTTTCAACTTCGACTTGTCATCTGGGGCCAAGATTGCGACACGCCACCCTATTCCAACTGGAGAGCTAGGCCAATCAAGGTACCTGTTCGGCGTCGTCACCAAAGGAGCTCAAGATCTTACGAGCGAATGTCAAAGAGATGTTGGAGAAGGGTGTTATCCGGAAATCTCGAAGTCCTTGGGCGTGCGAACCTCACCTTGTGACGAAGCCTGATGGGAGCGTTCGATTCTGCATTGACTATCGCCCATTAAATGAGGTAACCGTCTCAGATGTGTACCCACTTCCTCATACTGCAGACCTTTTGGATCGACTGGGGCGGAGCCGTTGGTTCACCAAGTTAGATCTCGCATCTGGATATTGGCAAGTTCCGATGGCTGACATGGACATTCCCAAGACTGCTTTTCGGACACCATTTGGCCTGTACGAGTTCTGGTGATGCCTTTCGGTTTGAGCAATGCTCCAGCAACTTTCCAGCGTATGATGGACGAGGTTCTTTGCGACATGCCGGAGGTGACTGCCGATTTCATCGATGATGTTTTGATCCATTCGGATGGAACGTGGGAGGAGCATGTCGGTGATGTACGTAAGGTTTTGGATCTGCGGGAAGTTGGTTTGAAGTTGAAGCCATCTAAGTGTGTGTTTGGATCAAAGGACACCACTTATCTGGGTTATCGCATTTCACGTGAAGGTTTGCAAGTCGATCCTGACAAACTAGTTGCAGTTTTGAAGTTCCCTACGCCAAAGTGTGTGAATGATGTGCAACGCTTTCTTGGCAAGGTACAATATCTGGGTCGTTTTGTGGATCATCTTTCAGATCGTACTGCACCGTTGCGCGCGTTGTTGAAATCGTCAATGACTTTTTTGTTTGGTCTAAGGATTGCAAGCAGGCATTTGCAGATCTCAAAGAGTTGTTGACGACTCCTCCAGTTTTGGCGTACCCGGATTACACCGTCCTTTCATCTTGCGTGTAGATGCTTCTGACATCGGCCTCGGGGGCGTATTGATGCAGGAGAGTACGAGTGTTCCTGGCCAACGACATCCCATTGCGTACATCAGCCGTACATTGCAGCCAGCAGAGGTGAATTACTCCACGACAGAAAAGGAGTGTCTAGCAGCAGTTTGGGGTTTTGAGAAGCTCCATGCCTACTTGCATGGTTCGCGGACGTTGTTGGAAGGCGATCATGCAGCAGTCACTTCATTGTTGTTGAAGCGGAAAGAATTTGATTGGGCGTACTGCTGGTGGGCCTTGAAACTTCAAATTTACGACTTTGAAGTTGTTCATCGCCCAGGAAGTTCATGGCTGATGCTGATGCTCTTTCTCGGGCTCCTCTTCCACCTTCTCTCTCTTCTGTTGCCCCAGAGGAACCAGTTGTTCCAGCTTCAGTGGACTTTTTGGATGAAGATTCCGTACCATCAGCAGTTGCTGTGCTTGACGTTCAGTGTCCGCAGAATGCAGAGTTAGATTTGCCGTCTTTGGATGAGGTTCGGGAAGCTCAAAAGGTTGAGCCGTGGATTCGAAGGCTTCGTGATGGGTTTGAGAATCCTGCATCACTTGCTGATGACTTGCCTTTCAGGCATTTACATTCACAGTATCGCCTTCAGGATGACCTTCTTTATTTTGTGGGGACTGATCCAGATGATCCTTTGCGGTTGGTGGTGCCTTCAATCTTCATTCCACGCTTCCTCCATGCTTACCATGACTCTCCTATTCTTGGCGGGCACATGGGACATCGTCGGGTGATGGAGAAGCTGCGCAGATCTTTCTATTGGCCGGAGTTGCGAGGAGATGTGATTCGGTATGTGCGTAGCTGTGTGTGGTGCCAAGCTCGCAATACTCCCCCATGTGCTTCGGAAGGACGGTTGGAGTCAATTGCAGTTTCTCGTCCGTTTGAATTGGTGGCATTTGATTTGATGGGACCTTTTCCGCGGTCAACTGCTGGTAACGAGTACGTTATTATTGCTTCTGATTACCTAACTCGTTGGGTAGAAGTTGGTGCTCTTGCTAGTGCGACTGCTTCTGCTGTTGGTCAGTTTCTCCTGAATCGGGTCGTGTTTCAGCATTCTTGTCCGGAGCGAATTCTCTCGGATAATGGTCCCGCATTTATGGCTGAGGCATTTCATGTTTTGACATCTCGATTAGGGATACGCCACACTTTCACAAGTGCTTATCATCCTCAGACAGATGGTTTAGTGGAACGGCTTGTCAGAACCTTCAAGGGGATGATCGCGAAGTATGTGAACTTTCAACATTCAGATTGGGATGGTTATCTGCCGTCTCTCCGATATGCTTATGTCACTGGAGTTCAAAGTTCCATTGGTACTTCCCCATATAAGCTTTGTATGGTCATGACCCGGTGTTGCCAACGGAGTTGGGTTTGCCTTCTCGGTTACCGCGAGCTGCTGATGCTAGGTCATGGGATCGGTATCTGACGAGCATTCTTCCATTGGTTCGTGCGGAGTCAGCAGAACACTTGGGCCGCGTACAAGTAGGACAACAACAACGCTACAACTCGCATCATCGTCCTCCTGCGGAGTACAAGGTTGATGAACTGGTGTTGGTTCGTTTTCCCAAGCTTACGGTACGTGGTTTAGCTAAGAGTCTCCTTCCTCATGGAAAGGACCGTATCGAGTGCTACGGCAAGTAGGCCACAGGTTTATGAGGTTCGGCACGACATTCAACCCGATCCTCCGGAGATTGTACATGTACAACGGTTGAAGCATTTTGTGCAACGGGAACAAGTTGTGCCCTACAGATCCACCAGTGCCTCCTCCTGATGTTCCTCCAGATCCGGGCCCGTCTACAAGAGAACCCTAACCAACTTACACCCTTCCGAGAGGAGGGATGATGTAAGATCCACGTGTACGGCTGCATGTGCACATACTATTATTAGCGTAGTGGATTTTGATAGCCGTCGGATTGGATTCAATTCTGGACCACTCGCTCTTGTATATAAGTTAGGGTTTCTGAACTAATGAATATACATATTTCTATACTCCGAGCTCTCACAGTTTCTTGTTTCTTTAACAACATTTTCATAAATTCTAGTGACATTTATTAGCAACACAACATCACTTAAATTTACAAGTTTGAACATTCATCCTCATGCACTTATAGTTACATAGTGGGGACTTATGGCCATTTTTGTGATTGGCGAGCTTGGTGGAGGGTCTAACATGACTATTAATTCTTTGGCAAAGTGTTTGGGAACTTTGAAAAGAGAGTGTCGGTCCTCAAATTCATTGCTCAACGAAACTCTCTACATGAAGCTTTGGCAATTGACACAACTTGAAAAGCAAAGTAGCTCCACAATACCAACGAAGCTACTTCAGAAAACCCTTTCCTACAAACTTATTTTTCCAAATGGATAATGCTAAAAGTGACAATAAAACTAGGTTTTTTTCTTGCCTATCTTGGTATGATGAAGCTCGTAGATGCTTTGACACCATCACCCTCAACTTTTTAATGGTTGGCCACACACACGAGGATATAAACGATCTCTTTAGCCATTTGTCCAAGAGCCTTAAAAAGGAGATTATCATATTCAGCAATTGCATTTAGAGTGGAGGCATATGGATGCCTCTTCAATGATATTTTTATATTTCAAAAGCTTTGTTGAAAAATACTTGCCATTTGGAAATGAAGAGCCTATGGGACATTTTTAAATCTTTGCAGTTTTAAATCACTTCAAGAACAATGTTTCAATCATGTATTATAAAATGTGGCCTTGAATTCAGAATGACTTCCACAAAATGGAATCGAATTATTAAAGAGAAAGTCCGATGAAACATCAGACTTACCAAAGGGCTCTCCAAATCCATTGGTTATGAAGGAAATGAAAAATGTGGACAAGATTGTCTTTGAACTTCAAAGGTATTAAAACTTTCTTTAAAACACGAAACTCTTATAGGATGTGATGTGAATGTATTACGAATTATTTTGGCCATTGATTTATCAAGATGAAGAATAGGTTCATAAACTTTATAGTGGAAAACATGATTAAGATGAACATTATTGTGGGCCGAGGTGTAACAAGCCTAAATCGAGCTTCATTTTGGCAGTTCTTGTGGTAAAAAACTCATCCATCCTTGTGCACCCAACTAACGATGCTTATCTAGGTTAGGTACTAGGCCAATGCATTGCTAACCTTACAACAAACATCATCACAAAGGTCAACACAATGGAAGTACAATATTGAAAATCTACAGGAAGGTCGGCATATCCTAAGGTGCTTTACTCATACTAGCATGACAAAACACAGATTCCAAATAAAGGACACAAACAAATGATAGACACAACCAACATTATTAATGGGTGGACAAGAAAAAAAAACATCAAAGACAATGCAAATCAGCAACTTCATTATACATGCCTATATATCTTACTTATAAAACTACATAAAGAACAACATTAGTAGCGAGAATGATCTTGTTCCCTGGAAGATGTTTTATAAAAATACATTATTCTTCTTTTTAAAAAAAAATACATATTATATAATCATCATGTTTCATATGTAATCTCAAATACCATGTTGAAATGGTATGAAGCTCTTAAAGCCAAATGCACGATGTTTGGGTATTGTTAAAATAAGTCTTCAATATCTATGTTTCTAAAACATTATTAATTTCTTTCCCTACAGGATAAATAGGTTGAGAAATAATATTTCAACTTTTCATATGCCCAGATATGCTCATAAAAATCTTAATATCATAGTTATTATGAAAATTAAATTGAATGAATGAGTAAAAGAATCTAGGATATTTTGTCTCTAAAACAATAGGCTTGTTAATGAAATAACTCATAATTAATTCATTTAAACTTTATTTAGTTCAAAAGTTACTTAATACAACATCTAGATTTATTTTTGTAAAGAAGAATATCCACTATGTTGTTCATAAACTTGAAACAAGTATGTGGAGAGTTTCTTTGAATTGCAAACTTCTACTATTGTTTTGTATATTGTAGAGAAGATGGTGAGCAAAACATCTTTTTTTGTTGATTATTACATATACGAAATCACATGAGGTTATCCATAGATTGATCCAACTAGTGACAAGTACTTGTTAGTAGCTAACATGGAGAAATTTGACCACAAGAACATTTAATTTATAAGTCAATTTTTACATGAGATTTACATTTTGCCATTTCGAAATGGAAAAAGAAAAACATCAAGATTATGGAGATGTTTTACCTCTTTTACTTACAAAGTTTGTTAAACATCTTGGTTGAGATAAAGTATGTCAATAGTATTTATATAATGCATGACATTAAGTCCTGATAAAATATGCAGAAGGTGGTGTAGTACTTGTATGTTTTTCAAAGTTTGTTGAGCATGGTCTAGTAATTGATTTATTACACAAGTGAGTAGGCCCTTACCAAGTGCTTTGAAGAATTAGTCCTCAAGTATACCAAATATAACTAGGCCTCATGAGGAAGAGATTGTTCATGTGGTTTGAATAAAGTAATTCATAATTAAAAATCTGATGGAAATATTTGAAACAATTTATAAGATTACATAAATTCAAAGTGTTATAGTTTTTTATTATGACTTTACTCTTTACTTTGGAGGTTGACATACCGTACTATGTTAACAGGCCTTAAATGTAATAAGAAAACAAGGCTACTTAGTGCACTTGAATATATGATGATGGTTTAACTAGGTGTCACTAAGTATTTAAAGGAAACTCTAAGTGAAGATATTTAGAAGTTATCATTTAAAAAAATCTCTTTTTACTTTAACATTCTATTTAAGTTTCCTAAATCAGTTTGACATGGTTGACCTAACCCTAAAATTATCAGGCTTTAAAAGTCACCCTTAAGGTGAGGGCAAAACCCTTAAGGATACATGTGACTTTTCTTTAAATGCACATAAACTTAAAGGTAATTAATAAATGTGGTAATACCCTCACCCTTATAACCTAATTAATATGTCACATTAACAAGGACAAATGGGAAGCTTAAACCAATTTAAGCTTGAAATACCACGTGAGTGAAAAAAGAGAGTGAACTCTTCTTTTACATGTTAACAAGGATACACTTGCACATGCTTAAGTGCAGTTACATATGTGATAAAGTTTGATTCGTAGTCCATTTCATAAATTAATCATGGCTACCATGCCTTACCCATTCTCAACGTATCCCATAATAAGAGTAATAAACAACATCATGAGAAGGCATGCTCTCGAAAAGCTCTCAAACAAAATGGATGCTCTTGCATTTGCAGTATGCTTGTAAAATGTACATTGTCATTAAATCCATGCTCCTTAGCATGATTGCTACACACAAATCCTTGTTATGCCCATACATGCCCTTAGTGCTGCTACATATGTACCAAAGTCTGGCTCACAGTCCATCACAGAGAATAACTCCATAACTTTCAAGCACTCCCCTTTCTCCACATATCATATAATGAGGCTAGTCCATGAAGCAACAATGTGGTGGCTCATCCTATCAAAGACAACCTGCACTTGGACCACGCTCCCACATGTCCACCAACGTGCTTGCCACAAAAGCATCTATATCAAATCTGTATGCTTTTGCCTGTCTATGAGAAGTGCAGTCCGTGGTCATGCAATCTAAGACAGCCTCAGCAAAATGCATTCTCGTTTACTGTGTGTGAGAAAGAGGGACAGAAGAGAGAGAGCTGGACTGCTTGAGATCCTTATTGAACACAACATGTATGCAATCCTCAAACTCTGATTTTATATATTCCCGATAAACTTTCCCGCCAAATGTATCTATGTGATGTATATACATATATTATAAATGTGTGGGTGCACACCGGGGTAATACAGATATTCTCACAGATTTATACATAAAGATACATATATACATGGGGTTAAAAACATATATAGCATATGACATATTTACATATACAAGTAGGTAAGAAGAATATGTACAATGTATGTGTGTGTGTGTGTGTATATATATATATATATATATATATATAACGATATATTTACAAACTTTAAATTATCATAGAGAAATAAACTGTACAAAATAATATCGTAGAACTTATTTAATTAACGTACCTATAGTTGTTTTGTATATCTGAGAGCGATATACTCGTTCGCATCTTCTTCAGAAAGCCCTTTATTGTATAGACCGTTTCTTATAGTGTTTTCGTATGCAGCAGATGGCGGGCAAACCGGTAGATCACCATTCGCATAGCGTTTTACGTCAGCCATTGAACAACTGTAATCATATCGAAACCTTAAACGTGCCCGCGTGTTATACACTACAAACGTTTACTAAACGATGAATCTCTCTCTCACACACACTGAATCTCTCTCTCTCACACACACGCGCGCGCGCACACACACACACACAAAACTTACGTGATTGTGAAAATAGGAAGTCCATCCTTGTCACCCAGATAAAGAACTATGCCATACCATACATTCTGCATCACAAAAATTAACATCATAACTCTAACTTAATATCATCTTTAAATTAACCTAAGCTAATTATTACCTTTATAAACTCCAGAGGCGAAGGTGGTTTACCAAAAGTGTCCATGTCGTTTAAGGACCCCAAACCACAACGTGTGTCCGGTTGTAGATTGTTCTCCTGAGCAAGAATGCCATTAAACTGCTCCAGCCTACACAGAAACACACAGATTAATAATTGTATTATTAAACATAACTATTATAGACGCACGCAAACAGTAAACTGACCTTGAACTATAAATAGTTTAATAAATTAAATTTTACTTAAGTCATGCAAACCATTGAGTTGATATTGATACATTTGAAACTTACGTGATTTTGTATGCACGAAGATCCGTGAAGTCTGAAGAATCACTTGATGGAACAGGGTCAAGAAATGCAACACCACCAGCCCCCATGTGTTTGAGTATGTTCTTCCGAAGAATAAACGATGTGGAATACTCATCCAGAAATCCTCCACAGGTGGAGCCTTGTTAGCCAGACCGGGTCTAGCAATTTGAGCACCTTCAACCTGATATAAAGTATATATGAACAGCGTAGGTTACATGTTATGTTGATATAAAACTAACTACCGGTGTAGATAAGAGAATATATGCATATGTACGTAAAGATTAAGTATTAGAAATTAACATATGCATTAAATAGTCCGCGTATACTCGAGGATAACGCGATGCAATGAAAAAATACGTTACTTTAATGTAAATTCTATCAACCAATGAGTGGTACATAACATGTATGCGTGTGTGCGGATGTAAGTGTTATATGTGTACCTTGCCACCTTGAATGTAAGCCATTAAACGAGGAAGCCACATATTTGAACCGTAAGTTGCATACCACACGTATACCATATTCTCAGAGGTATTCTCAGCCGTATGTGCGGACATGTTGAGGATTTCCACTGCTTTTTTAACCACGATTGCTTCACCTGATGCATGTGAAGTTAATTAATTATGCAGTTTATGTGTGCACACACACACACACACACACACACACACACATAGAGACAGACAGACAGACAGACAGACAGAGAGAATATGGTGGTGTTATATTACCAAATGTAAGTTTTACCTTCATTTGTTAATGTCCCATATTCAATGGCTTTCACGTTCATCACTTCAAAGCGTTGTATTAATTCTTTTTCTTCATCGTTATCCTTCACTATCCCCATAACTTCAACTTCCACAATACTGCTGTCACCTGTGAATACATTGTCTTCATCTTCTTCACTTGATTCTGTCAAAATGACATCCTGATCAAAAGAAAACTTGTAATTATATACACACCGTTTGCGTGTATGTATGTATATGATTTTAGACAAATTTGTTATATTTTATACACGATATAACATATGTCTAAACACATGGTTAGAAGAAGATATAGATACAAGCGGCATGTGCACACACATATAATCCCTATGTGTCTGTATACAGTTACACATACAGATATGACGGAGGCGAGCAGGCTTGTGTGTTTGTAAATATATTCATACCCCTAAGTAAAACAGCATGAAAACATGTGTGAGCACAGACAGATGCAGAAAACTCACGGTTCGCACCTATGTATGTGTGTATGTATGTCTATATGCAGATGTAGCCTATCTTTATAGTAAGAAGCATACACCACAGATTCCACCCATATATATAAACATGTCCCTATGACATGTCCCTATGTAAATATGTAATATACAAGAACGTCCAGTACACACGCTCACACACAGAGTACCTTCAGAAGAGAAAATTCAGCTGGTTTATCAAGTTTCTCAGATAGTACGGGCCAATACCCTGAAAGTTCCTGCCGTACCTGTCAAGAAGTATCTACATACTTTCTTCACAACTTCACAAAAATGCAAAGAATGTCCCCGTGAGTGGGATGACATATAATTGCAATGCAAAATTATTTCATTAATTTATCAATATAAAAATTATCAAGTACCTTTTTTATGATGTCAACAGTTGACTCGTAAGGTAGATCCGTGACGGAAAGTTCCGTGTCAAAGTCTCCAAGTAGAGTTTGTACACATGCTGTGTAGGAGTCAGCTATAGATTTTAAGTTGTACCCTCCTTCGAGTGCTAAAACTACCTTTCCTCCTGCTAGCTCCATCAACTGAATATAACAATTACACATATAAAAACCGTACAGATATACGAAGTACGTACGTGTATCATACCTAAGTATACAAAGTACGTATGTGTGTCATACATATGTATTATATATATATATGGTGTATATACCAGTAGTACGCTATATATAAAAACAAACGTCATTGTATTTTATAAGATTCAGCTGATGATATTATACATTCTGTATATCCGTATGTACCTATATACACAGGACACATAATTGAAATTTGCTGACCTGCTGCGTCATTATTGAATAACCAAGCGGAGAAAGGTTACAACCACCAAGAGGGTCTCCTCGAGCTGTTCATTTATCAAGTCAATATTATGTCCATGCACATCAGACACTAACCAAGCAGCTATGCACATGTACATATGATATACTATACATATCTGAAGCATAAAAATGTATAGACAATACCTGAATCAAAGCCACCTGATATAAGAACAATATCAGGATTAAACTCCCTCGCAACAGGCATTAAAACATGCTCCCAAACAGCTATATAATCTGCATCCCCATAACCGCCACGTGGCCATGGAACATTGATATTATACCCCGCACCTGCACCCCCTCCTACTTTGTCGTAATTGCCTTCTTTTCCAATCGGATAAAAATATCCATTATCATATCTGTAACAGCGGAAAACATACTTGTGTGTAGCTCGATTATATTAATATAATCAATACAAATTACCGATGAACAGAGAAGTATAGAACGCTGGGTCTTGCCAAAACATGTGTTGAGTCCCATTCCCATGGTGCACGTCCCAGTCCACAATTAAAATTTTTCAACAGCCTATAAATAGTTTAGGCATTATATGATATTATGGTATTATTATATGAGTTTAATAATTACACTTGCCTTACTGTTAAGGAGTACTTGTGCTGCAACAGCAACATTGTTAAACAAACAGAAACCCATGGCTTCATCTGCTTCTGCATGATGCCCAGGTGGTCTTACGACAGCGGCACCGAAGATAACTCCCCTCGTGCAACCCTTAAACTCAACTGCAAACAAGAAATTATAATTAATCACCATACACACACACACACCACACACACACACACACACACATATAGATGCTGTGAGTGATAATGAGTCGAAATATGTACAAACAACATATGCATATAGATAGACCTATTCAAACGTACATTACAGTTAAACAATAAAACCTTCTAAACCTTCTAAAGTTTGTTTAAACATACATTCATATTGCTTAAACACTAGTACATATATTACAGTGTACATACACGCACATATGTACCTCCACGACAGAACCAGCTGCTAAAAGGGCAGATCGAGAAGAACCATCATTGAAATAGATGGAATTGTACCGTCTGGCAAGTACGGCTCTTCCTTCTTTACCGTAAGATCTGTCGCTAACTGAGCACATTGTCTCAACATGCTTGTCCGTATGTGCTGTTGAAAGCTCGTCTTTTGTAGCTTCCCTTACGGGGACCCTTACACATCTGATTAAAACAAATGCATGTATAGTGTGTATGTGTGTCTCTATATATGCATAAATACAGCAATGTTTAAATATCACAGCTTTCTAGCAAAATCAACAAAACCATGAAAAAACGATCAGATAATCAGTAAAGATGCACATAGTTTAGAGAAAAAGCAACAAAAAAAGGGAAAGAGCGGAAAAAATGCCAGAAATCAGTAAAAATGAAGAAAATCTGGACGAAAGCGATTTATTCACGCACCTGTCTAAGACGCCAGAATCCTCGAGCGATTTCCAAATGGCGCTGATCCGCGAGGGTTGCTCCGGATGATGTTTGTTGTAAGGATCCTTGTGTGCACGCATACGCGGATCATACACCACGCCCACGCCCGCTGCCGCCATGAATCAATCTTAGACGGTGTATGCCGCACTCCCTCTTTCAAAAATGCACATGCCCTAGGAAACAGAGCAGCTTTAACTTATAAACCCTAGCTCAAAATTGCCACATCACCCTACACGCGATCCGACTGGTTGCTCATGTGCCACGTGGCAGTGTGCAATTAGTCAGTTCCTATTCAAATACAAGACATGTTCCCTCTGTTCCCACATTCCCAAGCTGTCGTATATATTAGCCATAAGCACATACGCTACAGTCTGGTGGGGATCGATTCCCACTAAAGCATCGAAAGCCACTCTTCCAATCTCATAATTCTTCCATTTCCAACATGCCCAACAGAGACGTCCAAACAAGAACATCCTCCTCGGGCATACTTCTAGCCACACACACAGCCTCCTCCAGACGCTTACCCCGACCAAGCATGTACCACGCACGTATAGTGCTCTACACGTGGCACCACTCCGTAAACCGGCAGCATCTCCTGCAGGCACTTCCTGCCCGTCTCCAGCCGACCGGCATGACTACATGCCCCCAAAACCCCGACAAACGTAATCTCATCAACCTCTTGCATCATATTGAAGACCTCCACAACCTTACTCATGTCCCCTTGGTGACTATACCCCGCTAGAAGTGCATTCCATGTCACTGTCCCACTCGTTGAACGTACAAACGAGTCGAACATAAACTGCGCAGTGTTCATCTGCCCACATTTCCCATAGAAATCCACTAAACTAGTTCCAACTGTTATCTCTTCTTCAAAACCCCGATAACAAATCCCCGCGTGTATACTCCTCCCTGTTTGCGAGTCTCCCAGCTTTCCCACAGCCATTAAAGCAGCAAGATACGCACCTGTGTCCGGTTCGAGCCCTCTCATACACACGAAGAGCTCCAAGGCGAGATCCTGTTCGTCGTTCTCGATGCTCCCACGCATCATAGCCGTCCATGACACAATGTTGTGACAAGGCATCGTGTCGAAAACATCCGTGAACCGACTAAGTCACTAAACTTCGCATAGAGATCGATTAATCGATTCACTATGAACATCTCTGCGTGTAAACCAGCTTCACTGTGTATCTCCATGAGCTTCTCAAGGCTTTCACATGCCGATAGAGCAGCAAGGTAAGTACGTGTGTTTGGGACAAACCCTCTAGATTTCATCTCTGGAAAAGACCAAGTGAAGTCTTACCCTCCCATTCTCCACGTATCCCGTGATAAGGATCGTCCACAGAACCACATCGTGGGCACTCACCATATTGAATGCAGCATGAGCTTCCTTCATGCACCCGCATTTGGAGTACATATTCACCACGGATGTTCCCACAAGCGTATCTGTATGCATCTTCAAACGTACAGCTTCATCGTGTACCTTTCTCCCTTCTTCGAGCCACTTACTGTTGGTGCATGCTGTGAATGCAGCTATGAAAGTTCGTGCATTCAGGAGTGTAACTGGTACTCGTTTGAACAGCTCCAGAGCAAGTTCGCTCTCCCCATTATCCTCGTAAGCAAGGATTAGAGAGTTCCACGAGAGAGTGTTTGGGTTATGAATGCTGTCAAAGACGCTTCTAGCCTCTGAGGTGCTTCCACATCTTGAGTAAGTCTCTATAAGGCTGTTACAAAACATGATATCTGAGAGTACACCATCCTCTTCAGCGTCCGAATGTATCTCCCTAACTTTCTCCAACCTGTTGAATTTGTTCCCATCCGCTGCCGAGCTGTTGCATTATCATTATCAAGTGCTCTCTCTCTGTCTCTCTCTCTCTCTCTCTCTCTCTCTCTCTCTCTCTCTATATATATATATACCACACACACACATGTGTGTGTGTGTGTGTGTGTAGAGAGAGAGAGAGAGAGAGAGAGAGAGAGAGAGAGAGAGAGAGAGAGAGACACCATACGTACATGGTAACCAGAGCAGCAACATAAGCACCTGCGTCCGGTTCGCATCCTACAGCACTCTTCATGTACGAGAAAACGTCTAAACCCAAATCTCCATGGTTGTTCTGTCCATATCCAAGAATGAGACTCGTCCATGAGACGACATCATGAAGCTTCATTTCATCGAACACTCTTTGAGCATCCCTCATACTCAAGCACTTGGCATACATCTCAATAAGTGCATTCCCCATAAAGACATCGTGACGAAACTCCGCTCCAGAGTGAATCTCCATGCCTCTCTCCAAGCAGCTAAGCTTCACACCTGTGTGTATATCTATCTCTTCTTTCGCAGCTGCATTTGCACAAGCAGTAAAAACAGCTACCAAACTCCTCGTGTTCGGTTCGCACCCGGTTCTCTGCATGCTTGTGAAGAGATCAATTCCAAGACAGCTCTCTCCATTCTCCACGTATCCCAGAATCATCGAGTTCCAGGATATCACGTCGTGAAACTGCATCCTGTCAAAAACGCTCCGTGCTTCCCATAGACACCCGCACTTCCCGTAGATATCTATCAACGAATTTGCAATAAATATGTTTCGTAACGACCCTTCTCCACCTCGCGAATGTACATCCATGACTCTCCCCAAACACTTCATCTTCAAGACTTTCCCATTAACAAGCTCACCTTGTTCATCATCTGCTAGACTTGAACAAGCAGCAAGCACCGCTACCAGAGTTCGTGAGTTTATCTCTATGCAACGCTCCTGCATCCATGCAAACGTTTCTAAAGCATCTTGACTCTCCCCATTCTTCGCGTGTCCCTGAATCAGTGCGTTCCAGCAGACAACACGTCTGGGTTTGGCACCTGCTCGAACACCTTGCAAGCTTCGGACATGCTCCCGCATTTCGCATACATGTCTATGAAGGAGCTCGCGATGAACACATCGGATATATCTTCTCTGGGTGGCATTGGAGTGGATCATCCTGCCTGTGTCTATATCCTTTAAGCTGCCGCATGCTTGGAGTGCTAGAGAACCGTAGGCAAAACTGACCTTGTAAAATGTTGGTTCTTCGTATCCAATCTGAAACTGAATGATGTGCGTGTGCGTGTGTACATACGTTTTCGGAGGATTCTTCAGAAGAATGAAGTGCTCAATGCTTCTGGTGACGCATTGCCTCATCCACGAGCTTCAGTAGCAGAAATAAGGGTACATTAAGGGCATTCAGATGTTTTTATGGTATATTTAACATGGAGCCAGTGTCTGAGAGCAGTAGAGACTTGTAGAACGCTATCGAGTGCACAGAAACTATACGCAGAAATCCACATACATATTGAACAAGATCATTCAGATGTTGGGAAATGAAGTTCCAACACGTACTCTACGTAAGTTCAAACATGTTCTCTCTCTCTCTCTCTCTCTCTCTCTCTCTCTCTCTCTCTCTCTCTCTCTACACAGGTCATGCATATGTACATCTGTATCACACACACCACGCCAAGGTGTGGTGGTCCATCCCTCTTTGATAAGGTTCGTGGCTTGCAATATAATTATAATAGCCGTTATCCTGCCTTTAATAATACAAAAGAGAGGGCTGCTCTTCTGTCTATCTATCGATAATCTTATCTATTTATCTAGTCTAACAGTAACACACACGCACACACGCACACACCTGTTCACAAGTTTTTCTTATCTCATATAGGAACTATGCACTCTCTCGAAGTTTACTGCACATATATATCTATGTACGAGCACCCACACACAGAGATACAACAAAGAAGAATCAGTAATTAGCTAGGGGGGTCGTTTTTCAGCCCAATACAAAAAATAGGAACATCCTACACTTCACTCGGACATAGCCGCGAGCATGGTGAAGAACAGGAGGCTAGCCCCATCCACATTGACATGCTCTACCTGGCAATTCTGAAGAATTACATTGCCCACTGCGGTCGAAACTGTGTACAACTCTTGACGGCAGCTTGGATCTTGCAAGATCGCGCAGTCGGGAAGGCGCCAAGTTACTGGCCTCCATGTCGCGGATTAGAGACTTCACTCTGGCCGCTACCTCCTTGCGCAGCTCAAATACCTGAGCGTCGCTCGTCATTAGCTTCTCCATTTCCCTAATCCTTTCTTCTTCATCTTCCCTACCCTTCTTTATATATGCCTGCATATTCGAATATCCTTGCATATCCCTTTTTGTGTTCGGATATGCCCTTACCTTTCGTACGGTTGGAACATTCCTTTAGGTCGTACGGACGAGGTTCTCCACTTGTACGGAGGGGAATTTGGTGGTATATTCTTTAGGCGTACGGACGAGAACCCTTATTTTTTAATTTTGTTGTGTTGGGGTTCGTCTTGTCGCCCCGGGATTGATCGATTACTGGCGCCTACGACTATGCTTTTGATCGCCCATTCAGGATCTGAATAATGAGCACTTCCGTACCTCAGAAGGTAAGAAAAATTTCTAGAGATGAAAACCAGAAAATGTTTTATACTTATATTAAAATGTTTTCGGTAAATAATTGATTTTGTTTTTTCAGGCTCTTAGTAAAATTGCAATCAATAGGCTGCATAAAGAGCTTACGGAGTGGGAAAACAACCCCCCTGCAGGCTTCAAACATCGACAAACTGATAATCTTCAAAGGTAAATTAACCCATTTTAAGCTATAAACTGTCATTACACACACATATATACATAAATATAAGTTGTACACACATTATATATATATATATATATATATATATATATATATATATATATATATATATATATATATATGTTGTATCTATTCATTCAGGTGGATAATTGAAGTCACTGGTGCACCTGGAACTTTATATACAAATGAGCAATTCCACTTACAAGTTGATTTTCCTGAACACTACCCCATGGAAGCTCCCCAGGTGAGCTTACCTTAATCAATAAATATAACTTAAGTCCTAGTTAACTTTAATGAAATATATTATACAAATATAAGCATAAATACGCACACATTTACCTACACACACGACCTGTCTTTGGATGTATTCATGTGGATATATTCGCATGGTTGTCTCTTTGGAGACTAAGTCTTTGTTATGCACATGCAGGTCATTTTTATCCAGAATCCTCCGCTGCACCCACATGTATACAGCAATGGCCATATTTGTTTAGGTAAATAAATCTTGTATTTTTAACTATATGTATTTGTGTGTAACACGATCTTAATAATGTTTTACATAGATTGAGTTCCTGTTTTGTTTACAGATATACTTTATGATTCATGGTCACCGGCTATGACTGTTAGCTCCATTTGCATGAGCATCCTCTCAATGCTGTCCAGCTCCACCGTCAAGTGTGTGTGTGTGTTTATATATATATATAATATATATATAGAGAGAGAGAGAGAGAGAGAGAGAGAGAGATCCATTGCCATCCTTATTACTTCTATTATCTACACGGATAGATCACTCTGCGTGGTGTGCGTTTATATATAAGCGTTGTTATTGCAGTCGAGACCACCAGATAACGATCGATATGTGAAAAATTGCCGCAATGGGAGGTCACCAAAGGAGACGAAGTGGTGGTTCCATGATGATAAGGTGTAACTTGAACCCGTTTAATATATATATATATACATATATACATGAAGAAGAGTCTCGTTTCTAATAGACAGTAAATAATTAAATGTTTACTTACATGTGTATAGCTTTGCACATCATATCTTTAAACTCCACGAAGTCAACTCTGCCATCGCCATCTATATCAACACTCCGAATCATTTTCTTTATCTCGGCCATATTCTTGCCTTGTCTCAGTCCCAGACCACACAGCACGGAGTGCAACTCGAGTGCAGTTATAAACCCGTCCTTGTCCTGGTCGAAACACATGGAATGCCTCTCTCAGCTCTGCATCTTCGTCTTCCTTCTTGAAATGTTCATTGTACAGGGACGTGAACTCGTTGAAATCCACTAAACCGTCCTTGTTTTCGTCCACAGACTCCAACATGGAAGCCACTTCCTCATCGGACACGCCCATATTCAGATTCTTCACCACGCTCCAGAGCTCCTCCTTTGATATCTTACCGTCCCCGTTTGCATCAAACATGTCAAATGCACGGCGGAGCTCCTTCTCAGACATCTGAGCTTTTTGCCCTTATTCAATGGACTCTCCCCCCTTTTTATTCGGCAGCCGTTGTTCCTAATCAGAACGCAGCACGAAGGCTTCTCCAGGAGTGTTCCAGAGCTCTGTGTGTTCGAGAGAACTCAAAAGTCAAATGACTGTTTGAGTTCCAAAGCCGCGTGCTTGAGTGGTTCAGCTTGTTCCACACGGTCAAGTCATGTTTGTCTGCTAGTACGTGTGCGTGTGTGTTGCTTACGGCACAATTAATACATACATACATATATAAAGTTTAACATAGTCTAGAGAGAGAATCGAACTGAACTTAATACTAGTATTACATGTCTTTTTTTCTAGTTATTACACCATAGAAAAGCCTGTTATATAATACCTGTTTAGAACTCCATTCATCCCACAGAAGGTGAACGCAGTAAACGAGGGGTCTCCCTGGCAGAGGGAGGCACACTCCCTTCTCTCCCAAACTTAACGGCATTCCTGGCCATCCTCGGGGTCCCAGGTGTAGTACTCGCACCATAGCTCGCTCTAAGCTTCGCATCAACCGAAGCGCAGCTCTTGGCAATAGTCTTATCCACAAGCCTCTGAGCAGCCACGGATAAGTAACCTCTACCCGGACTAGCCATTACAGTCCGTGCCGGAGACGGTGTACTAAACGGTGTATTATTCCTGTATTTCGCAGCTCGGTCTCTTATATTCCTTGCAGCCTCCCTGGAAAGCGTATGAGCGCGAGCATCCCGAGGCGGAGCAGCCGGTATCTTAAAGTGTGGTCCTTCCCCATTTCCACCTATCCCAACAGGAGTATCCTCCATCTCTAGCCTCAAAGGAGTTCCCTCAATCTCTCCCCACGTCACAAACGGAGACGCATCAACACCAGGAGCAGGAGACGGCGTCCTGACGTAGCTATACCCACCTGTCCCCTCCTTAGCACCGTGCGGAGTCTTACGAAGCTCTTCAAGGTCATACCTCTTTGCAGGAGTCGCTCCGGGACCAGGAGTGCATAACATAGCGATTGGATCCTCCTCAGGCATCTTCTTGTCAAAGATCTTCTCATGAAACCTGGTACTGCGTAAGTCAATCGACTTCGGTGGCCCGTGTAGACGCTCCTCCTTCTCGGACTCCGTTAATGGAGCATCCTCTCGCTGTGAAGAGTCGTACATGAGCAGGTTCTTTGAAGTGTAGCTCCAAGTATCCAATGTGCTTAACGGCTGATTAGAGGAGCCGAAACCGTCTATTTGCCGGTCCTTATCGGTCAAGAGCAGAGTGGAAGAGCTACCAGCCTCTAAGTCCCCGCTCAGGTACTTGTACTTCTCCCGTTTTCGCTTGTTCACTTTCTCAATGATTGTACAGAAGCTGTCATTATCTTCACTTGTGTATCTTCTCATGAATGCATCGAGAGACATCGACGTGTCTACTGGAGTACCCTTCTCGTCTGTGAGTCCTGTACTCGCTTCTGGGGCTTCGTTCAACGACGGAGTTCCAAAGCCCGGTGTGGCATAACCGAGCCGGGTGTAGCAAAAGTGCCTGTATGAAACATGGGTGTGCCCTCTTTACCTGTACCCAGCCCTCTGAGCCTCTGAATTATGTTAAGCTGCGCCTCCCGCATGAGAATTGGGTCCCCTGTGCGGACAGCCTCGAGCCATTCGAGCTTGTTCTGGAGCTTGGGGATGTCCGGGAAAGAAATCCCGCTCTACAATCTTCTCAATTCCGGCAACGTATGTGTCCTCATCCAAGACTGTGTGATTCCTGGGCTTCTTTGTGGGAGGAGGACCCATGATTGCCCTGCCGGATATTGTTGCGGAGCCATCTCCGACGCTTTGCAAGCTTGGAGATGGCGATGGCGGGATTATGATCCGTGGTGAGCGTCCTGGCGATGCCAACATTGGAAAGATCTGCTTGCTTACCTTGAAATCTGATGCGCGTCTCAACCTCGAACCCTAATACAGAAACCCTAGATATAATTTATAATGTTATAAAAATAAATCTTTTATTTCTGCACCGTCGGATTTGTAATTACTTATAATGATGTAACGATGGTGAAAAATATGTACCGATATTATCTTTATTTTCAATCGGAAAAGAAAAAATAAATGTAAGTAATTAATCCTAGCCGTTAGATTATATCAAGTGTATATACTCATGTGTATACACATATCACACACATTTACAAACACACACACACGTATCACTCCCGGGACTTATGAGGATATCCTTATAAATAGTTTTATGGCGTTTATATATTAGTTTATAAATATTTTCTGAATACACACATGCACGCATACACATACGTATAAAAACATAATTCAACAACAGTGGTTAAATGTCTTTATCTTCATCAAAAATTGTACATATACAAATACCTGGTTAAGTACCAGCCGGTACAGTCTTTGCCTTTGCAGCATTTGCAGCGGCCGCCGCGGCAGCAGCAGCAGCAGCAGCCGCAGCAGCTGCAGTTTGCTGTGGGGTACTCGGCACATGGGACGGCGGCGTGCTAGGCATTGGATTGGGTAAACCAGCGCCCTGTGAACTTACTTGTGCGAGGAGAGCCTTTATTTGCATCCCTGTGAGGGTCTCCCGCTCCAGTAGAGCCTTTGCCAGTGCGTGAAGCTCCCGTTGATTGCTTGTTAGTATGGCCTTTGCATTCTCGTATGCCCTTTGTAGCAGCTCCCTCACCTATCATTAGAGTTGTGTAAGTAAACGTGCCTCTCATATATACATATGCTGCTAATACAAATAGCATCTCTCTATATATACTAATGTATCTGAAGGCATCCACAGCTGCATACATATAACACCGTGTAACTTATACACAAACATATACATGTTATGGAATACACATGAAATATGTATTCGGACCTTGTGCTCAGATTTTGTAAATCGGGATAAAACTACCTCTAAAGTACTCAAAGTGAGCTGGTAATAAGAAATCCAATCATCATTGCACAGAACTTTCTCAGACTACTCAAGAACTCATATTCATAATTAGCATCACACATCTGCCTCGGTGCGTGTATGTGTGACAATAGGCACTGACTATGCGTGCGAGTGCACTGACGTGTTACACACACACATATAGTATGTATATTGTGTGTGTAACGAATATACTCACCTCATTCTCAACCAGGAGTCTTGTTTCCGTGCTCATGTTTTTGCCGTCGTCCTCATAGTTGTGGGAGACTATACCAATTTCTTTACTCATTCCGTACTTGGTCACCATCTCCCTTGCAAGGCGTGTAGCGGACTTGATATCCGAGGCCGCACCAGATGTAACTTCATTCTCCCCAAATATGAGCTCCTCAGCCACGCGTCCACCCATGCAAACGTCAAGCCTTGCTAGCATCTGCTTCCGCGAGAAACTATTTACACAGAACATACACGTCAGTGATTTATGGAAATATCACACACTAAACTATATCTACGAGAAACTATTTACACAAGTCAGTGATTTTTGGAAATAACACACGCTAAACTATATCTACGAGAAACATATATAAGATATACATATCGACACACAAAATTATATCACACACCAGACTATATCAATGAGAAAACATAACGACCATAGAGAGAGAGCGAGGTAATATTATATACCCACGGATTTGTACACAAGGTTATCTAAATGCATGATACTAGAAAGTATATTATGTACAATACAGACATAATGTTTCCGACCTTGTTATGTTAATGTATATTTAATTATAAATATTATTACTCCATCTTTACATAAATGTTTATAGTGGATAGATATGTACTACTAACCTCGTTTCATCTTTGTCAGGGAGCTGTGCAACCATACCCAACGCCATCCCACGGGGAACAATCGTGGCTTTGTGTACAGCGAGGGCACCTTCCGTGTGAATTGCTACGAGGGCATGACCACCTTCGTGATAAGCAGTGAGTCGACGAGATTCCTCAGATATTACTGCGGATTTACGCTCGCTTCCCATCATAATTTTGTCCTTTGCAAACTCCAGATCGACCATTCCCACGTCCTTCTGACCGTCCATCGCCGCCTTGAGTGCTGCTACATTCACCAGGTTTGCCAGGTCAGCTCCAGAAAATCCAGGTGTTCCTCGAGCTATGATCGTTAGGTCCACGTCGTCACCTTTGGGAACCTGTAGACGAGTTAGTGAAATAGAAATGTCCGTATAAACAGATACATGAGTACATGCATTTCATTCATCGACAAGTTAAAATTTACCAACACACACATTATACATGCATACAGATGTATAAATATATGTAACCTTAGTCATATGGGACTCAAGAATCTGCCTGCGGCCTTCAACATCGGGATTGGGGACAACAACATGACGATCAAATCGCCCAGGACGCACAAGAGCCTTGTCAAGTGACTCTGGAAAGTTCGTAGCCGCAATAACTATAATCCCCTCGTTCTGTTTAAACCCGTCGAGCTCCACCAATAGCTGGTTTAGCGTCATCTTCATGTATTGTTGGTCCTTAGGATTCCGGCTGCCTGTTATCATCATCACACTTAATACATATGAATATACATACAAATAACGCGTATGGATGGGATCATGTAGATATGCACAATGAATCTATATGTGCGACTATACACCAAAACATCTCGTTAACATGGATAAATATAATAACGAGAATTTCACTTTATTGTAGGATACTACTATTTATATTCATGTAAAGATCAAGTGTTTGTACGTGCATATAAACATAAGCTAGCAGCATGCATATGTTTACACGGCATAGCACAATTACAGACGCCTGTAACATACCGCCAATGGCATCGATCTCATCCATGAAGATAATGCAGGGTGAGCGTTTCTTAGCAGCTGCAAATAGATCCCGTACGCGTCGAGCTCCAACACCCACGAACATCTCCTCAAACTCACTTCCGCTACAGTAGAAGAATGGCACACCCGCTTCCCCCGCAATTGCCCTTGCCAGCATTGTTTTGCCCGTCCCAGGAGGTCCCACCAAAAGTACACCCTTTGGTAGCTTTCCTCCCAAACGAGTGAATTTCTGCACCGTACCCAAGTAAGACATTACTATAACTGTAGACATTGCATATCTAGACAAGCATTGTACAACACACATTCAATGCTGGAAAGGGAGAGATCAGATTGTGTTTTAGGTTTATTGCGGGTTGTGCTGAAGTGCGGACCTGGCCCCAAAAGCCGATGATACTAAACGCCTAAGAACAATCAACATATACCTTGGGATCGCGAAGATAATGGACAATCTCCTCAAGCTCAGCCTTGGCTTCATCTACTCCTTTGACATCGCTGAATTTCGTGTTTGACTCCATGCTCGGCTGAACTTCCTCATTCAGACCCAGCCCTGCCAGGAACCAGGGGCATGAGTAAGACCTCCATTCCTATACACACACAAAAATGCCACTTCAACATGTAGACAACTCCATGCATGCATGCCATCCTCAAACAAAACATACACATATACATAGACTATGTTCACAGCACAGGGAAAGCTATGCAATCAGTCGCTAAATAAATTATTGGGATCCACTTTGTAATGGCCATCATAGGCAAATAGAAGTACAATTGATTGCGTGATATATATATTACCTTTACTAAGGCCTTTGTCTTCAATGATCGCTCCAACTCCCGAAAGAAGCAGAAAACCCAATGCCAGAGTACGCACTGTCCGCCATATTTGTGTTCTAAATCCACCTTCCGAAGTCACCATGTGAATAGGTGCGCTTGGGGTGCCCAAAACGCCTTCCTTTGTTGAAACACCAACATTTGGAAAAGTGCTGGCCATCGATGCCATTATCGGCCTTGTCTCGGCTTGTAAATGACCAACTGAAGCAGTTGCCCCTGAAGCACATGCAGTCAGATTTGCCACACACACAATCCACATATAAATATGAACCCTACAGAACTCGACCTCAGCAATGTATGTTTTTGCTCATGCACAAGTATTGAGAAAGACATCACACATTTAGAAACATCATAGATCCTTATAACGAACACGCGCACAGAAACCAGGATTAGCATATAGATTTTGAGCAGCTTAACAGGGAAGCACAAAACTAAACAAAGATCATCCTTGATCCCAAATTCTCAGCAATCGGATCAATCACGTGTATACATTCTATATATGCTTTAAAAACGTGCATGACTGTTACATAAGATCTCAGCAATGTAAGTATTTCTTCAAGCTAAAGCAATGAGAAAGATAACGCATAATTTAAAAACATCATAGATCTTTCACCACGCATGCACCTTTACGTCTATATCTCCCATATATATATATGTACATACTACATGGAGACATATGGCATCTCAGAAACCAGGATTAGCAGCTGGTGTTTGTTTTGTCTGCATCGGGCACCAAAACAGGAGCCCATGAAAGCGCAAGGATAAACAATAGATCATCATTGATGCCACAAAACTTATTTATTCCAAGTATTTACAAGCATAGAAACCGTAACAAAAACTCGGACACACAAAAAAGCATATACAAACTTAACTTGTATGACAGTTCACGTGCATTACTGTTTAACACGGTATAAATATAAAATCAGACAAATATGTGTGTATGTTATATATAGTTACATTTGAAATACATATTAGAACCCACCTCTTTGAAGGGTCTTCAACAGTGCACTGTCGTCGAGCCTGTCTACTTTAAACCAAGGCCTTGACATACTCGGCTAAAGCTCCTGCACTATGTTGGGCAAAGGCCGGCTTTCAAACCACCAAATCACACCTTCAGGATCCACCTTGTTGAGATCTCTCAGAAACTTCACTTGCTTCTCTTGCGCATCTGGCCCGCCTTCTCTTTCTAGTTGCTCCAATCTCCGTGAAAAGTTGCTCGCGTACCCTGACATATACCGCTTCCTCAAGCCTTTCAACAACAGATCTGTAGTAGTAGAACAAGCGCTTAATAACTAGTTTTATTTATATATATACATATAAGTTCTTGAATCTTATTTTGTGATATTATATACACATCGACATATATATGTAAGATAAAGAGATAAATTTATTTAAACTGGACATTTTATATTCCGTGTGTGTGTATGCATTTTATGCACCATTTATTTTAATCGTCCTTGAGATTGAAAAACAGTGATATATGCCGTAGTAAAAGAATGCTACGGATTAGTAATTAAACTAGATTAGTAATTAGTTCGACTACGGATTTAATCACTGATTGAAAATAAACCCTATCTATTCAAGACTTACCTGCATCGAGGCGCTTCATGCCGAGACCAAAGAAGGATTTTGCAACAGCAATCTGCCTTGTAGAGGCGCCGCCCTGGAGAAGGGACCGAACATGAGCAAGAACCCTAAAACCCTAGTAGAGGAATCGTACCTTTTCTAGCAATTGCCGCCACGCCATTTCCGACTCTTGGCGAGCTCCTCGACCGCCACACAATACCGTCAAGGAAGAATCTCACGCCTTTGAATGCGTCTATGACAACCTCGAATTTCAAATTCCGGCCAAAAAATGCTGAAAAATCTAAGAGTCCGAAAATCGATTGTATAAACCCTGAATCGCACCCTTGAATCTGAGAAATTCCGACAATCTGTCAAAGAATGGAGAGCGTGAAACATCAAATAAGCGGCGCTATCTTGCCGCTCCCCTCTGTGTCCATGGGTGCCCTAATCCAGTACATTCTATACCCCAGCATATTCTCCTGGCTTAAGAGATTTTCTAAACCACACATCTAACCGCTAGGATTTAGCCACTGGAATATGCTACTCTTAACATACGAATATACTCGGGGCCATATCGGGGTTTAAGAATTTTATATATTTCAGAATTCTAGAAACTAGAATATGCAACTCTTAGCATACGAATATATTGGGGGCCTTCAGAATAGTTATCTCTCTCTCTCTCTATAGATATATATGTGTGTGTGTGTGTGTGTAGGACTCAATACAGTGATTATAAATTATAATTTATTTATGCTTCGGAGTCCCACGAGACTCGGATATACAAAAAATAACCTGTACAAGCCTGGCAAATTTCGCATAGCACAAAAAAAAAATTCATCTATATACTGGTAGTGCACTTCTACCTGGTCTGGAAGTTAAACATCTTGATACAGAGGGCAAATATGAAGGCAAACGCAATAACGAGTCCGACATGTACACCGGCAACAGCACCGAGGAAGTTGTGCTTGAAACCGAGGAACTCCTTCAGGTAACCCTCCACACTGCTGCTTCTTGTCCGTACGTGTGAGTCGTCACGTCACCCAGCTGCGACACGATGATACCGTACAGTGACCATGCCGGTGGTGAAGCCCAGTAGTACCACCTCCACCATATTGGAATACTCTGCATGTCACTTATACTTAGTAAAGAAACATAACACATACACACACGCACACACGTACCGGACGAGCAATCAAGAAACCCGAGAAGAGATTCCAGAGAGCGTAGAATGCAGATGACAAGATGGCAGCAACCTGTTCATTTGGTGAAACACTCACAGCCATCATTCCGTAGTATGTGAAGTATAAGAAAGTGAAGAAGAAGAAGAAGATGAACCAGCAGAACTTCGCTGCTGTCCACTCTAAGCTCATCATAGCGTAAACAATCACTCCATATGTCAGCGCTTGTACAAAGACATACGGTATTTCAATAAGAACCTGCACAAGAACATCGTTAGTTACACGTCCACACACACACATACGCACACGCAACTTACTTGACCAAATGCGTAGGAAGAGCAGAGTACATGCCAGCGGCTCTTTCACGGTAGTACACAGTTCTCTCAACCGCGACTAGCGGTTGAACACCGGATGCATTGCTCACGCCAATAAAGAGAACAGCAGCATACATAGATCCCATCAAGTTGATAAGGTCTTCTGTGTTTCCCTGTTATGAGTTGAAACCATGAGTTACCTCTTTACATATAATTAACATGTAAATATACAGACCTCTTGGAGCCAATATCCCAAAACATTGTACCGAAGATCAGTGCTACCACCAACGTAAAGAACATACGTACAAGTACATAGTACGGGTCTTTCCAGTAAGAGAGGTGCTGCTTCCATAAGCAAGCCATTGTCTGTCCGAGGAAAGACAGAGGATACTGAGTTGGGAATGATATATCCTGTGATCCCGGAGGTGGAACGCTTAACCCAGCAATAAGCTCTTGATTTTGCCTGAAACGCCATTATATTAGTGAATATGAATGTAGTATAAAAATATACGTGCAGAATATATATATACAAATCTACGTACTGATATAGAGCTGAGGATTTGTAAATGTCGGCAAAGTCGACTCCCAAACGACGTTCAACATCAAGGGAGCTGACTTCAAGCATCCATGTAGCCGGGTTGTATCCATCTTTGATACGAGGAATGCCAGGGATTGCCTGTACAGCATCTCTTAGAAATCCAGAAAGGACTGTGTGTGTGTGTGCTTACCTCAAAGTAGTCAACCAGGATTTGCGAGTTTTTTCCTAAACCACCTGCATAGATAACTCGTCCTCCTCGCTTCATTAGCAAGAGCTCGTCAAAAGCTTCAAAAATGTCGATGCTCGGCTGGTGAATGGTACACACCACAGTTCTACCAGTGTCCACAGTGTTACGGACTGTCCTCATGACAATGGCTGCTGCACGAGCGTCCAGTCCAGAAGTAGGCTCGTCCATGAAGATAATAGAGGGATTTGCAACAAGCTCCACTGCTATTGTCAATCTCTTTCTCTGCTCAGTTGAAAGCCCATCAACACCAGGAATCCCAACCAAGGCATCCCGAAGAGGCCCAAGCTCCACAAGTTCCATGATCTCCTCCACAAACATCTGTTTTTCATGAACAATAAGTAAAAGAGTACACACACACACAAAGAGTACTTACAGATTTGGTTTGTCTATCAATGTCTCCTGAGAGACGAAGCCAAGCAGAGTAAACAAGAGACTCATACACTGTGACATGAGGAGAGTGGATATCTGTTTGCTCACAGTAACCAGATATTCTAGCAAATGTTTCCTGCTTCTTTGGATACCCGGAAATGCGGACATCTCCTTCAATGTATCCACCAGTCTTACGTCCAGCCAACACGTCCATTAGTGTTGTTTTACCAGCACCACTAACCCCGACGAGAGCGGTTAAAACACCAGGTCTGAAAGAGCTGCTTATACCGTGCAAAAGCTGTAGTCTGTCGTCCGTCACACCTTCTCTCTTCATTTCCTGCAAGAAAGTAAAGATCACATTAGTATGTGCAAAATCTCTCTCTCTCTCTCTCTCTCTCAAAAACACGAACACATGTATGTGCACTTACAGGAGGCATGTCTACATAATAGTTAACACTGTTGAAGGACATTGCTAGAGGCTGGAAAGGAAGAACCATTCCCTTCTTGACAATAGCATTTGCGTCCTGAAGCTCAGTACCTGAAACACAAATACAGTGTAAGTTTATACTCTTTGATTGGTTTTAAGTATGGATTACCTTCGTTAATAGAGCGATCAGATAAGCGAGGTCTGTTAGATTTCCCAATCCCGGATGAACGTTTTGAGGCTTCGCCAGTTCGGTTCTCATGTTTCTCCTCCAGGGTCTCTTCTGACATGACTGCCTGGGCTGATCCAGGAGCTGCAAAGATGAAAGCAAAGTATTAGCACAAAAAAACAATATATATTTTATACCACGCACACGGTACTTACGCCTCATGTACGCCAAGGCCCATGTAAAGATGATATTGAACAAGATAATATAGCCCAATTGAGCTGCAGTTCCAATCCAGTACCAGTTCTTGTCGGTAAACTGGCCCCTCGACTCTAAGATTTGGTTACCAACTGTCTTTACTTTATCTGTCCCGTTTCGATCAATCTAAAACACAACATTCTCATGAGAACGCATATATATATATATATATATATATATTATATATATATATATATATATATATTATATATATATATATATATATATATATGCTAAATACCTTTTGCCATCTTTTTGCAGTGAACTCATTTACAGTGAGTGCATTTTGTCCATACATCATAGGTGAAGACCAGAAACCCCAAATCCACCATGGATGAATATCATCTGAAATACGATCCCATTAATATATTTATATATGTAATTCAATATTATCTCACTAACCTTTGGGAAGCAAAAAACCACCCAGAACAAAGACAATCAAGAGTGCAAAGGACCCAAATGTGTTTGCTACAACCATTGTCCGAGACAGGGCAGCAATGAATCGGAACAGCCCTGCAGCCGTCTGAGCCAGTAAAAACATAACCAGAAATTGCCGGAAAAACCTGAGAAAAACACCAATATCAGTGTGTGTGTGAGTGAGTGTGAGTGTGTGAGAGAGAGAGAGGTACCAACCTGCCAGGACTAGGAGCAAAACCGATCGTATAATAAGTCACGCATATCCATATAGTCGATTCAAGAAGTGAGATAGGAATCTGGTGACTATAGTAGGAATAGAGTATGCCCAAGCAGGGAAAACAACTGGTCCCGTTGTTTATAAAACACTGGAAGCTTCTGTATAGTCATGGACAGTTCCGCAAGCCCGTTGAACATGATGTTCATGAGCCCGAAGAACAAAGCTCCCATGTACAGTGTCCCATCGTTCACACTGTCAGTATGCATTCCGTCCGGAGAAACACTGTCATTGCTATTAGAGCTAGGATGAACATCTGCACGAAAATGCATGAATACGTGTACCACACACACGCACACGCACATGCACATACCTGAACACTTTTGAATATGTAAACAAAAGAGTTCCTTCTCATAAGAAGGATCTCTCTCGAGAAGAGTGCCTTGAAGAGCTCCCAGTTGCCAAGAGCATACTTCCGAGTGACGAGTGCTGCAGGGTGGCTCTTGGACTTGTCAAAAGGCCTAGAGAGCTCCTGAGCTATGCTTTGCCCGACATGGAACTTCTGAAATGCATCAGCAAACTCCTGTACAGGGACGTATCTATATGGCATACGCTTGTCCGCCCAGTACTGTTCCTGGTCTTTCCTTGAGGTGACTTCCTGTAAGAAATCTGCCACACCTTTCCTTGGCGGACACGTGAATCCCTGTGACTTGAAAAAGTCCAGCACAAGCTCCCTTGGACCTTCACAAGGATATCACATTTAGGTGTGTTATACATTCTTACACAAGGACATATACTGCACAGATACTAACCTTCATAAACAACCTGGCCTTCAGAGAGAAGAATCAAGTCGTCGAATAGTTCATATGTCTCTGGAGCAGGTTGAAGCAGGGAAACGACCATAGTAGCCTCAAGGATGTGAACAATCTGTCTTAAACTCTTTACGATTTGAAAGGTGGTGGAACTATCAAGCCCAGTAGATATTTCATCCATAAATAAAGCTTTCGCAGGCCCAACCAACACCTCTCCTGATGAACATTAACACGTTAGATTATTACACACACGCGCGCGCACACACCTCTCATCCTTGATCGAAATAATATGCATACTGAGTGATCTCTCTCTCTCTCTCTCTCTCTCTCTCTCACACACACACACACACACACACACACCTGAGGTGACTCGTTTCTTTTGCCCTCCAGAGACACCTCTGTGCATATGGTCTCCAACAATTATGTCAGAACAGACGTCCAAGCCCAACATCTACAAAGAAGAAAACTTAGATTGTTTACGGGAGAGTATTTGGTATATACCTTCAAAACGTAGTCAGTCACAATACTGGTTTCTTCACCTTCTATAGCTGAGGCCTGTAGAAAAACATTATTTTTAAGATATTATTCTAAAGTTTAGTTACTGTATATATTGTAAGACTAAATGTTTACCTTCATGAATGCATCAATGTCAGGATCAGGTTTGATCTTTGCAGCCTTCTCCCGTTTTGATATTTCACTGATCATTTCTATACCAGAAACATAAGTTAATACCACGTATACACGCGTGTACACACACACACACACATACCATATCTGCTGCCAACACCTTGACACCTTGAAGCAAAGTCAAACGTCTCTCTTACAGTCATCTCGCCCATATGTAAGTCGTGCTGACTTATGTACGCAGATGTTCTTTGTGGGACAAACTCCGTCATTTCATGGCCGTTGTAAGTGACTCGACCAGAAACCTGTAATATTCTTAAGTACATCTACACACACACGCACACACACACACGCTTCTTACCTTGAGACTTTTGTCCAATTTACCGGCAAGTGCAAGGAGAAGTGTTGTTTTCCCAGAATTTGGAGGACCCAGAAGAAGCGTCATTCTAAGAAACAGTAGAGATGTTAATTACGTAAACTTCACGTAAACAACCAACAAAATCCTCACCTTCCAGGCTTAACAACGCCGCTAACATTGTGAAGAATGTTAAGAGTGTGCTTGTTTGATGAGGTGATGAACATACCAACGAAGCTCTGTCACACAAAAGATTATTATATATTTATTAACCAAAACTTTGTATACAAATACCTGAGCCATGTTAGTAACAAAGTTGAGCAGAGTTGGAAGTGCTCTCTTCCCCACTTGAACATTCGCTACCACATCTAAATCCTCGTACCTGACCTCGATCTTTGGTAGCTCAATACCAACTCTGCCAGAATCATGTTAGATATATATATACAAATGTTTACATTCACTACTTACTTGTCAATCCTTTCACGGAGTTTCTTCACAAATTGCTCGTTTTCATCGTCCGTGGCTGCCAGGATCTTCTCCACAAGCTTCTTCCTGTCTTCAAACCCAAGTGCCTTAACATTCACCTCCTCGTGGTATACGTTCCCATTCTCGCCAACATTCTTGATAATGGCCGTCCTGAGACGATCATAAGTGGGTAGCTTCTCAAGCGCAGCCCATTTCAGAGCCTCTTCGTCATCATCCTGTCTTCGTGTAGAGCTTCTGGAGAAGACATTCTCCGATGCGGACCATGATCCTCCTCTACTCCCTATTCTCCGAAGCTCTGCATCGATTGAGACCGCCATAGCTAGCTACAATGCAACCAATCTATTGTAATCCACAAAATCCTGAAGAAATATGAAGAAATTTCACAGAAGAACCACAGAAATTATCAAAAGCTTCTATCTAAGATCCAGTTACCCGCAGAGAAACGATCGATCAAGAACATTGATCACGGCTCGCAGGCCCAGATGAAATTGAGTGTTTACCAGAGTGATGACTAAGGGTTTTATATTAACCCTAAATATCCGGTGAATATTCTATGTTGATGTTCTATAATCTACGGTAGGATGCTTCTTCACACATGTCAATCACACTGTAGAAGCTTCTACAGTTAAATTAAATATGGATTAACTCATGTTTAGGGTTTTAAGAACAATTAATTAATATTAGTTGCCAGAGTTGAAATATATTCTCAATGTGAAGTGTTTACTTTAAACGGTCTAGATATACGGTGAAGACCATGTGCTTTTCTTGCAGCCCACGTGGTTCAGTTATTATATGGTCATGTATACAACTATAGATATACACATTCAACACACGCACGTACACACGCGTGACTGCAGTCAAGCGTGGTACTTACACATACACACGCACGCGTACACCATACACACGCCCTTTGTTATTGTCGTGATGAAGTGTTTAACTTTCTCACGCCTCTTCACGTGACGACACTAGTGTTTGTGATAGCCATGACTACTTCCTATGTTGACAGGAAATTTTATCTACAGGTCACTGTACATCCCAATTATATTATGGATATTAATCTTATTTAATTAATTTAATATACATATTCATAATTCAACTTGGATGCTCAGTTTGTAATAGCCATGACTAGACCTGTCCTATGCAGAGAAATTGACAGGAAATTTTATCTACAGGTCACTGTACATCCCAATTATGTTATGGATATTAATCTTATTTAATTATTTTAATATACATATATGTCATATTCAACTTGGATGTCATCAGCGCACAGTTTGATTAAATATCAGGTTTTATTTAATGCTTTGTGCTTGCACACAATTACAAGTATAATCACCTCCTACCAAAAAGAATTATACTGTACATTCCTCGCAGTACTATACCACATACGGTAGTCTTCTACCTGTTCTGGAAGTTAAGCACCTTGATGCATAAGGCAAATATAAGTGCGAACATAATAACCAGGCCCACGTGTACGCCAGCAACAGCGCCCAAGAAGTCGTGTTTAAACCCAAAGTAGTCATCTAAGAATTGCTTAACAGCTTCTTAACCGTGCTGTCGTTTACCTCTATGAGGTTGACTACATCACCCAGTTGAGATGTAACAATACCGTACAGTGACCATGCCGGCGGCGCCGCCCAGTAGTACCACCTCCACCATATTGGGATTTTCTGCATTGTTCATTTCCTCAGTACAAGTGTATATATGTGTGTGTGTGTGAGTATATACTTACCGGTCGGGCGATCAGGAAACCGGAGAAGAGATTGAAGAGAGCGTAGAATGCAGATACAAGATGGCAGCAACCTGTTCATTTGGTGAAATACCCACAGCCATCATCCCGTAGAATGTGAAGTATAAGAAAGTGAAGAACATGAAGAAGATGAACCAGCAGAACTTCACTGCTGTCCACTCTAAGCTCATCATAGAGTAAACAATAACTCCATATGCCAGCGCTTGTAGAAATACGTATGGTAGCTCAATAAGCACCTGTAGCAGTTCATGTTTAGTGTGTGTGTGTGCGTGCGTGCGTGTGTGTGAGAGAGAGAGAGACTTACTTGACCAAATGCATAAGGAAGAGCAGAATACATTCCAGCTGCTCTTTCTCGGTAGTAAACTGTTCTTTCCACAGCGACCAGAGGCTGAACTCCTGATGCATTGCTTACTCCAATGAAGAGAACAGCGGCATACATTGAACCCATCAAGTTGATCACATCGCCTTGCTTTTTCTGCAGAAATAGATCAGAACAATGTCACCTGTGTGTGTGTGTGTATGTTAATACTTACATTGTAGAGCCGATGTCCCAGAACATTGTACCGAAGAGCAAGGCAACAACGAGTGTGAAGAACATCCTTACCAGTACATAATACGGATCTTTCCAGTAAGACCGGTGCTGTTTCCATAAACAAGCGATCGTCTGGCCAAGGAAAGACAGCGGATACTGTGTCGGGAAGGAGATATCGGTCGCACCAGGTGGTGGAATGCTCAACTGAGCGATAAGCTCTTGATTTTGTTGGTTCAAAGCAGACTTCTTGTAGAGTTCAGCAAAGTCCACACCGAGACGATTCTCAGCGTCTATAGAGCTCACCTCAAGCATCCAAGTAGCGGGGTTATACCCTTCCTTGATGGGAGGAACACCGGGGATAGCCATGAAGTAATCAACCAGGATCTGCGAGTTCTTTCCCAATGCACCTGCGTATATAACTCGTCCACCACGCTTCATCAACAAAAGCTCATCGAAAGCTTCAAAGATGTCAATGCTCGGCTGGTGAATGGTACACACCACAGTTCTACCAGTGTCCACAGTGTTACGGACAGTCCTCATGACAATGGCTGCTGCACGAGCGTCTAGTCCAGAAGTAGGCTCGTCCATGAAGATAATAGAAGGATTCGCAACAAGTTCCACTGCTATTGTCAGCCTCTTTCTCTGCTCAGTCGACAACCCATCAACACCAGGCATCCCAACCAAGGCATCCCGAAGAGGCCCAAGCTCCACAAGCTCCATCACCTCCTCCACAAACATCTGTTTTCCATGAACAATAAGTAAAAGAGTACACACACACACACACTACTTACAGATCTCGTTTGTTTATCAATATCTCCAGAGAGACGAAGCCAGCAGAGTAAACAAGAGACTCGTACACTGTGACATGAGGAGAGTGGATATCCGTCTGCTCACAGTAACCGGATATCCTAGCAAACGTCTCCTGCTTCTTTGGAAACCCGGAAATCCGGATATCTCCTTCAATGTATCCACCAGTCTTTCGTCCAGCCAACACGTCCATGAGTGTTTTTTACCAGCGCCACTAACCCGACGAGAGCGGTTAAAACACCGGGTCGGAAAGAGCTGCTTACACCGTGCAAAAGCTGTAGTCTGTCGTCCGTCACACCTTCTCTCTTCATTTCCTGTGGCATATCCACATAGTAGTTGACGTTGTTGAACGACATCGCTAGCGACTGGAAGGGAAGAACCATTCCCTTCTTACCACTCCTCGCCTGCATCTCAGTCCCCTCGCGATCGGATAACCGTGCTCTCCGAGACTTCCCACGTAAAGAAGATCTCTCCGAAGTCTGTCCGGTTTTTGTTCTCTAGTTGTTCTTCAATGGCTTCTTGTGACAATACCGCCTGAGGTTTCCCAGGTGCTGGAACGTACAGAAACAACGTAAGTGTGTGTGTATATTTACCACTAAGCTACTTACCGTTCATGTAAGCAAGTGCCAAAGTGAAGATAACGTTGAATATAAGAATGTACCCGACTTGAGCACCGGTTCCGATCCAGTACCAGTTCGCGTCTGTAAAGAGTCCTCTTGATTCCAAGATCCTGTTCCCAAGTGTCTCACTTGATCCACTTGTATCGTTGATAACCTTTTGCCACCTTCCGGCACTGAACTCGTTTATTGCAAGTGCGTTCTGCCCGTACATCATGGGAGACGACCAGTAACCCCATATCCACCATGGATGAATGTCATCCTTAGAGAGCACGAAACCACCCATAACAATGACGATCAGAAGCGCAAAAGAACCAAACGTGTTCGCTACAACCATTGTCCGGGAAAGGGCAGCAATGAATCGGAAAAGACCAGCTGCCATCTGACCAAGTAAGAACATAAGCAGGAACTGTCGGAAGAACCTGAAGAACACTAACAAGTTAGAACGTGTTCACACGCGTGTACACACACACAACGAACCTGATAGGACTGGGAGCAAAATCAACCACGTAATATGTCATAAACACGTACACGACTGCCTCAAACAAGGAGACCGGGATACGTGTGATTATAACCGGAAGAGAGTACGCCCATGCAGGGAAGAACATCAGGTCCCTCTGTTTATAAAACACTGGAAGTCTCTGAATCGTCATGGAGAGCTCCGGTAATCCGTTGAACATGATCGTAAGCAATCCAAAGAAGAGTGCTCCCATGTACTTGGTACCATCATTCAAGGTATTATGGTGCATTTCGGTCCGCAGGAAGACAGTCAGTGTCACCAGTGCCAGAATACACATCTGCATTGGATATGTATATCAATAAGTTGATACGATAGCGATATATATATATATATATATACGTACCTGAACACTCTTGAAGATGTACACGAAGGAGTTTCTCTTCATGAGAAGGATCTCCCTTGACAAGAGCGCCTTGAAGATATCCCAGTTCTCAAGTGCGTACTTACGAGTGACTAGCGCTGCAGGGTGGCTCTTGCTCTTGTCAAATGGCCTAGAGAGCTCCTCACTTATGTTCTGCCCGACGTGGAACCTCTTGAATGCATCTGCAAACTCCTGTGTCGGAACGAATCGGTAGGGTCTCCGTTTGTCAACCCAGTACTGTTCTTGGTCCTTCCTTGAAGTGACCTCCTGTAAGAAATCCGCCACGCCTTTCCTCGGCGGACACCGGAACCCCATTGTCTCCAGAAAGTCCAACACGAGCTCCCGTGGACCTTGATAAACAACATGTCCTTCAGAGAGAAGTATCAAGTCGTCGAAGAGCTCGTACGTTTCCGGCGCCGGTTGCAACAACGAGATAACCATGGTACCGTCCAGGACATGAACAAACTGACGGAGACTCTTCACGATTTGAAACGTGGTTGAACTGTCCAGCCCCGTCGAGATCTCGTCCATGAGAAGAGCCTTTGCAGGACCAACCAGTAGTTCTCCTGTAGTGACACGCTTCTTCTGCCCTCCAGAGACTCCTCTCCTCATATGGTCACCCACTATAATGTCACCACATATGTCCAGGCCCAGAATCTATTGCATTCGAGTATTAGTTGCATTGTTTTGATATGTATGTGTTAGAGAAAGCTCACCTTTAAGACGTAATCTGTTATAATGCTCGTCTGTGCACCTTCCAAAGCCGAGGCCTTCATGAATGCATCAACGTCAGGGTCAGGTTTAATCCGTGCATTCTTTTCACGTCTTGTTATCTCAGTAATCATTTCTGTACACAACATGTAAGTACACATATACGTATACGTATATATATATATATACGCTTACCGTATCTACTTCCGACACCTTGGCATCTGGAAGCGAAGTCAAACGTTTCCCGCACAGTCATCTCCCCATGTGCAAGTCATGTTGACTTATATAAGCAGACGTTCGCTGGGGGACAAACTCACCCATGTCGTACCCATTGTACGTGACCCGACCAGACACCTGTTTAAGTCACGTAATTAACATGCCGTGTTTGACAAAGTTTACTAATTTAAATACCTTAAGTGCCGGGTCCAGTTTCCCGGCAAGTGCCAATAGAAGCGTCGTTTTTCCAGCGTTTGGTGGGCCCAGGAGCAGTGTCATTCTGTATACACGAAAACAAAAAATATGCATAAGTCCAATCCGGACACTGTCTGTATATGCGCACTAACCGTCCCGGCTTGACAACGCCGCTAACGTTATGTAGGATGTTAAGAATGTGTTTCTTCGACGACCACAAGCGGAAGACACCAAGGATGCCCTGTTCAATCGTGATTAAGAAACCCATTATGAATAATCTGTCTATAAATCTACCTGAAAGCTGTTAATTATGAAATTGAACAGAGTAGGGAGTGCCCTCTTTCCCACGTGAATTTCGGCTTCGATGTCGAGATTCTCGAATCGGACCTCGATCTTGGGTAGTTCAATACCGACTCTGTAAACACGAAACACATCATATATATGTATATGTGTGTGTGTGTCTTTGTTACACACCTGTCAATTCTTTCCCTGAGTTTCTGAACAAACATTTCATTTTCTGTCTCAGAAGCAGCCAGCAGCTTCTCAACGAGGTTCCTCCTCTCGACGAACCCGAGAGTTTTGACATCGACCTCCTGATGGTACACGTGCCCGTTGTCCCGACATTCTTGATTATGGCAGTGCGTAATCGGTCGTACGTCGGGAGCTTCTCCAGAGCAGCCCACTTGAGAGCCTCCTCGTCATCGTTCTCCCTGCGTGTCGAGCTCCTGCTGAACACATTGTCTGCGGCGGACCATGACGCGGTACTCGTCGCCCTCCTGAGCTCCGCCTCAAGCGGAACAGCCATCCCCCTGTTGCCCAACAATCTTTACAAAAATCTTCAATTCTAAGAGGGATTTCGTCAATATCTCTGGGATTCAACTCCAATGAATCGAATTTGTGGGATTCAACTTCCAATGAATCGAATTCGAAAGATTCTAAGCGAATATTACTAATTCAAGTCTTGCACACTTGCACACCGCTCCCTTGTTTGAGAGGTGCAAGAGAGAAGTACGGAGAATGGTGGTAAAGAAGAGGCGTATTTATAGGAGTCCTAAAGGAAGCGGAATTCAAAATTCTAAAATGGCGCCGCCCACAAGGCGTTTGACAAATTTAAACGTGCTTAGAAGCTTCTTTTTAGCTTAAACCTAGTTTGACTGACACCAGTTTGACCGAAACAATCAATCGGTCAACACTGTTCAAAGTTGCCGCGGCTGACCGAACGGTTGTTGCCTACGACGACATTGTCAAATATATTTTTTACATATATAAAACAATATTTATTCTGTTTCTTTCTGAGAACAGGCGACTTTTTATTGAGAATCTTATGGTTGAAATATCGTGCTCTTCTAGTAGTGCTTGCTGGGAAGCATCCCTGCATGTGCACCCTGGAAAACGTTTACGTTGTCTTCCGTACAGCTGTACGACTCAGTCACTCATAGCTGCCTTTTTGTCGCCTGACACGTGTACAACTTGCTATTATTATATAAGTCACGTACATTAACAAGTTGATATTACAATATATTATATGATAATTTCATCGCTTCTGGAAGTTAAACACCTTGATGAAGTAGGCAAAGACGACTGCAAATGTAACGACGAGCCCCACGTGTACAGCGGCAACAGCAGTCAAGAAGCTGTGTTTGAATCCGAAGTAGTCCCTTAGCAGCTGCTCTACTGTCTTTGTCTGGTCGTCTGTAGTCCGTATAACCGTATGTACGTCACCCAGCTGCGAAACCAGCACTCCGTACAATGTCCACGCTGGCGGTGACCCCCAGTAGTACCATCGCCACCATATTGGGATGCTCTACATGTTTTAATGTGTTAAGTATATTGTAATAAATATTTAATTTAATTATGCATACTATACAGTAGTTCACGGGTACTGTATATAAAGTTGCATTAAACTATATAAAGTCACACGTGAGAAACAGAAACGCGTGAAGAAACTTTATAATGCAGAACCTGTATATTATTATTAATAATGTCCCAGAATACAAATAGTGCTGATATAATATACACAGGTATATATAGAGTATATTCTGTTATACTTACTGGACGGGTAATGAGAAACCCAGAGAAGAGGTTCCAGAGTGAATAGAAAGCAGAAGAAACAATGGCTGCAATTTCTGCATTGGGAGTCATGGCAACAGTCATCATACCGTAATATGTGAAGTACGAAAAGCTTGTAAACAAGAAGAATATAAACCACACAAACTTTACAATTGTCCACTCTAAGCTCATCATAGCATACACAATCATTCCGTACGTGACTGCTTGTACGAAAATATACGGCAACTCAATCAAAACCTGTTTATCATTGTTTAGGGTTAGGGTTTAAGAACTCCCTCTCCTTCTCCTCTCTCCCTCCCTCCCTCCCTCTCTCCCCCTCCTCTCTTCACACTCTTCCTCCCCTCTCTCTCACACTCCCTCTCCTCTCTCCTCCCTCCCCTTTCCCTCTCCCCCTCTCTCTCACTCCCTCCCTCTCTCTCTCACTCCCTCCCTCTCTTCTTCTCCTCTCTCCCTCTCCCTCTCCCTCTCTCCCCTCTCTCTCCCTCTCTCTCCCTCCCTCTCCCTCTCTTCCCTCTCTCTTTCCCTCTCCCCTCTTCTCTCTCACACCCCCCTCTCTCCCCTCTCTCTCTTTCACACACACGCGCGTGCTTACCTGGCCAAATGCATAAGGGAGAGCAGAATACATCCCTGCAGCTTTCTCACGATAAAATACAGTCCGTTCCACGGCGACAATAGGCTGAACTCCTGACGCATTTGAAACACCAATGAATAAAACAGTACAGTACATGGATCCCATCAGATTAAATAGATCCTGTTGTTTATCCCTGCAGTCACATATATTACTTACACATATGCATGTGTGTGTATTTGTATACGTGGGTACGTGCCTTTTAGAGCCAACACCCAGAACATGGTACCAAACAAGAGAGCAACAACCATAGTGTGGAACATTCGCACGAGAACATAATTAGGGTTCTTCCAATATGAAATATGTTGTTTCCATAAGCACATCATTGTCTGGCCTAGGAAAGTGAGAGGGTACTGTCTTGAAAACGATAAATCCTTTGAATTCGGAGCTGGAATGCTTAGCTGAGTAATAATCTCCTGGTTTTTCCTATAGTAAACACAGAACACACACACATCATCACGATCACGTGTGTGCGTGTGTGTTTCGATAAGAACTTACTGGTATAAAGAAGATGACTTATAAATGTCCGCTAAGTCTACTCCCAGACGAGTTTCAATGTCTGCAGAGGTTACTTCAAGCATCCAAGTAGCTGGATTATAACCATCTTTAATAGGAGGAACACCAGGGATAGCCTGCATATCACAGTAACAAAACACGTACGCACACGCACGCACACGCACAAGCACAACACACACACACAATACTTGAAAGTAGTTAATCAAATTTTCTGAGTTTGTTCCAAGTGAGCCTGCATAGATTACTTGGCCACCACGCTTAAGTAACAACATCTGTTTTTAAGTACCATCAGTAAGCTAATTAGCTACATAATTAAGCTATATACCTCATCGAAGGCTTCAAAGATATCTATACTGGGCTGATGAATAGTACACAAACTGTTCTACCAGTGTCCACAGTGTTACGAACAGTCCTCATAACAATGGCTGCTGCACGCGCATCCAATCCAGAAGTCGGCTCGTCCATGAAGATGATAGAAGGATTCGCAACAAGCTCCACTGCAATTGTCAATCGCTTTCTCTGCTCAGTAGATAGCCCATCAACACCAGGTATCCCAACTAAGGCGTCTCTAAGTGGCGTAAGCTCCACAAGCTCCATAATCTCCTCAACGAACATCTGTTCAATGTGTGTGTACTTGCTTAAACACACGCACACGCACACGCACACGTACTGCTTTTGTGTCTTTTCCAATATCTTCTGACAACCGAAGCCAAGCAGAATACACTAGAGATTCGTAAACAGTGACGTTTGGGGAGTGGATGTCGGTCTGCTCGCAGTAACCAGATATTCTTGCGAATGTTTCCTGCTTCTTTGGGTAGCCAGATATACGAATGTCCCCTTCTATGTAACCACCTGTTTTACGACCGGCTAAAACGTCCATTAACGTTGTCTTTCCAGCGCCACTAACACCCACTAGTGCTGTTAGAATTCTAGGCCTGAATGCACTGCTTATATCCTGAAGGAGCTGTAGCCGATCTTCACTCACACCACTTCTCTTCATTTCCTGTAAAACAGCGTGTGCGTGTGTGCGTGTGTGTGTGAGAGAGAGAGAGAGAACTTACTGCAGGCATGTCCACGTAGTAGTTGACGTTGGTAAACGACATAGACAAAGGCTGAAATGGTAAAACCATCCCTCTTTTACCAGGAGTGTCCATTCCTTCAGAATCTTCAGATGGTATCATCATCAGTGGCTACATGACACACACGCACGCACGCACACACCTTTCTCTGGGTTAGCTTTATGTTTTCGTAATGCAGAGGCAGGTTCTTCAGTGATTTCTTTGGAGAGCACCGCTTGGTGCTTTCCAGGAGCTGCAATCAGTAAATCGACATTAAAACACACACGCACGCACGCACACGCACACATGCAGGCTCACCAGCTAGGTAGGCCAACGCCAACGTGAATACTACATTGAAAAGAATCATATATCCAACTTGAGAGAGAGTCCCAATCCAGTACCACCTTCCTTGGGTGAACAAACCCCTAGATTCCAATAGTCTCTCCCCAATCGTTAATGTACTATTTGGCTTAATCTAAAACAGTACAAAGGTTAACAAATATGTTATTGAATAAGTACTCGAGACCATACCACTTGCCATCTTGCTGCAGTGAACTCATTTACTGCAAGTGCATTCTGTGCATACATCATCGGTGATGCCCAATAACCCCATATCCACCAGGGACCAATATCGTCTGGGAAAACACACTCATACACGCACACGCACACGCACACACACACATGTGTATGTATATTGTACCTCTAGAAATGATGAAGCCACCCAAGACAATGACAACCATCAAAGAAAACGACCCAAAAGTGTTTGCTACAACCACCGTTCGCGAGAGAGCAGCGAGGAGCCTAAACATCCCTGCAGTCATTTGCGCAACCAAGAACATGAGCAGGAGCTGCTTAAAAAACCTGTACAAAACAAAACTTGATTATACACACGCCTACGCACGCGCACACACGCACACACCTGGCAGGACTTGGAGCAAAGTCTATAGCGTAGTAAGTAAGGCACACCCAGATAGCAGATTCAAACAGCGAGAGAGGGATACGTGCGAATATAGTCGGAAGTGACCATGCCCAAGCCGGAAACAACATCTGATCACGTTGTTTGTAGAACACAGGAAGCCTGACAAGTGTCATCGCTAGCTCCGCATATCCATTAAACATGACAGTAAGAAGACCGAAAAACAACGCCCCCATGTACAATGAGGCATCAGTGATCGTCTCATGGTGAAGTTTAGTGCGGAAATAACACCGTCATTGTAACCAAAGCCAGGATTAATATCTGCATTAACGAGGTGTTATTATACACTAAACATACGTATAAATGTACGTACCTGTATACTTTTAAATACATACACAAAAGAGTTTCTCTTCATTAATAGAGCTCTCTTGACCAGAGTGCCTTGAAGAGTTCCCAGTTACCCAATGCGTATCTCTCATGAACCAGTGCAGCAGGATGGCTCTTTTTCTTGTCAAATGAGTTGATAATTCCTCGGATATTCCTTGGCCAACATGGAACTTTTGAAAAGCCTCGGCAAACTCGTTCACCGTTATGTACCTGTACATGTATCTTGTATGTGTACACACACACGCACACACAACGTACCTATAAGGTGTTTTGTTATCTGACCAGTATTGTTCTTGGTCTTTCCTTGATGTTACTTCTTGCAGAAAGTCAGCCACGCCTTTCCTTGGAGGACACTTGAATCCCTGTGTCTCAAAGAAGTCCAGCACAAGTTCTCTTGGACCTTCATAAAAAGAATGTGTATATACATGTGCGTGCGTGCGTGTGTGTGTGATAAGGCTACCTTGATAAACTATTTGCCCTTCAGAGAGAAGGATCAAGTCGTCGAAGAGTTCGTATGTCTCCGGTGCAGGTTGTAATAAGGAAATCACCATAGTACCATCAAATACATGAACAAACAGTCTTAAGCTCTTTATTATTTGATATGTAGTAGAGCTGTCAAGTCCAGTTGAGATTTCATCCATAAACAGAGCTTTTGCAGGCCCAACCAGCATCTCTCCTGTGAAATACTACAGCTAAGTTCTCTCTCTCTCTCTCTCTCTCTCTCACACACACACACACACACACACACGGACGCACGCAAGCGCACACACAATGTACCTGTTGTAACACGCTTTTTTGTCCTCCAGATATCCCCTACGCATCTGGTCCCCAACTAATATATCCGCACATATCTCTAAGCCTAGAATCTATGTTTATCACCATTTAGTCAGTGTGTTTGTATGTGTATGTGTATGTATATGCATGTGTCTGAGTATAGGAACATCTCTCTCTCACACACACACACGCACGCACACACGTAAGTTGAGTACCTTCAGAATGTAATCGGTTACAATGCTGGTCTCCTGACCTTCTAAAGCGAGGCCTGCTCAAAATTTTATGTTTCATTAACTACTAATATATAAATGAGTATTCTTTACCTTCATGGCATCAATGTCCGGGTCTGGCTTAATCTTTAAATCCTTTTCCCTCCTTGATAGCTCCGTGATCATTTCTGATAAATCAAATACGGTGGTGTGCGTGTGCGTGCGTTGTGTGTGTGTGAGAGAGAGAGAGAGTGTGTGAGAGTACCATATCTGCTTCCAACACCCTGTAACCTTGTTGCAAAGTCAAAAGTCTCCCTCACAGTCATTTCTCCACTATGTAAATCATGTTGACTTACATAAGCAGATGTCCGAGCAGGGACAAACTCACTCATGTCGAAACCATTGTAAGTAACACTACCAGAAACCTGCATATAGATAGATAGATAGATATAGATATACATATATAGACACACACACACACACACATACATATATTAGTACTAACCTTGAGTGATTTGTCTAACTTGCCTGCAAGTGCCAGAAGAAGTGTCGTTTTGCCAGAGTTTGGGGCCCCAAAAGAAGTGTCATTCTGGAAAATAAGTATATATATTGCTAGTACATTATATATTTAATCATTTCATATACCTTGAGGGTTTGACAATGCCACTAATGCTCTTTAGTATCTTAAGTGTGTGCTTCTCCGAGAGCAGACCAAGATATTGCTGTACGGAAAGTCCGTTAAACAAGGGGTGTACGGATGTAGAAAAGCATACATACCCCAATCATGTTGACAGCGAAGTTGTTTATAGTGTCGGAAGTGCTCTTTTCCCCACGTGAACTTTGGCTTCTACTCCAGATTCTCAAATCTCACCTCGATCTTTGGTAGCTCTATAGCAACCCTGTAACGCACGTGTGTGTGTGTGCGCGTGTGTTGTATGCACGTATACTTGTACTTTCTGTCGTATCTCCAAAGCATAAAATGGAAGGCTTGGAAACGACATACAGGCATACATATAATATATTATGGTACATTGACATGGCTCTGTCTCTCTCTCTCACACACACACACACACGCACACGCACGCACGCACCTGTCAATTCTTTCACGGAGTTTTCTAACAAACTGCTCATTGGCATCATCAGCTGATGCAAGTTTATGAACAAGATGTCTCCGTTCTTCAAATCCGAGCTTCTTCACATCTACTTGTTGGTATGTGTTATCAGTCTTGATTATGGCAGTCCTTAGCCGATTGTAAGTGGGGAGCTTCTCAAGAGCTGCCCATTTAAGAGCTTCTTCATCGTCTTCGCGCTCTGTGGAATTCCTTGCAAACACATTATCTACCACCATAATCTTCTCTGCTGCATGTTCCATTGCAGATCTCCTAAGATCTCTGCAGAAAATACAGAATTACTGCAGGAAAAATGATTGCAGTGTATGAAGAAACCATTTATGCATTGTGATCAAAGAAATCATAAGAAAAAGAAGCTTACAACTTACATTGCAAGAAGACTGAGCTATTCATCCGCTGTAGAGCCGGCTTTAAGACTTATATTATAATGCAGAACTTGAAAATGCATCCTATGATTAGATTTGTAACATTTCTTTACATAGACACACGTCCTGACTAGTGAAATGACTGTTCAGTACAAACGCAGAAATACGTACATATATACGCCTATACACTGTATAAAAACAACTTATAGTGAAAGTGGAATAATAATATCCGAACAGAATCACTTATACAAAAGTAGATGCATGTTCTTGCCACTTTAGAACAAAATATAATGAAATCGAATTTGAATTTAACTATAAAACATATCTTCAAAGATCAACACTGATGTAATCCAAAACCATAGCAGTATCCTGCTTTGTCGCAACTCAAACATACTTATACTCACACACACATGCTAACAGTATACAGCATGCTTGCTACAAACATGTGTGTGTGATGTGTATGCGTGCGTGCGTGCATGCGTGTGTAGTCTAAAGTCTCATAGTTGGATTCTGCAGTACTATATATATTAGACACGAGGCTATAGACCGCAGTATCGTTTTCACCCATCTCTACCAGAGACTGAAAAGCAAGCCTTCCTACCTCACAACTCAAACATACTTATACTCACACACACATGCTAACAGTATACAGCAGGCTTGCTACAAACATGTGTGTGTGACGTTGTATGCGTGCGTGCGTGCATGCGTGTGTAGTCTAAAGTCTCATAGTTGGATTCTGCAGTACTATATATTAGACACGAGGCTATAGACCGCAGTATCGTTTTCACCCATCTCTACCAGAGACTGAAAAGCAAGCCTTCCTACCTCACAACTCAAACATTTATACTCACACACACATGCTAACGGTATACAGCATGCTTGCTACAAACATGTGTGTGTGATGTTGTATGCGTGCGTGCGTGCATGCGTGTGTAGTCTAAAGTTCATAGTTGGATTCTGCAGTACTATATATATTAGACACGAGGCTATAGACCGCAGTATCGTTTTCACCCATCTCTACCAGAGACTGAAAAGCAAGCCTTCCTACCTCACAACTCAAACATACTTATACTCACACACACATGCTAACAGTATACAGCATGCTTGCTACAAACATGTGTGTGTGATGTTGTATGCGTGCGTGCGTGCATGCGTATGTAGTCTAAAGTCTCATAGTTGGATTCTGCAGTACTATATATATTAGACACGAGGCTATAGACCGCAGTATCGTTTTCACCATCTCTACCAGAGACTAAAAAGCAAGCCTTCCTACCTCCGCATTCGTCATATGTAGTTGAGTGTGTGTGTGTGTGTGTGAGCGCGTGCGTTGCGTGTGTAGTCTAAAGTCTCATAGTTGGATTCTGCAGTACTATATATATTAGACATGAGGTTATAGAACGCAGTATCGTTTTCACCCATCTCTATCAGAGATTGAAAAGCAAGCCTCCTACATCCACATTCTTCCACTTATGACATGCCGCAAGTAGCACCATCCACGTCATCACATTCGCTTGAAAGGCATGTTCCTCACAATCTCCACCGCTCCTTGTATCTCATTTGCTCGCCCCAGAAGATCCACCATACAGATGTAATGCTCGATCCCAGGTTGGACTCCGCTCTGAGACTTCATATGGCAGAAGATCTCCTTCCCCTTGGAAACCAAACCTGCGTGACTACACGCTGTAAGAACACACATATATGTAGCACTGGTTAACCCCACGCGCTCCTCGCGTATGCTGTCGTACACCCGAAACACATTCTCGGTATCCCCTTGTCTTCCGTACCCAGAGACCAGTGAGGTCCACATTACACAGTCCGTACTCGGTACACAATCAAACAGGTGTCTAGAGACGCGCATGCTCCCGCATTTCCCGTACGAATCCACCAGAGAGGTATCGAGAACATCGTCGTCTCCAGTGCAAAAGTACCGACAGACCTCGCAGTGGAGAGACCGAACGAGTTCAACCCTCGCGAGAGCTCCGGACGCCTTGAGCGCTGCAGCAAAAGTTCGGTTCTCAGGCGGGAAAGGTATAAACCTCATGGTGGTGAACACGTAAAGGGCAGGTTCGTACTCCGCATTCTCCACGTATCCGAGGACAAGGGCAGCCCACATAACGGAGTCAGTCCGCGGTGCCTTCTCGAATGCCCTCTGGGCATCAACCATGCTACCGCAGCTTGAGTACATACTGACGAGTGTGTTTGCAACCACCATCTCCGAGTCGTACCCATGCCGTGCGACCTCCAAGTGAGCCTCCATGGCTTTCTCGAGGAGCTCTCTCTCTCCTGCTAACGACGTAATGGCTTTCATCACAGCCACATACGTTAACACGTTCGGTTCGCACCGCGTACGCTTCATGGATTCGAAAACCTCCATAGAGAGTTCAGGCTCCCCATTTACCGCGTAACCGAGTACCAAAGCAGTCCATGAGACAACATCGTGGGCTGGCATTCTATCAAAGCCATCCGTGCATCGCATATGCTACCGCACTTCCCGTATAGATCTACCAGTAGGTTCCCCACAAAGATGTCATTGCAAAACCCGCTGCACTTGGCTTCGGAGTGAATCACAAACGTCCTCTCCAGAGACTCGATCTTTGTAACCGTTCCCTCCGACAGCCCTTGGCAAGCCCGGAGCGCCGCAAGGTAGGAATGCCCGTCCCGGTCACCGGGCATACGTGCAAAGGCTTCCAAAGCAAGCGCCTCTTCTGCATTCTCTATGTACCGAGCATCATCACGGTCCAGGAGACTACATTATGGCAGGGCATCCTCTGGAACACCGCATATGCCTCTGAATGCTACCACACTTCGCATACATATCGACAAGCATGTTGCACACCTTGATATCGGAATGTGCCCTCCAGTGTTTAACTTGTGAGTGGATATCATGCCCGTTCTCAAAACATCTGTCTTTACAAGTTTCCCATCTATTATAACACCTTCCTCTTGTAATGCGATACACACACATGCCTTGAGTGCAGCAACGAAAGTTAGACTGGTGGGCTCGAATCCCTCTGAATACATACGATTCAAGAGGCTCAAAGCTAATGTTCCTTGCCCGTTTTCCACGTATCCTGAAGCAATGCATTCCATGAGATAGTATCACGCACCGGCATTCTCTCAAAGATCGATCTGGCTTCATATATACTCCCGCATTTTGCATACATGTTGATCAAGCTGCTTGCAACATACACGTTCAACTCGAGTTCGTTCTCAATTGCATATGCGTGGAGCTTCTTCCCTCTATACAAGTCCTCTGCGATGCTACAGGCCTTCAATTTGGACAGGAGATTGAAACATCGGATTTTCTTACCTCGTTCTGATGGGTTTCTTTCAGAGAATTCTCCCAGGCGATCGCTACACTGAATCTCCGCGCTCCTCGTCTCGTAATCTCTGCAGAATGCCTCGCTATAAACATAAACCCTAAAATTTATACTCTGTTTTGCTAAGAACCCTAGAGTTGAATGAGATGCAGCGTTCTCCTGCAGCTGAAGAATAGATTGAATCTTGGAGCAGCTCATTGGTGTGCATTCCCTTCATTCTCTCAGGTATTTATTTTTCCTGAATGAATTTGTAACATATGTGTGTTATAATATAGCGATTTGTTTGTAACATTGTCTTTACAATCTGTATATCTCGTGCATGACATTTTTCTTTACACGCACACACACACGTGTGTGTGTGTGTCTATATATATATATATATATATAGAGAGAGAGAGAGAGAGAGAGAGAGAGAGAGAGAGATCATGTATATATATATACATGTCATATATATATACATACATATGTGCGTGCATGTAGAGGTTTCAGACACAACATTGGGACCCCTTAAACGAGGATGAGAATCACATATAGTGATCACAGCATTGCGAGCGTGGTGGGATCTTAAGAGACATTCAAACGGGTCAGAAATACACAACGATGTAGAGACCCTGAATACAGCGTCCAAGAGTATATATATCTCTACCACACTCGTCAGCATGTATGCTAAATGTGAAGGTTTGAACCACGCCGTATAGTCTTCGACAAGATGCCGTATCATAACGTGGTCTCGTGGAAGCATTATTAACTGGACTTGTGGAGAATAAACAAGGTAAACATGTGTGCATACACACACATATACAGTATACTAAACACACACATACATCTATGAATATATATGCACAACATATGCACACGTAGCTACAAATGTATGCGTGTATATACATACACATGCATACCTATCTAACTTATACCAATGGTTTTCTTCACAATAGCTGATTTAGCCTTGGAGCTATACACACGCATGGTTACACAAGGTTGTATGCCGACTACCGAGACTCTCACAGCAGCTGCAGTGGCATGTGCCGCCTCAGCTTCAAAGGAACAAGGCAGGCAAGCTTTTGTCGAACAATATGCATATAAACACACACACACACACACACACACACACACACACACACACACACGTTTTATTTACGTATCAGGTGTATGCATATATATATATAGATCTTAAGTGATGCTCTACAGGCAAGTTGATGGTAAACTCGTGAAAGTAAAGTGCCTTGAGAAAGGCATGGAGCTACACTCACAAGCTTTGAAGCTGGGACTCCATACTGACCTATTCTTAGCAAGCACATTAGTTGACATGTATGCAAAATGTGGGAGCATCCAAGATGCAAGTATGGTATTTAGTGAGATTGAACATCCAGATATTGTCCTATGGACGGCATTGATCTTGGGATATCCGAGAATAACGAGCATGAATGTGCTCTCGAGTTGTTTCTTCGCCTGGAGTGTGTTCCCGATGAGCAGGCATTCCTTGCGGCTCTGATGGCATGTGCTGGCTTGGCTATGAAAGAAGAAGGCAGGTACACACACACACACACACTTGTATGTATGTCTATAATAATGTTGATTACAGGTTCGTTGGTGGTAAAGTACTAAAGAAGGACTCGTTAGAGAAGGGTATGATAATACATCTCGAGCGGCTCCTTATGGCTATGATACAAACATATACGTGTCCTCCACGCTCATTGACATGTATGCAAAATGCGGAAGTCTCAAGGATGCCTTAAACATGCTCTCAGAATCCCGCTTTTCAACGTAATACTGTTGAATGCTTTGATTCTGGGATGTGTGGAGAATGGTGAGGAAGGAATGGCTCTTGAGCTCTTCGATATCATGGGATTCATGGGATTAAACCAGACGACCGAACCTTTGTTGCTGTTTTCATGGCTTGTACTGCCTGCGCAGATCGTGAAGAAGGTGAGCTTGTGTGTGTGTGTTGAGCGAGTGTGTTTGTACACACTATGTGATTGCAGGAAGATACATAGACAGTAAACTAGTTAAATTAGACGCACTAGAGAAGGGTATGGCTCTACATAAGCAAGCAGCAATACGTGGTTACGAATCTGACGTGTACATTGTGAGCAGCCTCGTGGACATGTATGCCACGTGTGGTAGCCTCGTGGACGCTCGTGCGGTTTTTGACAGGGCTATAGTTAACCCGGTAATCAACTTGGACATGACCATGGATGTTGTTTTATGGAATAGTCTGATGACTGGGTATGCTGAGAGTGAACCAGAGCTTGCTTTGCAAATGTTTCACCATTTGCCAGACTCGTCTAAGGTACTCTGCATATACGTATGTGTGTGTCTGTTTATGCATACATACGCACACACAAAAATTTACTTAGAACACACACACACACACACACACACAGTATGTATATACACATAAATAACACTAAACTTTTGTTTAAATAAGAATGCTCGGAGTTATTTAGCGGCACTAGTGGCATGCGGGGACTTAGGATGTATAGAAACAGGAAGGGATATCCACATGGACATTATAAGAAAGAAACTACTTAACGATGTTTTTATTGCAAACTCTTTGGTAGCTTTCTATGGAAAGCGGTTGCATGTCCGATGCTCGAAAGGTTTGTATCTACACATACGTATATAGATATGTATTTGAATATGTGTGTATGATATGTATATGTAGTCCCTGCATGTATTTAAGATGTCCATTTGTATAACAGGTATTTGACAACATAGAAACAAAGACCTTGCCTGCATGGAATGCACTTCTTACAGGTTATAGCCGTGAAGGGGACACTGAGCAAGTGTTTCTTCTGTATCACAAATGCAGGTAACGTGTGTGTGGTGTGTGTGATGTTCGTGTAGTATCTACACGCACATACAATAGTAGAGAGCATCTCTCCCTCTCTCTCTCCTCTCTCTCTCTCTCTCTTCGCACACACACACACACACATTACACAGGGGGAGAGTGGGACACGTCCAGACGGGATTACACACCTCTCTATACTTACAGCGTGTAATTACGCTGGCCTTGTTGACAAAGGCAAGCAATATTTCGAAACATGGAAGGAAACAGGCATTAAACTCGAACCTGAACATTATCATTGCATGGTGGATAGCTTGGACGAGCAAACCGTATAGACGAGGCATTATATACGGTGAAAAATATGCCGTATATACCAAATATGGTGACGTGGAATACGGTTCTTGGTGCATGTAAGAAATGGAACAATGTTGAAGTTGCTAAGATTGCATTCGAAGCTCTTGAAAGGATTGGTGCCGAACAATCAAGTTCTTACGTGTTGATGTCCACATTTACAAAAGTAATTAAAATTTAATGCCATTTATTTTATTTTAAATTGAATTTATATACAAAATCTGAAAAGGTTGTTTACCTCTTTTGGAAGTTAAACCTCTTAATACAAAATGCAAATATAAAAGCAAATAAAATAACTAAGCCAATATGTACACCTACGACTGCACCGAGGAAGCTATGACGATACCCGTAATATTCCCTTAAAAACTTCTTAATTGTTGTTGGACTGTGGTCGTTTAGTGTTAAGGGAGTATCTAAGTCACCAAGTTGAGAATGCTATAATTCCGTACAGTGACCATGCCGGTGGTGACGCCCAGTAGTACCACCTCCACCATATCGGAATACTCTGCATATACACATTTTTACATTTGATCAATAAAAAATGTTGTATATTTACATCTCTCTCTCTCTCTACATATCTCTACACTCTCTCTCTCACCATTTCTCTCTCTATACATCTCTCTCTCTCTCTCCCTCCCTCTTTCTTTCTCTCTCTTCTCCTCTCTCTCACCCTCTCTCCACTTCTCTCTCCTCCTCTCTCATTTCTCTCTCTCTCCTCTCTCTCACTCACACTCTCTACATCTCTCTCTCTCTCACACCTCACACTCTCTACATCTCTCTCTCTCACCACACACACTCTCTACATCTCTCTCTCTCTCACACACTCACACTCTCTACATCTCTCTCTCACACTCTACAACTCTCTCTCCTCTCTCCCTCTCTCTATCTACAGATCTTCTCCCTCTCTCTTACATCTCTCTTTCTCTCTCCCTCTCTCTCTCTCTCTCATATCTCCTCCCTCTCTCACCATTTCTCTTTCTCTTCCCTCTCTCTCTACACTCTTCTCTCTCTACATCTCTCTCTCCTACGTATCTCTCTCTTCTACATCTCCTCTCTCTCACCATTTTCTCTCTCTACATCTCTCTCTCTCTCTCTCCCTCTCTCACCATTCTCTCTCTACATCTCTCTGTCTCTCTCCCTCTCACCATTTCTCTCTCTCTACATCTCTCTGTCTCTCCTCTCACCATTTCTCTCTCTCTACATCTCTCTCTCTCTCCACACAATTTCTCTCTCTCTCTACATCTCTCTCTCTCTCACACTCACACTCTCTACATCTCTCTCTGTCTCTCTCACACAATTTCTCTCTCTCACACACACACTCTCTACATCTCTCTCTCTCTCTCACTCTCTACATCTCTCTGTCTCTCTCACACAATTCTCTCTCTCTCTCTCACACACTCTCTACACATCTCTCTCTCTCTCTCCTCTACATCTCTCTCTGTCTCTCTCACACAATTTTCTCTCCTCTCACACACACTCTCTACATCTCTCTCTCTCTCTCTCTCCCACAACACACACACACACAAACTTACAGGTCGAGGAATTAAAAAGCCGGAGAAGAGATTCCAAAAGGAGTAAGACAATGACGAAGCAATGACACCAATCTGTTCATTTGGAGTCGCTGCAACAGCCATCATCCCGTAGAATGTGAAGTATAAAAACGTCAAGAAGAGGAAGAAACAAATATAAAAACTTTGCAGCTGTCCACTCCAACTGCATCATTGCATAACAATGGCCCATACGAAACTGCTTGTACCAATACGTATGGTAGTTCAATCAGAACCTGCACACAACATACATACACATATAAATACATATCCACAATCTTCTCTCTCTCTCTCTTCTCTCTCTCTCTCTCTCTCTCTCTCTCTCTCTCTCTCTCTATATATATTATATATATATAGAGAGAGAGAGATAGAGAGAGAGAGAGAGAGAGAGAGAAAGAAAGAGATGTATACATAAATACTTACTTGGCAAAAGCGTAAGGAAGAGGAGTACATGCCAGCAGCTCTTTCTCTGTAATACACTGTTCTTTCAACGGCAACAACTGGTTGAATACCTTGTGCATTTGACACCCCTATAAACAAAATAGTAGCATACATTGACCCATCAAGTTCGAAAGACCTTGTTGCCGATTCTACAAGCCAATGAGCAAGTTAGATATTAATACACACAAACACACACACACACACACACACACCTTTGAGAGCCTATGTCCCAGAAACATTGTACCAAAGAGGAGAGCAACACCAACAGTGAAGAACATACGAACTAAGACATAGTAAGGGTGTTTCCAATACGAGTTAGCTGTTTCCAGAGGCAGGCTTGGGTTTGTCCCCAGAAAGAAAGAGGATATTGAGTTGGAAATGATATATCTTTTGATCCTTCTGGAGGGATGCTCAGCGTGCAATAAGTTCTTGGTTTTGCCTGAAAATAAAGATATAATCATACGTGCATGCGTGCGTGTGTGTTGGTGTGTGTGTGTACATACTGGTGTAATGCAGACGATTCGTAAATATCAGCAAAGTCTACTTCCAAGCGGTTTTCCATCTCGATAGAGCTAACTTCTAACACCCAAGTTGCAGGATTGTACCCATCCTTGATCTGAGGAACACCTGGGATAGCCTGCCAACGTGTAACAATGAGCGTGTGTGTGTGTGTGTGCGTGCGTGTGTGACTTACTTCAAAGTAATCCACCATAGTTTTTGAATCCTTTCCAAGTGAACCCGCATAGATCACTCGGCCTCCACGTTTCATCAACAAGAGCTATTCAGTGATACCCGTGTCAGTACGTGTGTGTATTGGTGTGTTTTCTCTCTCTCACACACACACACGCACGCACACACACCTCATCAAAAGCTTCAAAGATATCTATACTGGGCTGATGGATGGTACACACAACTGTTCTACCAGTGTCCACAGTATTACGAACAGTCCTCATAACAATAGCTGCTGCACGAGCATCCAATCCAGAAGTCGGCTCGTCCATGAAGATATAGAAGGATTCGCAACGAGCTCCACTGCTATTGTTAATCGCTTTCTCTGCTCAGTTGAGAGTCCATTAACACCTGGCATACCGACTAAGGCATTTCTAAGTGGCGTAAGCTCCACAAGCTCCATAATCTCCTACAAACATCTGTTTCATCAATATATATTAGTACAATACACACGCACGCACGCACACACACACACACACACCTCTCTGGTTTGCTTATCATATCGCTCGAAAGTCGAAGCCAAGCTGAATATATCAAAGACTCATGAACTGTGACTTGTGGAGAATGGATATCGTTTTGTTCGCAGTAACCGGATATTCTAGCGAATGTTTCCTGCTTCTTTGGATACCCAGATATGCGGATATCCCCTTCTATACACCACCTGTTTTACGCCCCGCTAACACGTCCATTAACGTTGTTTTACAGCACCGCTAACCCCAACCAGAGCTGTTAATATGCCGGGTCTGAATGAACTGCTTACACCATGTAGTAGTTGTAATCGACTCTCTTTCACAGAGTCTTTCTTCATTGCCTGTTTATACAATAACTCACTATATATACATGTACACATGCGTGTGTGTGTGCGTGTGTGTGTGTGATATCACATACCGGAGGCATATCAACATAGTAGTTGACATTATTGAACGACATTGCCAATGGTTGAAATGGTAAAACCATCCCTTTTTTAACATCACCTGTTTGCAGTTGAGTATCTGGTTTATGAAATTATAAGTTAATTAAGTAATTTGTTTTTTATATAAAATCGAGTACCTTCGTCGTTAAAAGAGCGTTGAGTTAAGTGGGCTCTCCTAGACTTAGCACGTGAAGACATAGTTTCTTCATTGTCTTTTTCCCAGTAATACAGACTGGTGTCCTCCAGGAGCTGAAAATGTGTACGCACGTCGTGAGTGTGTGTGTGTGTGTGTGTAGATGTGGCATATACGTATGTATAAACATGTACCTTTGAGATATGTTAATGCCAAGGTGAAAACAACGTTGAAGAAGATGATATAGCCAATCTGAGCACCTACTGCAATCCAATACCAGTTTCCTTCAGTAAATAATCCTCTTGCTTCTAAAATCCTGTTCCCAATGGTTTCTGATGTCCCATTCACCTAACGACATTTATATTAGTGTTGTGTGTGTGTGTGTGTGTGAGAGAGAGAGAGAGAGAGAGAGAGAGAGACCTTTTGCCATCTTGTCGCGGTGAACTCGTTTACAGCAATTGCGTTTTGCCCATACATTAACGGCGAGGTCCAGTAACCCCATATCCACCAAGAGTGAATGTCATCTAAAAAATTCACATTTGTCACAATGTGTGTGTGTGTGTGTGTGTGTGCAGTTAATAAATGCGTGACTAACCTTTAGAAAGCACAAAACCACCGAGTGCAAACACTATAAGTAATGCAAAAGACCCAAAGGTGTTGCTACGACCATAGTTCGTGAAAGAGCAGCAATGAATCTAAAGTCCTGCTGCCATTTGACCTATAGGAACAAAAGCAACCATTGCCTAAAAAACCTGTAAATATTTAAAACATCAGTAATATATATATATATATATATATATATATATATATATATATATATATATATATATATATATATATATATATATATATATAATATATTATTTTTATAAAAATACCTGCCGGGACTAGGAGCAAATCCAATAGCATAATACGTGATCATCCATATACCCGACTGCATAAATGTGATGGGAATTCTAGTTATCATAACGGGAATGGACCATGCCCATGCGGGAAATAACATCATATCCCGCTGTTTATAATACACCGGTAGCCTTGCAATTGTCATAGATAACTCCCGCTAAACCATTAAACATCACCACAATAAGCCCAAAAATAACGCTCCCATGTATAGTCCCCCGTCTCTCTCTGTTCTGTGATGCATCTTTGTCCGCAAGAATACTGTTGCTGATACCAACGCCAAAAGAACATCTGCAATGCAGTGTGTGTGTGTGTGTGTGCGCGTGCGTGCATGTGTGTGTGTGTGTGTGAGAGAGAGAGAGAGACCCACATACACACTTTCTACTTGAAGACGAAGTAAGAAATACGTCGTACATACGTACATATGTCATCTCTCTCTCTCTCTCTCTTCTCTGTGTCTGTCTGTCTCTCTCTCTCTCTCTACACACACACACACACACACACACTCTACATCTCTCTCTCTCTCACACACACACTCTCTACATATGTCTCTCTCTCTCACGCACACACTCTCTACACATCTCTCTCTCTGTCTCTCACACACACTCTCTACATCTCTCTCTCTCTGTCTCTCACACACACACTCTCTACATATCTCTCTCTCTGTCACTCACTCTCTACATCTCTCTCTCTCTCTCTCTCAAACTCTACATCTCTCTCTCTGTCTCTCACACTCTCTGCATCTCTCTCTCTCTCTCACTCACTCTCACACTCTCTACATCTCTCCTCTCTCTCACACTCTCTACATCTCTCTCTCTCTCTCACATCTCTCTCTCTCTCTCTCTCACACTCTCTACATCTCTCTCTCTCTCTCTCTCTCTCTCTCTCTCTGTGTGTGTGTGTGTGTTGTCTGTGTGTGTCTGTCTGTCTCTCTCTATACACACACATGCGCACGCACACACACACATACCTGGGAAATCTTAAATATGTAGAAAAAAGAGTTCCTTTTCATGAGAAGGATCTCCCTTGACAAGAGTGCTTTGATAAGCTCCACATTTCCAAGGGCATACTTTTGTTTGACAAGGGCAGCTGGATGGCTTTGATTTTTATCAAAGGGTGTTGACAACTCTTGATTAATAGTTTGCCCAATGTGAAACTTATTAAATGCTTCAGCAAATTCTTCTGGTGTAATAAACCTGTATAATAAAATATATTAATAAGTTTAAATATTAAATCTATATTTTGTATAATGACCTGTATGGCCTTCTCCTGTCCATCCAGTACTGTTCCTGGTCTTTCCTTGATGTAACTTCCTGTAAAAAATCTGCCACTCCTTTTCTTGGTGGGCATCTGAATCCCATTGTCTGGAAAAAGTCCAACACAAGTTCTCTTGGACCTGCAAATATAAATTAATAATAAAATAATTAAATAAAAAATATATATAAAATTAAAAAATAAATAAATATTTAAACCTTGGTAAATTACACAGCCTTCAGATAAAAGAATTAAATCATCGAAAGCTCGTATGTCTCTGGAGCTGGCTGTAGCAAAGAAACAAGGACGGTAGCATCCAGTGCATGGACAGTGTTTCTTAAGCTGTTCACAATTGATATGTAGTGGAACTGTCAAGTCCTCGAGATTTCATCCATGAATAGAGCTCTTGCAGGCCCAACTAGCATCTCTCCTGAACATACACATGTATATAAGAATGTATATGTGTTGCGCGTGTGTGTAGAGAGAGAGACACGCACCCATACACACTCAATGTGTACCTGTAGTGACTCGTTTTCTTTGACCACCTGATATCCCCCTACGCATATGATCCCCTACTATAGTGTCCGCACATATATCCAACCCGAGTATCTATAAATAATATTTATTTATATATTTTAAATGTAAAATATATAAGCTACTTAAGGTACCTTTATGATGTATTCAGTGACGATACTGTTTTCTTGACCTTTCACAGCTGCAGCCTGTTAATAAATCTTATAAACCCTAAACCCTAAACCCTAAATTTTAAAATGCTTACTTTCATGAATGCATCAACCTCTGGATCAGGTTTGATCTGAGCGTTCTTCTCCCGCCTTGCAAGCTCCATAATCATTTCTGTAATCATATTAATCACAATAATTAACGTATTTATAACGAGTTAATATACATACCGTGTACTTCCACACCTTGGCATCTTGCAGCAAAATCAAACGTTTCTCTCACCGTCATCTCTCCACTATGCAAGTCATGTTGGCTTATATAAGAGGATGTTCTAGCAGCAACAAACTCCGTCATGTCATGCCCATTATATGTAACACTTCCAGAAACCTGCAATTATATTAATTTAATTTTAAAATTCTAGTTTAAATTGAATAATTATTTAACATTTACCTTGAGAGCTTTGTCAACTTGCCAGCCAATGCAAGGAGGAGTGTTGTTTTCCCAGAGTTAGGAGGACCAAGAAGTAACGTCATTCTATAAAAGTAATATATAAATATGCTTAAATATGGTTTAACAGGTGCTTATCACTAATCAGACCTTGAGGCTTCAGGACACCACTCACGTTCCGCAATATCTTAAGGTTGTGCTTTCCAGACGACTTCAGGTGAAATTTCCAAGCAATTGCTGTAATAAGAGAATCAATGAGCGTGCGTGTGTATGTGTATGTGCGTGCGTGTGCGTGTGTTCTTATATATTTACCTCAACTAAGTTTACAGTAAAGTTTGGAAGTGTTGGGAGTGCTCTTTTCCCAATATGAACGCCTGCCTCCACATTGAGCCCTTCAAACCTCACTTCAATCCTTGGGAGCTCAATCCCAACTCTGCAGGCAAAGTCAAATTATTTATAATACACACGTATAAGAGTTGTATACACACGTATATATTATTGCTTATTACTTTTGTTTATTATACGAGTCAAACATTTAATATGTAATTTCATAATTCTTTTTGTCCTGTGTATATATGCTTTAATCTATGCACGTGTGTATAGCCTGCCTTACACGTGCACGTGTCTCTATATGCTTATGTAATAGAGAATTTTAATTTGGTACGTCAGAAATACCTGTCAATCCTATGACGTAATCTCCTTATGAAAAGATTGCTCTCAGAAACAGAGAGCAGCTCTTTCAACAAGCATCCTCTTATCACTGAATTCGAGCATCTTAACATCGATCTCTTGGAGACGGAGGCTCCCATTTGGGCCCAAGTTCCTGAGGAGAATCGCTGTTCGAGCCCTGTTGTGGGTAGGAAGCTTTTCAAGAGCTGCCCACATAAGCGCCTCTCGTCGTCGAGCTCTGTTCGGGGATCCCCGAGAAAATGCATTCTCCGACTGCACAAATTCTCCTTCAATCGCAGCTGCCATCGCTAGCTAGCTACCTCCACTATGTGCTCAAATAAGCACGGGTGCAGATATATATAGTTAGTACACACCTACATAGCACCATATGAAGTTTCTGTATGATTTCCCACGAGCCTTCTCCCTATTTTAGTTTAGGGCTTAAATTGTTGACTTGGCATAGAGTTTAAAACTTTTAAATTAAGTCCACTGTGGATTTATTTTTGTCACTTGTTAATTTATTTAAACAATTTTGCCACGTGTATAAATTGATAACACGTGTATCTCGTTGATTAATTAGGTTTTGTTTTTTTATTATATCTTTTAAAACAAATTGAGCATTTAATAAATGAAAAGCGGAAAAAACAATAAAAATTTTTAATCATTTACATATAAATATTATATATATATATATAAACACACACATTTGACATTAATGAAGGCATTAATATGGATAATATGTACGGCCTTTGCGAAGTGTCTCGTTTATAACACACATCTATATGTGTGTACTGTGTCTCTCTATAAACATTGTACATGTTTTATTAATCTCTTATAAAAATTATGTTATTTTTAATTTAAATATATATTGAATATGAATGAAACAACATAATTTACATATGTATAAAAATATACTATCTCTATCCATAGAAACAAAGTGAGAGAAGAAATCTCTTTATATATATATCAATAAATAATTAAAATAAATAACTCTTATGTATAAATAAACATGCATAATAGATAATTATATACGTTTGTATTATATGTATACATATAATATATTATAGGTAAAATATATATTATACTCTCTTTGAATTTTATATTTCGCTTTTTCAAACTTTAAAAATTAATATTTTATCATTTAATCGGTGAAATTAGAAAAAAAATTACGGATTAATTCAACTTGAGTTTTAAAAAATTATAAAACCAAACATAAATGTTTTTACTTACTTTGTATTTAACCTGTATTCGATAGTTTAGTTTCATTAATTTCATATTTAAAATGCATTGCCTTTTAATAAACCTTTCTAGCAATGCTACATTTATATCCTCGTTAATGGTAACACTAAAATTTAATTTTTTAATTTTTTTATTTTTAATTTAAAAAATTTCCATTTACATTTTCACTTATTAACATACTATTTATATTATTATTTCCTTGGCCAACTTGATTTTCTTTTAGAAAAACCACATCTTAAAAAAACTAGTTTCCATGTTCAAAAGAACGCAACATTTTAAAATCTTAATTTTATTTTTTATTTTTTAAAATTAATTAATTTAAGTTAGGGCTTGGTTAACCTAATAATTATTTATTTTTTTCACCAGAACGACATCTTAAAAAATTAGCTTCCATGTTAAAAAGGATGCAACATTTGAAACCTTAATTTTATTTTTATTTTTAAATTTAATTTAATTTAGGTTAAGGCTTGGTTAACCTAATAATTATTTATTTTTTCACCAAATTTAAGTAAAATATATAAAAATATGTAACAATTGAAAATTTCTCTTTTTCTACACAATCACATGTTTGTGTATAATATAATTTATGTATAATACATATACATTGTCATATAGATAGATAGATAGAGAGAGAGAGAGAGAGAGCAGCAATAAACTATAGCAAGTGTCTCTACATAAGAAAATAATAACGCAAACACCAAAGAGTTGGAGTCTTAAGAGAAAAAATGGAATCGTGTTAACATATCTTTTAATTAATATATATATATATGAGAAAACCAACTGGGTAAATAAAATTATATAAATAATTTATATTTTAATTTAATTAACCATTTTAATATAAAATTACATTGATAATTATTATTATTAATGACGTGTAATAACAATGTGGCGTTTTTTAAATTTATTAAAGTTAAATAACCATCCGCCAGCGGAAACTGAGCCTAATTAATATACATTAGTTTACAGTAAAAACACGTGTTACATATGACGAAATGTAATGTTTTTTAATTGTGGTCATCGTGTTTGAAAGTTGAAAGTCCTGACGCAAAACGCAAACACAAAAGCAAAACAAAAACAACCAGCCCGACGTGCACGCCAGCAACTGCACCCAGCCAGCTGTGGTGATACCCAAAATATTCCGTCAATATTCTTCTACCGTCGTTCCGTTTCCCTCGTTTTAGGGTTATTTGGGTGCCTACGTCACCCAGTTGAGAAGTGATTATACCGTACATTGACCATGCAAATGGGGTTGCCCAGTAGTACCATCTCTCACCAAATAGGGATCCTCTGTATATGTTTGTGTTAGTAAAAGTTGTATGTGTGTGTGTGTGTGAGAGAGAGAGAGAGAGAGAGAATGAGAGAGGGGGAGGGAGAGAGCGGGAGGGAGTGATAGTAAAAGTGTGTGTGTGAGAGAGAGAGGGAGAGGGAGAGAAGAGGGGAGGGGGAGGGGAAGGGAAGGGAGAGAGAGTATATGTTGTGTTAGTAAAAGTGTGTGTTTGAGAGAGAGAGAGAGAATGGAGAGGGAGAGAGTATACGTTTGTGTTAGTTGTGTGTGTGAGAGAGAGGGGGAGGGAGGGAGGGAGAGAAAGGGGGAAGAGAGAGAGGAGAGAGAGAGAATGTGAGAGAGAGAGGGAGAGAGAGAGAAATGAGAGAGAGAGGGAGAGAAAGGGGGAGAGAGAATGAGAGAGAGGGAGAGAGAGGGAGAGAGGGAGAGAGAGGGGAGAGAGAGAGAATGAAGAGAAGAGGGAGAGAGGGGGAGAGAGCGAGAAACGTACAGGTCGAGGGATTAAAAAGCCCGAGAAAAGGTTCCAAAGTGCATAGAAAGATTGTGAGAGGATGGCAGCTATCTGTTCATTGGGGGTGACTGCAACAGCCATCATACCATATAATGTAAAGTACAAATATGTAAAGTAGGTGAAGAATATAAACCAGAAGAACTTAGCTGCAGTCCACTCCAATCCCATCATTGAGTACACAATTACTCCATACGTAATCGTTTGCAGCAAAACATATGGCATTTCAATAAGCACCTGCAACAACGTTTACGTATTACACACACGCACACGACGTGTACTTACTTGGCCGAAGCGTAAGGGAGTGCAGAATACATCCCTGCAGCTTTCTCTCGATAATAAACTGTTCGTTCAATGGCGACAACTGGTTGAACAGCGAATGCATTACTTGATTCCGATAAAGATAACAGCAACAAAATGCATCCCATTATTTGAAAACACCCTTTTGGTATCTCTGCATAAATAATTATAAATAGATTTATATATGAATCTATTGTAAAATCTCACCTGTTAGAACCTGCGTTCCAGAACATTGTACCCAACATCAACGCAGTTATAATAGTATAGAACATACGAACTACAAACATAATACGGGTTTCTCCAGTAGGAGCACTGTTGTTTCCATAAACAAGCTATAACTTGACCAGAAAATGAGACAGGATACTGCGTGGGAAATGATAAATCTTTTGATTCATCTTGTGGAGGCTCCATTGAACAATAAGTGCTTCATTTTCCCTGGAAAATAGATTAATTATCCTGATTATAACTATGTAATTAGAGAATTACTTGTAAAGAGTAGACGATTTGTAAATCTCTGCAAAAATCTATTCCTAAACGAGCCTCCATATCCACAGCAGTAACTTTAGCATCCACGTAGCCGGGTTGTATCCATCTTTAAATCGATGGAACACCAGGACATAATACAGCAAAACAATTTAAATAAATATATATAGTATTGTTTATACCTGAAGATAGTCAATCAGTGCCTGTGAATTAGTTCCTAACGGTCCTGCATAGATCACTCGGCCTCCACGTTTCATCAACAAGAGCTATTCAGTGACACCCGTGTCAGTACGTTGTGTTTCTCTCTCTTCTCTCTCTCACACACCACACACGCGCACGCACCTCATCAAAAGCTTCAAAGATGTCAATGCTGGGCTGGGAATAGTACACACAACTGTTCTACCAGTGTCCACAGTGTTACAAACAGTCCTCATAACAATAGCTGCTGCACGAGCATCCAATCCAGAAGTAGGCTCGTCCATGAAGATAATAGAAGGATTCGCAACGAGCTCCACTGCTATTGTTAATCGCTTTCTCTGCTCAGTTGAGAGTCCATTAACACCTGGCATACCAACTAAGGCATCTCTAAGTGGTAGAAGCTCCACAAGCTCCAAATCTCCTCAACGAACATCTGTTTTTGTCCATAAAATAGTCAATATATCACACACACACGCACACGCACGCACACCCTTGGTTTGCTTATCAACGTCGTGAGAGAGTCGAAGCCAAGCAGAGAAACCAAAGACTCATAAACTGTGACATATGGTGAGTGGATATCTGTCTGCTCACAGTAACCAGATATTCTAGCAAATGTCTCCTGCTTCTTTGGATACCCGGATATCGAATATCACCCTCAATATAACCACCGGTTTTAACGTCCCGCTAATACGTCCATTAATGTTGTTTTGCCAGCACCGCTAACCCCAACAAGTGCAGTAAAATGCCCGGTCTAAACAAACTGCTTACTTCGTTAAGTAACTGTAATTTGTTTCACTAACTCCCTGTCTCTTCATTTCCTGTATATTGTTCATGCAAAGACGTTTAAATGTGTGTGTTAAGTAAAACAAACCGTGGCATGTCGACGTAATAATTCACGTTGTTGAAGGACATTGCTAAGGTTGAAAGGGGAGAACCATCCCTTTTTACCAGAAGGTATTCGATCTACAAACAAACACATTACGTTGTATGGTGTGTACGTGTAGAGTATTTGTTTAACATATACGTAAATACTAATATACCTTGGGCAAAGAGTGTTTAGGGTTTCGTTTTGCATTCTTCTTCTTTCCGCTAGGCGGCTTGTGGTGACGAAGAGCTGCAAAGACGTATTAATAATGTTCTCTCTCTCTCTCTCTCTCTCTCTCTCTCTCTCTCTCTCTCTTCTCTCTCTCTCTCTCTCTATATATATATATATATATATATATTGAATATATAATATTTATTACCGCGGAGATAGGTCAAAGCCAAGATTGAAACGACATTGAAAAGTATAATAAAGCCAGTGAGAGCACCAGCTCCAATCCAGTACCAGTTTTTACCAGTAGCTAAACCCCTAGACTCCATAATCTGATTCCCTAGGCTTGTTCCGTTGTTGTTTTTAACCTAATGCAGTATATGTGTACCATCTCTTATAAATGTATACTATATATATGTACCTTTTGCCACCTTGTTGCAGTGAACTCATTCACAGCAAGAGCATTCTGAGCATACATCATAGGTGACCAATATCCAATATCCCATATCCACCAGTTGGGAATATCACCTACAAAATGCCTTATCATAACACACACGCACGCAAGCATGCCCACGCATACACACAATTTAATACCTTTCGAAAGCACGAAACCACCCAAAACGAAGACGATGAGCAAGGCAAACCAGCCAAACGTGTTTGCTATAACAATAGTTCTTGAAAGGGTTGCAATCAATCGAAACATTGCAGCTGCCATTTGGCCAATTAAGAATAAAACCAGAAATGACTTAAAAAACCTGAACAGTTTAATGTTAGCAAAACACATTTAGATAATTAAGTCTTATTTATACTAACCTGCCTGGATTAGGTGCAAAACCTGTCTCATAATAAGTCATAACTATCCAAAGAGCAGATTCAAACAACGATACAGGAATCCTTGTAAAGAAGATAGGTAGTAACCATGACCATGCAGGGAATAGCATTTGGTTCCTTTGTTTATAGAACACAGGAAGCCTCGCTACTGTCATAGACAATTCTGAGAATCCATTAAACATCATACAAATAATTCCGAAGAATATCGCCCCAAGTACAATGTTCCATCACTCACTGTTCTTCGGTGCATATTAGTGCGAAAGAATACAGTCATCGCCACGAAAGCTAGAACAAGAATCTGCAAAACCAGCCATAAACCCTAAACCCTAAACCACCCCTCTATATAGTGTGTAAACATGTATATGTGTGTGCGCGTGCGTGCGTGTGTTAATTAATTTACCTGAAAGCTTTTAAACAACAAATACGAAAGAATTTCGCTTCATAAGAAGGATTTCTCTCGACAAGAGGGCTCTGAAGAAGTCCCGATTTTCCCAAACCGTAATTTTCTGTCACAAGAGCTGCCGGATGGCTTTGGTTTCGGTCAAACGAAGTTGACAATTCCTCGGATATTCCTTGTCCCACGTGGAATTTCTGAAAAGCCTCGGCAAACTCCGGAACTGTCACAAACCTATACAAAAGTGTATAACAGTGTGTATACATTATACATACTATATAATGTACATATACATTGATTGCAGTCTTAGTGAACGCAGCACGCACGCCCGCACACACACGTGCATGCATGTCACACCGACTCCTTCCGATGACGGAAGGAGTCGGTGCGGCAGGATTAATTCCACGGCCGGATCTTTCTCGTCGGAGAAAGGCAGTGGGATTAGCCACCTCTCTCAAAGGGTAAAGTCAGCAGCGGGATTAAATAGTATAAACAAACCTGTATGAAGAGCTCTTGTCGGACCAGTATTGTTCTTGGTCTTTTTTTGAGGTAACTTCCTGCAGAAAGTCTGCAACAGCTTTCCTTGGAGGACACTTGAATCCCATTCTTTGGAAAAATCAACTACTAGTTCTATTGGGCCTTTAATATAAATGTAAAAGAAAAATTTAAAAATTAAATAAATAAACATTTTTATATAATTATATAAATAAACTAACCTTGATACACTATATGGCCCTCCGACAAAAGAATTAAGTCGTCGAAGAGATCGTATGTTTCTGGAGCAGGTTGAAGTAATGAAATAACCATAGTCGCGTCTAGGACGTGAACAAACTGTCTTAAGCTCTTCACTATTTGATACGTAGTAGAGCTGTCCAGCCCCGTCGATATTTCATCCATAAACATTGCTTTTGCAGGCCCAACTAACATTTCCCCTTGAAAAATCATATAAACATTTAATTAAACGTGTGTGTGGTGTGTGTATACACCTGTAGTGACTCTCTTTTTTTGACCTCCAGATATCCCTCTTCTCATGTGATCCCCAACTATAACATCCGCACAGATATCCAAGCCTAAGATCTGAAATCTAATGTCACCTTGTGTGTGTGTGTGTGCGGTGCGTGTGTGTTATATGTACCTTGAGAATGTAATCAGTTACAATGCTAGTTTCCTGTCCTTTGAGAGCTGATGCCTTCACAAATTATCTAGTTTAATATATAGTTTTCCAATAAATAATTAGTTTACCTTCATGAATGCATCAATATCAGGATCTGGTTTAATTTTTGCCTGCTTTTCTCGCCTTGATAGCTCCGTTATCATTTCTAAGTTGCCGAAGAGTCAGCAAACACACACACACGCACGCACACGCACACACGTACCATATCTACTTCCAACACCTTGGCACCTTGATGCAAAGTCAAAAGTTTCTCTCACCGTCATTTCTGCAGTATGTAAATCATTCTGACTAATGTATGCAGAAGTTCTTTCAGGTACAAACTCGGTGAAGTCATAACCATTGTAAGTCACGTGTCCACTAACCTATTTGGTAAATATACCTGATATTTTAAAAATAATTAATATAAATTCTTGCCTTAAGAGATTTGTCAAGCTTCCCAGCGAGTGCTAAAGCAATGTAGTTTTACCGGAACCAGGAGGCCCAAGGAGGAGAGTCATTCTACAAGGCAGTAAGTAAGCGTTAATCATCAACACACACACGCGCACGCGCGCACGCACACACCTTGAAGGCTTAAGAATGCCACTAACACTTTGCAATATCTTTAAAGTATGTTTCTTTGTGGGAGACAGGTTGAAACGAGAGAGATATTGCTGTAAACATCACAAGTTGCAGTAATAATCTCTCTCTCTCTCACACACACACGCGCACACGCACACGCACACGCGTACATCGATCATGTTGACCACAAAGTTGTAAAGAGTTGGAAGGGCTCTCTTACCCACATGCACCTTAGCTTCCACATTGAGTCTCTCAAACCTCACTTCTATCTTTGGAAGCTCTATAGCAACTCTAGAGAACAGAACAATGAACATATATAAGGAATATGTACAAATCATTATATGTATTCCTTGTTGTGTGTGTGTGTATAACTAAAAATGAATTGCAAACCTGTCAATTCTTGCTCGAAGCTTATTAATAAACTGTTCATTCTCTTCCTCCGAAGGAACAAGCTTTTGTATAAGATTCTCTTCACATCGTACCCAAGTTTTCCACATCAAATTGGTGTACATTCCCATCAAGTATTGCAGTTCTAATGCGATTATATGTAGGCAGTTTCTCAATAGCTGCCCATTTAAGAGCCTCTTCATCGTCTTCCTCGCTGCGTATTGAATGTCTTGAGAACACACTCTCTGAGATGCTCACTCTAGCTAGCTCGCTCTCAACTGCAGCCATGGCAAATACTGTCAAAGAATCATCTAAAGCTTACAGATCTTGTATATAATTCTACTATATTTTATTGATCAACACAACATCAAGAAAAATGTGTTAAGTATTCACTGCAGTATTTGAC